>CM066031.1:872088866-872436517 GCA_033557465.1 Ichthyophis bannanicus
TGTGCAACACACTGAGCTGAACCGGATATGTGAAGGTGTTTAGTCAATACTATCAAGATCTGTATACACCTGACGCACAAGAAAAGAGAGCAGGAGCGGGAATTTTTGGCGGCAGTGACACTGCCCCGTTGGACGGTGGGACGAACTCCAGCTGCTTATTGCGAGGGTAACTCAAGAGGAAATTCAGAAAAGTGATTAAAGTCAGGGAAGCCCCACCAAAAACCCAGGGTACGGACGGATATGGGTCAGGAATTCTATAAGATTTTGATGACTCAAGTGACACCCACTTTGATGGCCCTGTATCACGAAGCCCAAGAACTAGGTTTCCTACACCGAGAGATATGGCGCGACCGCTGCGATTACTATCATCCCGAAGGAGGGACGTGATCAGGAGGATCCAGGCATCATACCGCCCCATTTCAGTAATTAACTATGATTATGAAGCTTGTGGCCTCGGTGTTAGCGGCACGGTTACAGAGTGAATCTTTCCTCGTTTGATTGGGAGCCATCAGTAGGGATTTGTGAGGGGGAGAGGATGTTTTTGCAATATCAGTTAGGTGTTGCTTGGAATGGAGTAATGCTTAAACCAAGATCGGCCCTTGATCTTGGGTAAGCCTAGATGCCAAAAAGGCCTTTGAATAGAGTATCCATGGTCGTAGATGTTCGAAGTCTTTAGCAAGATTTGGATTTGATGGAGCCTTTCTGGCCTGGGTGAGAGCGCCCGTATGTGAAACCGTTGGCGTTTGTGTAGCAAGCGGAGGAACCGCTCCTTGCCTTTTGTACTGCAAAGAGGCACGGACGTCAGGGCTTGCCCGCTATCGCCTTTGCTATTTGTCTTGCAAGTTGGGAAACCTTCGGCTGTTTATCGCTCATTTAGGGGCGGAGGAGATTCGGGTATCGAATGGCGGAATGGAGGAATTAAGGTCAGTGCGTTTGCAGGCTTGACTATTGTGTGTTATGTTTGTGTAATCCGCTAGCCCTCTCTGGAGCAGGCCGTTGGACTGATTCAGCGGTTTTGGTTACCTTCGTCGGGGCTCCGGAGTCAATGTCAGTAAGATTCGGTAGCATGTGGATGTGGGAGCAGGCAGGGCGAAACAGGCGTGGCGGGGGCCAATTTCCCTTTATGCCTGGGGGCCACCAGGGGAATTCTGGTATCTCTTCTGGGGACTTCAAGATAACAAGGATTCTTGTACCCTCAAAACTTTATGTAGCTTAACATAAAGGCCCTGGTTGCCCTTAAAATATCCCTTTCAGATTTTCCCACTGTTTTTCTACATCCCCAGCTTTTTGCCCATCCTGCTAATGACTCCCTGAGATATTGGCCCCCGTCTTAGCCAAAGTTACATCATTAGAAGCCTTTCGCACTAATTTACTTAATCGCCCAGAGATTAAACTAACTGCCTTACGGAATTCTCAATGTCCATCCTTACGGTCCGCTTTGGTGTTAAAGGGACCATATGCGCCTTTCTCCAGTCCTTTGGCACCACTCCAAGCGAGGCATTGAAAAAAATTCAGGACAATTGAGAGCCACGCGGACAGCCTATAGCTGAATTGCTGCTGGTCATCCTCCAAAAGCCTCTCCTTCAGGTCAACTGCGTGGTTAACCTACTAGCAAACAGACCACTAGGGGACATGTAAGTACTGCAAACCACAGCTTGGAGTACCCAAAAGTGGAAAACCTTAAAAGTCTTCTTCAAACCCATATTATTCCAAAGCTTCCAGAAGCTATGCCCTCCCCTGCAAACAAGAATGTTCCATCTTCTTTGTTAACCCAGCATAATCAAGTCATCTGCTTTAGGCAGCGTGTCGAGATCTCCTCCTTCCTTCCAGATGAGTTACTTTCAAACAGTCTATTTTACATTGCAATGCATGTTGTCCTGCATTGTCTTGCAGGGTTTGAAAGAATGGTTGCTGAGGGTTCTTTGAGTTTATCCTGTCTGCCAAGGATCTAGTGCGTTGCTTTGGACTGCTGCTGCCTCTTTGGCAGCCCCTCAAAATCTCCTGCCCTAGTGACTGCCTAGTCTTGCCTAATGTTTGAGTAGGTCCCTCTTCTTCTAAAGCGCAAAACAAGGACAAACTCAAGTGAAAAAACTTCACCTACAGCCAGACCTTCGCTGTGTTCTTCAGAGCTTCTAGCAAATACCAGTTGAAGACGCCTCAGGAAAAGCCGTATCTGCAGATGGGTGGGGGTTGGGAACCAGAGAGTTCAGATTCTGAGCTAAAATGGCCAACTCTCCTGTACTTTTGTGACCAGCCATGCCCTCCTGAAGGGAACTCTCAGTCTGACCATCTCACTCCCCGGGAGCTTGCCTGAGTCCTCCAACCTTGGCTCCAGTCTTCATGTGGCCAGATTCATCCCTCTGCAGCATGAACCACAATGGCGAGAGCGGGCGTTGAAGTGCCATGCTAGGAGACTCATGGCTTGCCACTCCTGGCCCCTCCAATGTCACATCGTGTTGGAGGGGGCAGGAGTGGCAGGAAACCACACCAAGGATAAATCTTAATATTCCTTGACATTTCAGCTGCCTTCGATGCTGTCTGTCTCAGCGTCCTCCTTCAAAGAATACAAAATGAAGTACTAAAATTGTTTCAGGGACAAGAACAACTGAAAATGGGCATCAACACATCATCCACCTTCCCTCAAACACAAGACATCTCTCAAGGCATCTTTCTCTTCAGTATCTACCTCCAGCCCACTATGCCCCAGTATCCATGCCCATAACATGTACTTCCACATCTATGCATATGATATAACGATTGATTGATTGATTTCACCATTTTTTAGACCATGTTATCATTTCAGTCAAATCAGTTTACATTGTAATTTAAACTTGGTAATATACATTAAACAGGGAAATTGATAACTTTGATTTTGTTTCTGAGGCAATGGAGGTACGCATCTTTCAACACCAACAAAGCCATATACAAAGGAATATTAAGCTGCTTCACAGACATCACTCAATGACTGGCAAGAAACTCATTGACAGTTAACTATAAAAAATCCCCAAATACTCTGCATCACCAAGGATGACACATTCCACCCACCCCCATCACTGACAATAAATGACATTGATGTGAAAGTCTGGACACAGGTCTAGTATCTAAGTAACACCCTGGACCAACAACTAATACTGAAACCACACATAAACAACACAATGAGGACAACCTTCCACAAAATCTGACCCCACAACACCTGCACCCCTACTGGAATGAATGGATTTCTGTACGGCATTCCAGGCCATCATCTCACCATACTTTGACTACTATAAATCAATTTACTGCAGCTCAAAAAATTCAACATTGCTCCCATACACATTGCATTACATACACCTGCATGCATCATTCAAGGAGCTCCAAAATACGACCACATAATCCCTATCCTGTGACAACTCCACTAGCTTCCCCTGCAAAGCCACATCTGATACTAAATACTGTTCCTAAACTTTCAAAATTCATCAACAACCAATCCTCCCATCTACAAACTCTCTAAATATAACCAAAATCAACAAAGTACTAAAAACATAGGGCCCGATATTCAAAATGCATTTACACAGTTAGTGCCGCTGAAGCTCCCGTCTTCTCCCTTGCTGATATCATGCTAACCGCTTAGCATCAGGGAGTGTCGTGGGAGATCCCAGGTGACAGTAGCGATCTTTTAGCTGTAGGGGCTAACTGTGAAGCATGCAATATCGCTGCTGCCTGGTTAACTACAGCAGCCGTGAGGCAGTACGGTAACCCGAGATATTCAATGATATTCTGAATGAAATAGAGACTGAATGAATGTTTTTGCTCGGTCTCTATACTGAGGAAGATGTAGGGAAGTTACCCATGACTGATATGGTATTTAAAGCTGATGAAGCAGAAGAATTAAAAGAAATATAGATAAACCCGGAAGATGTACAACAACTAGTTGATAAACTGAAGAGTAGCTAATCAACTGGACCAGATGGTTTACATCCAAGGGTATTGAAAGAACTGAATAGGAGATTGCAGACCTCCTATTAGTAACCTGTGAACTATCATTAAAATCATATGAGATAACTGAAGATTGAAGTAGGGCCAATGAAATACGAATTTTTAGGAAAGGGTTTCAGGGGTTATCTAGGGGGAGTGGCCTAGTGGTTAGGACAAGGGTACTTCAAGCCCCACGGAGGGCCAGGGGTTCAAGTCCCACCTGGGGACAGCAATCTCAGGCCGGAGGGACTGGGATTTCTAGTCCTATAGGCACTCCTTGTGGTCTTGGGAAAAGCCACTTAACCCTCCATTGCCCATGTTCCCTGTAAGTATTAGCGTATGTGTGTCATATCCCCTCGTGTTAAATGTATCTCCCAATTGACCGCTTTGACCCGGTGAAAAGCGGGATATAAATACAGCTAAATAAATAAATACAGCTAAATATCTGGGAAAACTACAGACGTCAGTATTGGGAAAAATGGTAGAAACCATTATAAAGAACAAAATTACCGAACATGTAGATAGTCAGGATTTAATGGGAGACAACCAACATGGCTTTAGCCAAGGAATGTCTTGTCTTACAAATTTGTTATGTTTTTATGAAAGTGTGAAAGGGTGGATCAGTCAATGTAGTGTATCTGGATTTTCAGACAGCCTTTGACAAGATCCCTCTTGAGAGACTCTTGGGGGTATGTTTACTAAACCGCGGTAATGTAGCATTGGTAGTGTTACCATGCGGTAATGTTATCTAATGTAACATTAATGCACGGTAAAGTTACCTCGGGGTATGTTTACTAAACAGCAATAACGTTACTTTATCACGCGATAACGTTACTTATCACGCAATAACTTTATGTTTTGTGCGATAACATTTCCGGCGGCATTAAGGCACACAGAGGGTGGAGTAAGTCTTTCTAGAGGGTGGGGAGAAGGGGTCAATGGGCAGAGAGGCTCCAGGTAAACTAACGCTGTGAAATGTAGGGCAGAACATTGTTGTTGATATTGTTGTTAAGTGCCGTCGAGTCGGACTCGACTCATGGCGACCCTCTGGATAGCTATCCTAAATTGTGTTCGGTCTTCAGTCAGGCGGCTCATTGTTGACAGACTGGTACCTGTAGCTGCTGTTATTGTATCGATCCATCTCATTGCTGGCCTTCCTCTTTTGCGTTGACCTTCGATCTTGCCAAGCATGATGTCTTCCTCTAGTGATCTCTCCCTTCGCATGATGTGTCCAAAGTATGAAAGTCGAAGTCTTGTCATCTGAGCTTCTAAAGAAAGCTTAGTTTTGATCTCCTCTAGTACCGACTGGTTTGTTCTTTGGGCAGTCCATGGTATACACAGTATTCGCCGCCAGCACCATAATTCAAAGGCATCAATTTTCTTCCTGTCTGTCTTTTTCACTGTCCAGCTTTCACATCCATATGATGTTATTGAAAATACCATTAGTTCTATGAGAATTACTCCAAACAAACTGACTACTGCAGTGAAAACCGGAGGGTTTATTTCAAAATTCCTGCAAAACGCAGAACAAAGGAAGGAAGAAAGTTAAGTGTTTGTTTTCACTTTCATCTAAGGAGAAAATTGTGTCAAGAATATGCAACAGGGAGAGGGTGTTAAGAACTGTTAAAAAGTATGCCGGAATGAGTCATTGATGCTAATAGGCGCTGTTGGTTGTTTTGAGTATTTAATATCCAACGTAAGGCAGCCGACTGGTCTGAGACGATTTCCGTGCACGCTAATTGAATTTTGAAATAAACCCTCCGGTTTTCACTGCAGTAGTCAGTTTGTTTGGAGTAATTCTCATAGAACTAGTGGCATTATATTACTCTATCAAAACAGACCCATATTTTTTGTTATTGAAAATACCATGGCTTGAACAAGTCGAATCTTGGTATGGAGAGAGACATCTCTGCTCTTGAGAATCTTATCTAGGTCTTTCATAGCCATTCTGCCAAGAGCAATGCATCGTTTGATTTCTTGACTGCTTGTTGCTTCTTTATTGATAGTTGATCCAAGTAGGTTAAAGTTGTTCAACAATTTCAATTTCTTCTCCTTCCAACAATGAACCTGTTGATTATGCCAGTTTGTCATGATCTTTGTCTTCTTTACATTAAGGTGCAGGTCCATTTTGAGACTATGTTCTTTGATTGTGAGAAGCAAATGTTTCAGATCATCTTCACTTTCAGCCACTAATGTAGTATCAGCAGCATAGCCAAGGTTGTTGATGAGTCTTCCACCAATCTTCACACCTCTGTTGTCTTCATACAATCCTGCTTCTCTGATGATTTGTTCTGCATATAAATTAAACAGGTAGGGGGAAAGTATGCAGCCTTGTCTTACACCTTTGCTTATTTTAAACCATTCTGTTTCTCCTTGTTCTGTTCGAACTGTTGCTTCCTGATCAATGTACAGATTGCGCAAGAGAACGATCAGGTGTTCTGGTATAACATTACCGTGATTGAAAACCTTGCATTAGAGGCACAATTGCAGGAGAGAGAAACCAGTTCAGTCAGCAATGTACAGCAAAGGCAGGGAGACCCAGAAAAGTGATAGTAGTGCTACATGTGCGGCAACAGCATAGTGCCCAAGTATGAAAGGGCAATATGGTGAGGCTGCAAATGGGGTACAGGGGGCTGCAGGCGGGACATGCAGTGGGGCAGCTGGGGCACAGAGTGGGCTAGGCAGACGCCTAGGTGCCACATAGGAAGGCAGAAATGGAAAATCAGCAAGACAGCAACTGACCAAGGGCAAACATGCCCATGAGTGTATGTCCCACAGTACCCCAATGGACATTACCCAGCAGGTACCCCAAAGGGCACATAACAGTGCCAGGCGTGGAAGCATGGATGTCTATGTAGGCACCCCTACCCCAGATCCCACACCATAGGCAGCCGCCTACTGGCACACTGGATGGCCTGGGACTGCGCACCACCGGCAGAAGGGCATGTCAGCATGGTGGTGGAGGGGTGCTGGTGGTGGAGGGGGCAGTGGCATCTGACCACAGAAGACCAAGGCCAAGCCCTGTTTAGGTGGGTGGTGTGCAGTGCAACAGACAAGGTCCGTCTGACGAAAAGTAATGGTATCCCCAGGGAATGACTTGCTTCTGTGGTAACAGTTTGGTGCAGTACACACAGTCAGTGTATTCAGGGGTAGAAGGTCACAGGTTCAAATCCCAGCTGTGGCTCCTGCAGACCATGTCCCTATATTTGACCCTACAGTGCACATACACAATAAACATGTGCATTCCCTATAGCAGAGGTTCCCAACCCCAGTCCCGGAGGGCCAAACACCATTCAGGTTGTCAGGCTGTCCCTAATAAATATGCATGAGATGCATTTGCAGGCACTGCCCCCATTGTATGCAAATGTACCTCATGCATATTAATTAGGGACAGCCTGAAAGGCGATATATAGAAATTCATTTAAATAAAATAAAATAAAACCTGAATCGTGTTTGGCCCACCAGGACTGGAGTTGGGAGCCTCTGCCTTAGAGCATTGGCCAACAGGGGCACAAACACCCACACCCACAGGCTCCACCATCCAAAGCCTCATGGTGAATCAGGCTGTTGGGCCCTCTTCAGATATATTTCTGAAATCAGTGTTTGCACCCCAAAACACCCTCACCTCAGTTGCCTAACCTAAGGTGCCTTAGCTGTGGTTTTACGCTATCCCGGTAAGCACAGCAGAATGTTTGTGTGGTGACCTGCAGATGTTGTGTAGCCAGCCATTGATATGCTTAAAGCCATAGGGGCATAGCACAGTGGTTAATACAATGACTTCCCCGCCAGTGGTCATGGTTTTGATTCCTCTCTGTTCTCCTTTTTTTATGCCTGTCCTACACAACTACTTGTCATTCCTGTAACAGTCATATCTGTGCAGATCTGTGCTGCTGGCACATTCTACCCTCATCACAGTTGCCAACCATCCTTCTGTCCATCTATCTGTGCCAGCTGTGTGGCGTCCTGCCCTCTTGTGCAGGCTGCTACCCCATATCCTGCACTGGCACCCTTTTCTGCATTGTGGCTCTTCATGCTTGCCTCCCCTGTGTCTGCTCTGCATGGCACTGCTACTCCTCTGTCCTCCTGTCATTGCACTTATCCTGCCACCTCTACCTGTTCTGGTGCACACGTATTCCCATCTTCTGCCATACACTGTCACTGTTGCACTTTACATTGCCATCACCCTGTGCATTGGTACAGCTGCCTCCGATATATTTGTCCACTTTACCAGCTGCCACATGGGCTGCACGCAGATTTGCCAAGTCCATCAGCTCCGACATCTGCTTCCTTCCATCACTTGTTCATTGCCTTTCCTTGGTGTTCTGTGCATTGTTAGGGTTACATCTGTGTTTGGGCCATACATTTCATGCTTGTCAACTTGGGGCACCTTACTGCCCTTGGGCACCATTTCATGGGTCACCTTAACATTCTCTGGGCATCTTTAGCAGCACCTTAGTTTCTGGCAGCTTATGGGGCGCCTTATATGGTGCCTTGGAGGGTGCCAACCTACATTGCCTCAGGGTAGGTGCCTTAGGTTACTGCACTGCGGTGAGGGTTTTTTGGTTGGCAGCACAGATTCTTGAGATGTGTCTGACTGTTACACGCATGAAAAGGAATTGCCTTGGACAGCATTTTTAAATGAGCCCAATGAGGGATCGAATGCATGACTGCTGTCTCAGCAATCATTATATTAACCAGTGTGCTACAACTCTATGACTGTTCTCACAGTGCTGCCACGTAATTAAGGTTACCGCACGCTAACGAGCCATGACGCCCACTATCACGCGATAATGGCCAAGGTGCCCTCTATCGCGCAATAACCAGCCATTGCTACCTTGACGCCAGAACGCCCACTTCCTTATATGGCATTCCTTACGTTAACGCTGCAACTAGCGCCGGTAACATTATGACGGTTTAGTAAACATACCCCAGAATCCACCTCAATTATCAAACTTGGGCAGGCATTTGGATGAGTAGAAGAAATGGATGAGAATCTACCAAGACACATGAAGAAGGAAGCAACAGAATTTGCAGAACAAGAGAAAAATCTCTCCAAAGAATTAGATTAGCAAACTAGAAACAATAAGTAGAGTGGGAAATACAGAACATTAGTCCGGGAGCCATGTGTTGATCAAATGAAGATACACGAGTTGTTAAGGAGGGGTGAATTGAAATGTAAGGTGAGAGATAGATACTAGCAGCCTAGGACAGTGGATTTCCGGACAAGATGCTTCACAGCAAGCACAGAAAAAACTGAAAACTGACACATAAGCAGATTTTGTAAGGAATTGCTGGAAAGTTTTACTCATCTTGTATATGGCTGTAATGCTCTGATGGGAGAAAATCTCTATACAGAAAAGCATATTACAACTAGCACTAGCAATAAATAATCAAAAGAGCCAATTACATTTAGGTAGAAGCCTGAAATTGAAAAGGAAATAATGTACACTGTTATTATGCTATAGAGTAAAGCACAGGCTTAGCAACCAAGAGACCAGGGTTTAATTCCAACTAGTATCCATGTGGTCTTGGGCAAGTCACTTAATCTGCTATTGCTTCAGAAGTAAGGCCTGGCAGGCTACCTCTGGTTATACTGCCAAGGAGCTGCTGGGTTACCAGGAATCAGCATTGACTCAAAGGCACACATTGCATTACTATACTACAAACCTTTCATTTAAATTGTAAGACACAGGAATATTCTCATAGTAATACAGTAAATGATGGCAGATAAAGACCAGTATGGTCCATCTAGTCTGCCCAGTAAGATGGCAGGAGTAGGTGCACCTGCCACTCTGTGCAGGCCACCCCTCCCCATGTCTTTGTTTAGGAGTGAACCCACCGCTCCATGTAGGACAACCCTATTTGTTGAGAAATTAGATGGTTCAGTTTATTTTGATTTTATCCTGCTGCTGTAAAGGGATCCAATGTGTCTGTCCCATGCCATTTTGAATTCTGTCACTGTGTTTGCCCCCACCACTTCCACGCTATAATATGTTAACAAAGTCTGCTAAAGCTTTAGGGAGGCAATCACAGAGCCACAAACTTGAGTGATCACCTATAACACCCTTCTCTCTGCTGTGTGCAGCACCTCCTTTTATTTACAAAAACTGCCACTTCGTACAAGTTTTAACTTTTTACATCAAGCTTTGCTTTGTGCTTTGCTAATTTATATCTACTATATATGTTACAGGTCAAGCTATGAACACACATATTGATCACTTCTAATCATGACAAGCAATCTGCAAACATAAGCCTTCTGTCTAACTACCACAAACATATGCCTTCCTATCCAGCTGTTTCTGCAAGATACGACCTTGACTGTCTCACACATATTTACATACATCCACTGAAAGGCTGTCAGCAAATTCCCAGCTGGTCTCATTCTCCATACTTCTGAACCTTTTTCCAAGGGACTCTAGTACCCCATTTAGCCCCTCTCTACAAAAAACACTTGAAAATATCTCTGTGACACTAGGCATCAGAAATGAGTGGGCCACACGTACCTTCGCCCCACCAAAAATTCTGGCATTACAGGTGGCAGACTGCCTGTGGGGATTCCATCTCCTGCAGGCAGAAGTACAGAAGTCATTATCGTGGCAAAGACTATTCCTGTCTGCCCATAGGAGATCCCCGCAGGCAGAACAGGAAAGGCTTTTGTCACGAGTATGGCTTCTGTTCTTCTGCTTGCTGTTCGTGATCATGGCAAAGACCCTTCCTGTTCTGCTTAAGGAAGATCAGATCCCCACGGGCAGAACAAGAAGGATTTTACTGGGAGATCAGCAAAGAATATTACAGGAGACTGAAAATGATAGTTAAAATTGTTTTTAACAGCATAGAAGAAGAGGCAAGCCATTAATCAGCGTGTAGGCCCCATGCTCCCTATTGTAAACAGGTTTCATAAAGATCTTGAAAACGTGGATGTAAAAACAAGAAAACTCCTCCATGTCCTTAAGATGATATATAAGAAGCAATGTATAGCAAGACTGTGTTCTGAGAGTTAAAGGAGATTAGGTCTTTTGGAAATAGATTATATATTCAGAGCTACAGTTAATGGACTCCTGATACACTTAACCATATCCACAGATCCAGATACGCAACACATGCTGAAGTATGAAAGTAAATGTTCACAATCAGTCTCCATCCTTAAACATGGACAAACGTTCCAGTGAATAAAGGGAATGAGTGAGAATTCACCATCACATTTCAGGAGAGAAGCGACAAATTTGCAAACCGAGAGAAAACACTCTTTAAAGAACCAGATCAGTAAACAAGAAAAAGCAAGCAGCAAATGCACAAATCGGGACTAATGCTGCTGTGCACCACTATGATGCTTTTTATCATTTGCAATTTATAAAGAAATCAAATCCAATTCAGTGGGAAATGCAAAGTGTTACTTCAGGAGCCATTTGTCCATCAGAACGAGATATAGAAATTAAGAAGAGCTGAACTTAAACCTACAGTGGTCTGTGACTGAGTTTGTGAGCTTTCATTGCTTCCTCATAAGATCACTACTGTCCTGGACAGATAACCACACAAGATCCCATCCCATGGAAAGAAGCATAAGGGAGGCCAGTTCTGACTGAGCTGGTAGACCAAAGGAGCAGGAGGAAAGTCGTGAAAAAATCCTTGTCAGAAAGCCAGGGATAAAGGAGAAAAATACAAAAACGGCATTGCTGAGAGAAGAGTCAGTAGCAAGTGACTGTTTCGTACAATGACTAGAGAGACAGAAAATTCTCAAGTAGCAAGAAATGCAATCTGAGACAAAGTGGCAGAAAGATACAGAAACATCTCTAATTGTATTGGGTGCCACCAGTTCTATTAACACGAATCTCCCAACTCAGCCTGATCTATGTAGCTTGAACATATTCCACTCTTGGAATGTCAGAAGTATTCAGACAACTACTAGCAGTAAATCTGAGATCAGAACCAATATTCCCTGACTTACAACTGAGGTTCATTCCTGGCACAATGAAATGAGAGAGTTTTGGATGTGATAGTTATTTCAGATGGACACATTCTCTCTTAGATTTCTCTTCCATTGTGCATGAATTTCTTAGTTTATGTAATAATCTCACTTTGTATGACAAGTGATGAATAATATGTAATTATTTCTGTGACATGGTGTGTGTCATGATATAACTCTGAGGGAAAAATACCCAGCACATGTTCTGTCTCCTCATCCACCTTAAAAAGAGACACATCTTTCCCATCTATGATGCTTATAAACATTACATAGCAGAAATAAACCAATTATTATAAATATAGAACAGGCCTTGATAAATTTTTGTTGTATTTAGGATCCAGCCCAAACATTTAGGAGCCATCAAATGAAACCTTCCCCTCACTCCCATTATCTCAACTGAAGTTGGGGAGCAGTGGTAGGGGATGGAAGAGATCCACTTGAGGTCTATTTCAGCTTCTTCAGGACATGATTTACTAAGGCTATTTTTCACATTCCATGTCTGAGGAAAAAGAAAGTAAATCTGGCCCTTAAATATTCCTGCAGTCTACTGTCAGAAATCCAGAGCCAGCAGCCTCCCTCCCCACCCAGTCTTGTTCTTTCTCATTTCACCATGCTGTTAACCAGTCTTTCCCTTTTAGACATTCCTCTCCATCCTACCATCTCTCTCTTCCTTAAAATCAGCCCCGCCCCCAGCCATTACTTCAGTCAGCCAGGCT
Organism: Ichthyophis bannanicus; assembly: GCA_033557465.1. Lineage (NCBI taxonomy): Eukaryota > Metazoa > Chordata > Amphibia > Gymnophiona > Ichthyophiidae > Ichthyophis > Ichthyophis bannanicus. Next base: position 872,101,500 of record CM066031.1, read on the forward strand.
CCCAGCTCCTACCCCAACAAGCCCAGTTAGCCATCCTCCACCCCAGCCCTTAGCCCAGCTGCAAGTTCAGATCAGTGACTGCTGTGCCAGAACAGGAACTGTCTCTCCTTATCTACTGTAGCTTTCTTTCTGCTAATCTATGGCTTTTATTCTTTAGAAAGACACCTCAGCCTTGTGTGTAGGGCAATAGGAAGTGCCCAACACATAATATTGGAAAGTTTTTAATAAGTGTCTAAATTAGTTAACCTGATTTTTAGTTACTGATGAGTTGAGGAAGTGTTTTCCTTCCCTGTGGGTGGAATATGAAAAAGGAAGCTTGCTGAGATCTCAGAGTTCATGTGCAAAATCCCCTCGATACATTTTATGATGCAGCCTACAATGAATGTTCATGTAACCTATAAAAGAGTGAAAGGTGCTGATGTCATAAGGGGCATTATGACAGCAGAATCCTGGCAAGAGAAAGTGCCTCTCTCTCACCACAAAAATTCATTTGGTTTGTTTCCCAACACTGAGGCGTTTGAAGAGAACAAAGATAAACAATGGAAACCCTAAAGCAGAAGTTCCCAAAGTTGCCTCCCAGCCAGTTGGGTTTTCAGGATATCCACAGTGAATATGCATGAGAGAGATTTGCATGCACTTGCCTTCATTGTATGCAAATCTCTCATACATATTCATTGTGGATATCCAGAAAATCTGACAGGCTGGGGACATCCCAGGACAGATTTGGGAACCGCTGCCTTAAAGAGTAAGAGGACTGGAAGCTCATTTGATATCGCCAGTGCAAAGTAGGAGCTGGAAGCGATGCCTGGCCAGGTTAATTACACGAATCAAAGACAGCTGCACTGTGTGAGAGCCAGTACAGCCTCCCAGAACCACCAAGTGCATGAATTGGAGCAGCCTGGCCAGCTTTGCCCCCAAAACTGTAACAAGAGCCCCCAGGACCATTTGGCAACAGTTGCCCAAATAGAGTCTGCCATCTTGGCTTCATTTCTCTTCCAGCGGGGCTCATATTGGTTGAATATGTAGTCAGTGGGTTCCCTTCATCTCCATGGCCCTGTACCCAACCTTTCTCCTTCTATCCTGACTTCCCATCTAATATAGATCTGTGGCAGCCCTGAGCAGCAGCATCAGCATGAAACAAGTCTGAGGTAGCCTCAAGAGCACCTGAAATCTGCTCCATGCCAAACCCAATCTGGATGATGCTACGGTGCGGAAGAGCTCTTCCTTCTTAACACTGTACTTTCCAACTCCATTAAGAATGATTTCTCCAGAAACAAGCAGCAAGTCAGTCCTCACATATGGGTGACACTGACAGAGCCTGTGCAGAGCATTTCCCCAGCTTTCAAAGAAAGCCTTTGGGAATGCTACCACGCATGTGTGGTCCCCTTCCCACCAAAGGGTGCCATCTTCCTCAGTCTCCTTTTTTCCGCAGAGCCCAATGGATGTCTGTCCTGTTTCCCCAGAAACCTCCTTGCTAATTATCCTCAAAGTTAGCTGTTCCTGGCTTGGGTACCGGTTCCTCTTCCCACCTCGAATCGGCGCCGAGACCGGTACTGTTCTTGGCTTTTATCCCATTTTTTTCAACGAGATTTGCCTCAATCGGCATTTACACCCTTTTTCACCTGGGAGACTTCGGCCCTGGCCAGATGTCCCCCACCATATCTCCCGGTGGGTTCAAGAAATGTGAACGCTGCAATCAAGCCATGTCTTTCACCGACAACCATGTCTGCTGTTTACGCTGCCTGGGATCAGATCATGATAGCACCTCCTGCAACCTGTGCCAGGCCATGATGCCAAAAATTAACCATAAAAGGTTGGAATTGCAGGAGAAACTCTTTCCAGGGTCCAACTTGGCACCAGCCTTCCCGATGCCGAGCTCCATGCCCAGCACTTCCCATAAGGCCCGAGTGTCCTCAGAGTCCTGCAGCGGTTTCTCCTCCGAGAAGACCTCAGATCCTGACCGAAAGAAGAAAATATCCTAGAAGTCCGTTGAGGTTCCGCTAGGGAAACCTGGTAAAACTGGCCTGTGCATTTTCCTTAGAGGACTGAGGTAACCTCTGACCCTTCCCTTCCCTTCCCTTTTTTTTTTTTTTTTTAACCTGAGTTTCAACTCCTGTGTGGACTCTGTGATGATGTGGTGTCATTATCACCATATAGGGGCTGACATGGGTAGAGCCGCCGCAGTTGTCGAGGCTGCGGAGAGCTGATGAGTATGTCTTTGAAGGGCATCGAGTCTGTGCTGGCTCCTGGTGACTCAGTGGTACTAGGGTTTCTCAGCAGTGTAAATGGAAGATTTCCAGGCCGTTCTTGTTGAGGCTGTGGAGGGCGGAGGGTTAAGGGGTGGTGCCCATTAAGTGACTTTGTCCAAGATCATATTCCGAGGAGACTGTAGACGCACATGAGACTGGTAGACTTATGGTTGCTGATTTTATTAATGGATGCCTGACCAGGCAGAACTCGCTCCAGGTCACAAGGAGTGTTCAAAGCAGGACTTGAACCCATGTGTAAAGGCTCCCCGTCCCATCCTCCTCTGTACTTCTTTCCAACTATTCCCCTGACTCGTCTCCATTCGTCTTGTCAGGGAGCTACATGGTATAATTTAGCAGGTACAGACCGCTCCTGGGTTATCACATTATATCAGATGCCCAGACTGCGCCATGGGGCACTAGGCTGATCCTCAGACGGTATTCAAAGCCTCAGGTGCCCAGGAACGGAGAATGGAGCGCCCCGATGCTTCCTAGGTTGGTGCGAAGAGCAAGTTTGCACCTCGCTACTGTTGGCTTTCCCGTCTTGATTTCATTTTGTTGGCACGGAGAGAGAGAGAGAGAGAAGGATTATGGAGCTCTAGATGATCGGCGTCCCCGGGTACTGGGGCGTCAGCCATTGATGGCAAGGGGAGCAAAAGCTCATAGTGCTGAGGCTGGATCCAGGCGCTCTAAGCTTTAAGTACTTGCTCTGTTTCAATACTGAGCTGGCTCTGACCCGCTCGGGGGGGGGGGGGTGTTCTGGCTGCAGCCCTTAAGCTTTAAGTACGTGCTGTTTGGAGCCATGGTCCTCGGCGATGCCTGAAGGTTGGAGAACAGCACCCCCATCCTCGGAAGACCTAAGAAGGGCTGTTCGGTGAGGGAGTTCAGAGCACCGTGATCAGCACCACACAGCCCACAGTCCCTGAGATGGGGAGGGGCCTGTGTATCCACCTGTGCCTTGTGAGCTAGGATAATCACGTTGGGAGGAGCAGAGCAAAGCCTGTGGGTCTGGGCAGGTGCTGAGGGAACTCAGAGCCTGCGGGTTGGAGCGACTGCTCTCGGAGGACTCGGGTGGAGCCTGCAGTTCGGTGTGACTGGTGGCTCGGGCAGTGCCGCCTCCGCCCCCTGCCACGTTCCCCTGATCCATGTGGTGCAGTGGTGGCTGCATGTCGAGTACCGGAGTCAGATTATTGAAGACGGCGTCGGGTTTCAGGGCACCATCGTCCTCCTCCAACTCTTCGGCTCTAGCGGGAAGCCTTCTTGCTTTCCCCCATCTGTTAGCTCCATGCACAGTACAAGCTGTCCTGTGGGGCGGGGCCTGGGGTCGGCGCCAACGAAGCGCATCAATTTTTAAAGGCGCAGGGCCTGGGGTCGGCGCCGGTGAAGCGCATCAATTTTTAATGGCGCAGGGCCTGGGGTCGGCGCCGGTGAAGCGCATCAATTTTATATCCGCCAATGGAGCCTGCAGGTCGGAGTGACTGGTGGCTCGGGCAGTGCTGCCTCCGCCCCCTGCCGTGTTCCCCCGATCCACATGGTGCGGTGGCGGCTGCATGTCGAGTACCGGAGTCAGTTTATTGAAGACAGTGCCGGGTTTCAGGGCACCATCGTCCTCCTCCAACATTTCGGCTCTAGCGGGAAGCCTTCTTTTTCCTAGGACACGCAGGATGAGTCAGCCACACTTGGTGACGTCATCCGACGGCGCTGAGACGGAAGTACTCTCCATAGCTCAGAAGGGCTTTTCGCCCTTATGAGCATGGGCCAACTGGCCCCACCCCCTGCCCACCCCTAGCTAGCCAGTTTTCAGTTCTTCCGGCTTGCCAGCAAGACGGACATTTCTACTCTCCACCAAACGTTAATCTCTTAAAACAACTAAGAACAAATCTCATCGGAGAACGTATGTATATATATCAATTTTAACTTACTATTGATTCTTGTCCAGCTTCTCGTTTCAGATTGCCTTTCAAACGAAGATTTATTTATTTATTTAACACTCATTTATATACCGCATCTTCCAGCGATCAGTTGAGGTGTACAATTAACAACAATTAACAAAGCGAAGTTTGTTTTACATAGAACATAGAACATTTTAACTTTCTACATAGAACATCTAAACATCTTAACATCTTAAGAACTAAGCAGAGTATTTCAACTAGAAACAGTGTGAGTAATAATTTATCTATACAGAATGTAATGTCTGTACAACTAAAGGCAGTACATAACAGTTGCAACTATATACATGTGGAGGTATTAGGGCATATTAGAATGGAGTGTCATTTCGTTTAAGCTATGTATTGTTGTCAGTTATAGTAGGAAGTATAAACTTGATGTGGGCAGGTTCCTGTTTAGCCTTTATCTAAGTCGAGTGGAGGGTTTTCTATGGTATTATAGTGTTTAGTGAATAGATACGTTTTCAATTTTTTTCGGAATTCCGTGATCTCTGTTAGTGATCGTAGGTCCTCTGGTAGGGAATTCCAGATGGTTGGAGCTATGTGGGAAAAGGCTCTATTGTTTGTTAATTTGTGAGTTTTTATGAATTCTTTTGGAATCTTTAGTTTATTTAATTGTCCTTTTCTATGAGTAGGCTTAGGTGGTTCTTTGCATATTAGATTACATAATGTCTTCGGAGCCATGTCGTTTAAGGCTTTGAATGCAGTTATTATTGTTTTGTATATTATCCTGCTTTGTATCGGTAACCAATGAAGGTATGCTAGTATCGGTGTTATGTGTTGGAGTGAGTTTATTTTTAATATAATTCTAGCTGTTGCATTTTGCGCTAGTTGAATTCTTTTGATGTTTTGTTTTGAAATGCCCATAAGTATTAGGTTGGCGAAATCGAAGTGGGGAGTTATGGTAGCCTGTGTTATATTAATAAAGTCTTGTATATATACAAGGGGGCGTAGTTGTTTGAGGATTTTAAGTTTGAAGTAGATTTTCTTTATGGTATTTCTGATGTGGGTTTCCATTGTAAGGTGGGTATCTAGAATGACACCTAGGTATCTTATTTCGTTTTTTATTTTAATTTCTTGGTTTTGTAGTGTTATGTGGGTTGGAGGAATAAATGATAGGTTTTTTGTTATGATTAGGACTTCGGTTTTGGCATGGTTTATATGTAGGTTTTGAGTTTTTAGCCAAATTGTAATTTCATTGTAGCAGTCTGATAGGAGTTGCATCAGTAAGTTAGGGATCGTAAAAGGTATGTACAACTAAAGGTATGTACATAACAGATCAAAAAAACAAACAAAAAAAACCTCATCTGCAGATCCATGGATTAAAAATCCCTCTGCAGATCTTCCAGTGGATTTAATTGAGACTTGGAATGCCGATCGATGCTGCAGCCCACGGGCATAGGGGCACACGACACACGTGCCTTCAAGGGGCACCGCCGCCAGCTTCGGCCGCCGCTCGGGGTGTGCCTATGGGCCTCCACCCCCAGCAGCAGGCTTCGACGATGGACGCGGCAGGCTTCAACATCCGATGCCTTGTAGGTGCCGCTGACTTCTCCAAGCAAGGGTGCACAGCCTGCTGTTAAATCCTCCGAGCTCCTCAGATACAACAAATCAGGGAAACGGGCTGGAAGAGGAAGCTTCCAGTCGGCAATTGCCTGTGCGGCAGTCCGGGATGTGCCTACTAGGCCTCCATCCCCGGCTAGCCAGCCTTACCCTTCTCTCTGCTCCTTGCCAGAAGCATAGGATCCCGGTCGTCTCCTTGACAGAAAGAAAGGAATCCAGAGGATGGGCTTAGTGGGCTCAAGCGGATGCCCCCACGGCGCCCGGGATGTGCCGAGTAAGGCCTCCGTCCCCGGCAAACCTTTTCTTGCTCCGTGCCGCTCTGCATTCCCCTCACACGTGGGGACTATGGGGGCGGCCATCTTGCCCAGCCACTACCCTGCCCAGAGATGAGGTCAGCAATCCCAGCCCTGCCCCCACGGCTCCATTCCTTGGCACCATTGGCCAAGCCGAGCCAAGCGGAACCCGCCCCTCGGCGCCATTGGCTGAGCCGAGCCAAACTCCCCTCGGCGCCATTGGCGGATATAAAATTGATGCGCTTCACCGGCGCAGACCCCAGGCCCTGCGCTGTTAAAAATTGATGCGCTTCACCGGCGCCGACACCAGGCCCTGTGCCATTAAAAATTGATGCGCTTCGTTGGCGCCGACCCCAGGCCCCGCCCCACAGGACAGCTTGTACTGTGCATGGAGCTAACAGATGGGGGAAAGCAAGAAGGCTTCCCGCTAGAGCCGAAGAGTTGGAGGAGGACGATGGTGCCCTGAAACCCGGCGCCGTCTTCAATAAACTGACTCCGGTACTCGACATGCAGCCGCCACCGCACCACATGGATCGGGGGAACGCGGCAGGGGGCAGAGCCGGCACTGCCCGAGCCACCAGTCACTCCGACCTGCAGGCTCCACCCGAGTACTCCCAGAGCAGTCACTCCAACCCGCAGGCTCTGAGTTCCCTCAGCACCTGCCCAGACCCACAGGCTTCACTCTGCTCCTCCCAACGTGATTACCCTGGCTCACAAGGCACAGGTGGATACACAGACCCCTCCCCATCTCAGGGACTGTGGGCTGTGTGGTGCTGATCACGGTGCTCCGAACTCCCTCACCGAACAGCCCTTCTTAGGTCTTCCGAGGATGGGGGTGCTGTTCTCCAATCTTCAGGCATCGCCGAGGACCATGGCTCGAAACAGCAAGTACTTAAAGCTTAAGGGCTGCAGCCAGAACACCCCCCCCCCCCCCGAGCGGGACAGAGCCAGCTCAATATTGAAACAGAGCAAGTACTTAAAGCTTAGAGCGCCTGGATCCAGCCTCAGCACTGTGAGCTCTTGCTCCCCTTGCCATCAATGGCTGACGCCCCAGTACCCTGGGACGCCGATCATCTAGAGCTCCATAATCCTTCTCTCTCTCTCTCTCTCCATGCCAACCAAATGAAATCAAGACGGGAAAGCCAACAGTAGCGAGGTGCAAACTTGCTCTTCGCACCAACCTAGGAAGCATCGGGGCGCTCCATTCTCCGTTCCTGGGTACCCGAGGCTTTGAATACCGTCTGAGGATCAGCCTAGTGCCCCATGGCGCATCTGATATAATGTGATAACCCAGGAGCGGTCTGTACCTGCTAAATTGTACCATGTAGCTCCCTGACAAGACAAATGGAGACGAGTCAGGGGAATAGTTGGAAAGAAGTACAGAGGAGGATTTATTTATTTATTTATTTATTACAAGTTCTTATATACCGCACTATTCGGCATCAGCGCGGTTTACATTATAACATAAAGACCATAACAACAAGCTGTTTGGTTTACATCGAACAGGAGTACAAACTTGGAGAACCGGGGTAAACTCGGGGAGCCTTTACACATGGGTTCAAGTCCTGCTTTGAACACTCCTTGTGACCTGGAGTGAGTTCTGCCTGGTCAGGCATCCATTAATAAAATCAGCAACCACAAGTCTACCAGTCTCATGTGCGTCTACAGTCTCCTCGGAATATGAACTTGGACAAAGTCACTTAATGGGCACCACCCCTTAACCCTCCACCCTCCACAGCCTCAACAAGAATGGCCTGGAAATCTTCCATTTACACTGCTGAGAAACCCTAGTACCACTGCATCACCAGGAGCCAGCACAGACTCGATGCCCTTCAAAGACATACTCATCAGCTCTCCGCAGCCTCGACAACTGCGGCGGCTCTACCCATGTCAGCCCCTATATGGTGATAATGACACCACATCATCACAGAGTCCACACAGGAGTTGAAACTCAGGTTAAAAAAAAAAAAAAAGGAAAGGGGCAGAGGTTACCTCAGTCCTCTAAGGAAAATGCACAGACCACTCGGTCTGGTCTAGAGTGCCGGCCAAAGGCGTCATAAGAGCCATCCAAGGGCTAGGGGGTTCCCTCCCTACCAAGACTCTCGAGGGAGTAGCACCCTGGTAGGCCTTCAAAGGAAGACCTGTAAATCCTTGCAAATCCACCTGGCATGGATGAGATACTCCCCCTGTGGGCCCAAGGCAAGGCTTGGCAGATGGGTGGATGAGTAGTCTAGTGGTTACAGCAACAGCCTAGTGCCCAGAAATTAAGACTTAATTCCTACGGGCACACCTTGTGCAAGTCATTTCTCCACCAGATGTGCACGAGAAGCAATCCTTGTGGGCCTCTGGGGGAAGACTGATAAACTCCCAATTTCTATGCGATTCTCTTCTTCGGGGCTCCGAAGGAATAACTGGCAATCCGACAGATGTGGAGGTGATGCACGACCAAGAAAATCAGGAGCCACTCACATTGGATGAGATGCACTGCTGGTGGCCTCCGAGTAAAGGCTTGGCAATCTCCCTCCGATTGCGCAACCAAGAAAATCAGGAGCCGTTCATATTGTCCGCAGGACATAACTAGCATCTACAAAGGTAAAAGATGGCATTCACAACTCCTTGGGCACAGAAGACGCCCTCCTGGCCTACTAGACGGTGCACGGACGTACAGAGGAAGTCTTTCATCGCGCACTGATTGTTCCACTTCACGGACCCAGCGGACATATCCCTCTCTACAGACCTGCAGGGTTCCAACAGGGGTGTCAAACCTACAGGATCCCTCTTCGGGCGATCAGAGTATAGCCGGCAATACTGGGCTCATGCGTACTCCTCAAGAGCATGTGCTGGCAACACACCTCTGTGAAGAGGGTACCGGCCCCCCCACACCTCGTAGAGGAGCCTGCTTTGACCACGCCATCTTGGGAGGTCTGTCCAGCTATTCAACAAGCCATACCTTCCTGTCCCTCTGGGGACATCTGATGTTCCACTTCTAGATCATTGACTGGATGCCGTTAGAACGGGCATCAACACTACAGTGTTCGTAGCATTTCCCCTATAACAGGCAGAAACACCATCTTCGTCATCTTCAAGATATGGGTCGCTCTCTCAATCCAGCCTTGTCCCAACGACCCTGCGGGGAGAACTCCACATTAGACAGGCCCCTAGCAAGCTCTGTGGCACTGAAACCACTATGCATCACACAATGCTGCACTGCCTCTGCACCCTATCTGTGAAGGAACAGACTTTCCGGGCAGTCAGTTGGGTAACCATTGCCCCAGGAGGAGCAAGCCCTCAAGCACAGGCATTGCTGGGAGGCAGGACCAACTGCCCAAGCAGTGCGGGGAGGCAGAACCAACTGTCCAACGAACCTGCTTTAGCAACTCGGCATCAAACCGGGACGGACCACGAATCGATGATGGGACTAACCACAAATCGATCTGCTCTCACAAGTGCAACTATCAAAAGGGATAACACGAGGCCTTCCTCATCACTCATAGTCCTGGACGCCTTTTCCCTGTAGCCAGTCTTATCCCCTAAAGTGCTGACAGGCAACACACCACTCTGAGCCCGAACACTGCATCCTGGATGGCTGCCCTGAAGAGTCCCCGGCCGGCTAAGATAGGAACTCCTCGGAACTTGGCAACCCACTTCCGAGCCATGGCAGGTGGATCGGAAATGGATTCCCAGGAAGTTGCTTCGTACACCATTCAAACTACGAATCCAGGTGGCACCCATGCTACACTGCCCGCCGCGCTACCGCAACACAAGCCAGCCGAGCCACTGGTCTGCAGGACCCCTCCTGGGACAAGCAGAGACCAAAACTCTGGATAACGTTACGGCCCTACGCAACCATATGCCCATGACATGCACAGAACAGTGCGCAGGCAACTAGGGCTTGCTCCCGGCACCAGCGGACTACACCTCTGTTACTCCGCCTGCATCTTGCCTGCATTTCCACCGGAACAAGCAGGAGCCCAAGCCATGTCAGGCTCTGTTACTCCGCCTGCATCTGCCTGCATTTCCACTGGAACAAGTAGGAGCCCAAGCCATGTCAGGGGTGTGCGCAGGATGCATGCCGGCCCAAACGGTCTTCCCCAGCGTCCTATCCATACACCTACAGGGCCGCCTAGACCTCTCCACAGGGACTAACACATTCCCCAACACGGCGCATCCTCCAGCCAAGCAGTCTCAACAACCATGACTGTCACCTTGAGCACACCCGGCCAGGCCTGGGATTGACTAGTGACCACTGTGGGATTTAGGCTCTATATCGCCATTCTTGTAGCGCAGTTGGTACTACTACTACTGATCACCTCGCTGCTGCCATAACAACTTAGAATATACCATACTGGTTCAGAGCAAGGCCCATCTGCCCAGTATTCTGCTCCCAGCGGGAGCCAATCTAGTTCCTAAGTACCTAGCAGTCTCCCAAACAGACACAGGTCCCTATGCTGTTAGTGAACCCAGGCCCCTGTCCCCAAAACCCCTTTTACCCTGCTACACTTGCAGTTTTTACTGCAGCCTCCAGTAGCAAACTCCGAAGCTGGCCTGCACAAAAAAAATAAATAAATAAATAAATTGATATATACATTTGGTACGGTGCTGTATTAATGCCTCGATCCTGCACCTCCCTTATTGAGACTGATGCTATTCGCGCTGCAGCGACCAGCTCACTGCTGTTGCTGCATTAGTGCCCAGAATTATCACCACTCTCATACGAAATATTAGCTGTCCATTCTTGATCGCTGTGACTACATCACTACTACTGCTCTATGGGACTGCTTCCCTGTTATCTTGGAATTGCATACTTCTGTTACCTCGCAGGTGCACCTTGGAATTGCGGCACACTGTACCACATGGGCGTAGGCTTGCCCTGGGGAAGTATCTAACCCGATCTTCGGCCTTCCCCCATCCACCACAGCTCATGGCAGCTTGGGAGGCACCAAGTGTGGCTGACTCATCCTGCTTGTCCTAGGAGAAAACAGAGTTACTTACCTGTAACAGGAGTTCTCCGTGGACAGCAGGATAAGTCAGCCACACATACCCACCCACCTCCCCTGGGTAGGGGTCGGCCTCCGTCCTGGTGCCCGCCTCCTAGCGGCAAAAGGCTCAGCTAGTGACGTACTGGCTAGCTAGGGGCGGGCAGGGGGTGGGGCCAGTTGGCCCATGCTCAGAAGGGCGAAAAGCCCTTCTGAGCTATGGAGAGTACTTCTGTCCCGGCGCCGTCGGATGATGTCACCAAGTGTGGCTGACTTATCCTGCTGTCCCCGGAGAACTCCTGTTACAGGTAAGCAACTCCATTTATCCTGCTGTCCACTGAGAACTCCCGTTACAGGTAAGTAACCCTGATTTCTCCTAGGACAAGCAGGATAAAGTCAGCCACACCGGGTGCCTCCCTAGCTGTGAAGGGCTGAGGTGGAAGGGGCTCTGCAAGGACATAGCACAACGAGTGGATTAAGACAAGGCTTTATTACTGTTGGTGCAACGCAACCGTATAAGGCACAAACATGTGCAAACATATGCAGAACACAGTGAGCAGTCAAACAAGTGCGATAGCAATCAATATGTGCAGTCAAACATGTGCAAACAGTGCAATCAATAACGCAACTTTAACAAGTGTAGTCAAGCATGGATAGACAGGCTCATGGCGTGCCGAACCTCACGCTTAGGTGGGTGACAGGGGGTGGTCCGCTGGCAGTCGCCAGGACAACCCGCCCGAAGGAGCCAGTCTGCAGGTCAAGGCAGTAGTGCCTTTGGAAGGTCTGGAGGGAGGACCAGGTAACTGCTTTGCATATGTTGGCTACCGGTACCGAACGTAGAATAGCAATTGAAGTGGCCAGGGCCCTCAGCTGGTGCGCGTTTGCTGGCAGTGAGGGCCCATTGCCAGCTTGGTCCAGACAGAAGGAGATGCAGGAGGAAATCCAGCGGGAAAGGGTATGCTTGGTTACCAGACAGCCCGGCTTGTTCTGGTCATAGGAGACAAACTGCTGCATTCCCCGCCTGTGGGATGTTGTCCTGCAGAGGTAGAGATGTAGGGCCCTGACGGAGTCCAGTTTGTGTAGCCGCTCAGGGTGGAAGGTAGGAAGTTCAATCACTTGGTCGATGTGGAAAGCCAAAGTAACTTTAGGAACAAATTTCGGATGTGCCCGGAGAGAGGCGCGATCCCAAAAAGCTATGTGTACGGTGGGTGCACCACCAGAGCCTGAGGTTCGCTGATGCGCCTGGCCAAAGTGACAGTGACCAGGAATAGAGTCTTCCAGGAGATGAGCTTGATGTTAGCCGACTGCATAGGCTCAAAGGGAGGCAGAGTAAGCTGATAGAGAACCGCTTTGAGATCCCAGTGTGGTGTAGGCCGGAGGAGAAGAAATAAGTGACTGATTCCCTAGGAAGACGACTCTTGTGACGACAAAGCCGTGAGTATACTTATTTTTGACCAAGCTTGGTAAGTGTTGTTTACTTTTTGTTCCATTATGTTGATAAAGTGTAAAGATATTTTGCTGCTATTAGCCAGGACCGAATGAGGTGCGTTTAAGACTGTACATATCTAATACGAAGCGTGTGTGTGTTCTTACTCATGGTTCCATACCTCCGCGAGGATATTGGCTGGGTCTGAATGAAGCGAATCTCTGTTTGAAAGGTGTCCTGGACATTTCGTGCACTGACCTTCCTCTGCAGATAAAGAGGTGGGATATCAGATCCCTAAACAAAGGCTGCACGTAGGAATCATGTCTCTGTTTAGGAGAAAGAAAGATGGCAATCAGGACATAATGGTAAATCAGGTTTCCCCAATGACTCCGGTCGAACGGATGATGAGAGATAATCCCATATTAGGAAAGGAAATTTTGAAAGTTTGCCTTAAATGGGCAAAGTGGAGCAATGCTCCTGGGACCCCCCTCGGCTGGCCACCGGAAGGGTCTTTCGATGGTTGTTGTTTAGCAAGGATTAGGGATTATGTTTTGTCCCATAAGACCAATGCCAGTCAATTAAAACATCTGCAATACATTTCTATGTGGATGAAACGGGCAAACCCAGGTACCCTCAGTAGTGATGCCCCTCCTCCCTATTGTACGACGGACAGTCGTACCATGGCAGCAATAGGGTACTCAGACCCCCCCAAGCCCAAGAAGAAACAATTAGAGAAGAAGCTTAATGATAAACAGTTGCCAGAAAAACAAAAAGAGAACATCAAGAATAAAAACCAGTCAGAGTCTTCAGCACCATAAAAAGCTTTTTTTAGTGTGGAAATTGATATTGATTCTAGGCCCCTTCTAGCTTTTCTTTTTGATCAAGTACATTACACAGGTACACTAAAAAAAATTTTTTTTAAACTGCCTCTAATGTTTCGATTGATTTTTACGTTTTTTGGTGCGCTGAATCCAAATCTGGTAACCAATTTGCTCCATCACGTACAGATTTTTTGCTACATTGGGTTAGCAGTTTGAGGTGAACGTTTCAGATTGAGTGCGATCGAGATAAAAGTTTCTTGGATGAATTCTTTATACTAATTGTTTAGTAATTCAAATAAGAATAAAGAAAATTGTAACAAGGCAGCACATAAGAATAGAGTAATGTCAACAAAACACACTGTGATGGTAGCAAAATTGTCTGCACTTAAAACAGCCACATACATGTGCACAAACATTGAGCATATAAGAGCGAGGTTAGACACAAAGCAAAGCAAAGAAATGTGCAAAAAATGTTGTACAGGTATGTATGTAAGAATAGAAAACGCAAACCGCACCATTGCAATACATGAAGACAAACACCCGATGGTGTGAAAATAAAATTCTAATAAATGAGATCCGACACTGTGGTAATAACTAGCAAATTTTTATTTCAAAGTTTAGTAAAAACACAATATTTGTCAACACAGTTTAGATTTTAAAGTCATTCTTGGGTCAATCAATCTCCTGGTGGGCCCGTTTCTTCTTCCCCCGAATGCTTCTCTTGGTGCGCTGCTTGGCGTATTTTTCATCTGGGGTTTCCCGCAGCAGCAACCAGCAGAAATCAGCCATCATAGTGGTGTTCCATCTTCCTTGGTACCTTCTCTCTGCGTCCTTGATGTCCTGGTGAAACCTTTCACCTTGTTCTTCACTGTACGCCCCCAAGTTTTCGGGAAAGTAGTTCACATGGGAGTGCAAGAAATGGACTTTCAGGCTCATGTTACAGCCTTGTTCTTTGAAGGCATTGAGCATCCTGGCAACAATATCCTTATAGTTCTCATCCCGCCTGTTCCCCAAGAATTTGAGAACAACATCCTTGAAGGAATCCCAGGTTTCTTTTTCCTTCTCAGACATCATTTCAGCAAATGCTCCATCTGAAATGAGTTTCCTTATATCAGGGCCAACAAACACTCCTTCCTTTAGCTTTGCTTCAGAAAGTCGGGGGAACTTTGAGCAAAGGTACCGAAAGCACTCACCATCTTTTGGAAGGGACTTGATGAATTGCTTAATGAGACCCAACTTAATGTGGAGAGGTGGTAATAGAATTTTATCACGAGGTACCAAGCTCTCATGAAGAACATTTTTCTCACCGGGTCTCAAATACTCCCGAATTGGCCAGTCTTTTTTCCCCCAGTGTAGGTCGCGGGCCCGGCTATCCCACAAGCAAAGGAAGCAGGGATATTTGGTGAAATCGGATTGCTGCCCTAATAGCATGGATAGAATTTTAATGTCTCCACAAATCATCCACTTATGCTCATCATAACGAATCTTCTGAAGAATCAGGGCCAAATTCTCGTATTTTTCTTGGAGAATAACAGAGTGAGCAATAGGAACTGAAGCGAATGTGTTGCCATTATGAAGAAGAACACCTTTTTATGCTGTCTTTTGACGAATCAATGAACAGCCGCCATTCAGTAGGATCATACTTGAGTTTAAACTTTTCCATCACTCCGTATATATCGTTGAAAAATACCAAATCTTCCTCTTTGCTGAAATACTTCAAAAATTGTGTCTCGCGGTTGCGGTATCAAATAAAAAGTTGTTCCTGGTGACAATAGATTTTTCTGTTTAAGCCGAGAACCTAGCAGTTGGGCAGCATCTTTTGGGAGTCCTAAATCCCGGACTAAATCATTCAATTCAGCTTGAGAGAAAAGTTCAGGTTTCGGATCTGGTTCAGTTTCAAACTCGGAAGTACTGGACTCATCGGGAAAAGCCATCTGATGAGTCTCATCATGATCAGAACCATCCACACAAATATGATCCAAAGATTTTGGTGGTTCAGGCACAGGTACTTCGTTGCTATGAGGCATAGGCCTAATTGCTGAGGGAAGGTTGGGGTAACTTATTACGTTCTTATTTTTTAAGTTGTATCCCTTCACAATGCAAGAGCAAAAATAGCAGTCACTGCTGTGGTCTCTTTGTTCACGCCACATCATAGGTATTCCGAAACGAAATGCTTGTTTTTTACCTTTCATCCATAAGCGTAGATCTTCCTCACATGTCTTGCACACTTTGTGAGGAGCCCACGGTTTGTCTTGATCGCCTAACTTCAAACTGAAATAGGCGAAATATACTTTTTTAATAAATGCAGAAATGTTCCTCTGCCGCTTTTTCACGGTATATTCCCCAAAAATAAAACAAAAACTGTCCGGAGAGTTGACGCAACCTCTGGCTCTGTGAGCCATCACAAATACACAGCACTGCAAACTACAACTGTAGTGAACCACTTCGGAATAAAGCTGGATTACGACTGAGCAAACAAAAGGTAATAATGAACTTGCAAGAAACTGAAATTTGACAGGAACGTTCATGTCGCAACCACCGTGTTTGAGCGAGCGAACGAGGCGAGGCGAACAGGAAAGAACATGCGCCAGCGCGAGTACTGGATTTTGGCCCCCCGCCTCCCAATTGTCCTGTTAATGTATAAAATGAATACAAAACACTCTAAAATATCATGAGGGAGTGTTTTCTAGTTAGTTAACCATTACAACCTCTATTTTGGGCCAAGAAAATAAACTGCAGTCGGCTAAAAAGAAATTATGTGAACATTCCTTATATGGGTAAGAAATCTAATTTTGCAAGAAAACGTGACGTGATGGAACATTTTGGCTATTTTTCCTGGATTCAGCACCCCAAAATCTATAGGAATCAGTTGCAAAACTGGAGGCAGTTTTTTGGTAGTGTACCTGTGTTATCAATGGACTCGACTACCACAGGGATATGTCGACAGTCCCAGTATCTTTTCCCAGATT
The DNA here is from genome assembly GCA_033557465.1 of Ichthyophis bannanicus. Classification (NCBI taxonomy): domain Eukaryota; kingdom Metazoa; phylum Chordata; class Amphibia; order Gymnophiona; family Ichthyophiidae; genus Ichthyophis; species Ichthyophis bannanicus. The sequence continues at coordinate 872,117,740 of CM066031.1, forward strand.
CTCTCACAAGATTTGCAGGAGTTTAATTCACATCTCCCTGGAGAAATGTGTCTGTTACAATATGTAGATGACATTTTGCTGTCTGGGTCTGATTATCAGCAAATGCAGAAGTACACACAGGAACTAATACAGGAACTGCAGGAGAAAGGGTACAAGCTGAATGCAGAGAAAGCACAAATGGTACAGACAACGGTTACTTTTTTGGGTTTTCAGTTAAGCCAGGGTTCTATTGAGGTGGGAGATAAGACAGTACAACATGGCTTACAGCTACCAGTCCCTAGTACAGTGAAAGAACTTCGTTCCGTTCTGGGCACTCTGAATTTTTGCAGAAATTGGATCCCAGCTTTCAGCTCTCGGACCCTTTGCTTCCGCCCTTATTTGAAGGGTGGTGTAAAGAACTCTGACAAAATTACTTTAGATCCTTGTCATGTAAGTGTGCTCCAGTCCATTTTGGAAGATTTAAAGTGTCTTCCAGCCTTACATCTGCCAAATCATCACAAACCCTTTCAATTAATGGTGGTAACTGGTTCCCAGGCTTCGGCAGCCATACTATTTCAGGATAGGGTTTCCACTTTGTCTTTTTTGTCTGGTACTTTTGGGGGTACGGAACTTCCATTGCCTGACCTTGAAAGATTAGTCATTGCAGTAGCAGCAGCAATAGAGAATGTTTTATCTATTTTTACCCCCACGACCTTGATTCTCTATCAGTCTATTGAACTGAAGGCTATTCTAAATAAAGACACCTTACATTTGTCCCCAACTAAGCTGCAGCAAGCTTGTGCGTCTATCCTGAATAGTGGAGTGATTTTTCGTCCCCTCACTGCCTCCACCTGCCCACTCAGTTGGCTACAGACAGCAGTAGACGTTTACACCCCAGTACGTGAGTCATCCTATGAGGAAGTTCTATCCTTTATGGTATCACCCTATAACATGCCACCAGAGAGTGAAATTTGGTTTACTGATGGTTCAGAACAGAAAGGTGCTGTGGGATTTGCTGCTGTGCTAGTGACCCCTGCTGGAGTGTCTGCGCATTGCTTACAGTATGTCCTGGACTCAGATCAGGGATATTCAGCGCAGGCAGCTGAGCTGTGCGCCATATTAGCAGTCTTAGAAGAACGTCCGGCAACGCCCCTGATTTTCTACACTGACTCACAGTATGTTCAAAGGTTGTGTGGGGAATATCTTCAGATTTGGTTACGGCAAGGATTTGTAAATTCATCCAGTAGTCAGCTAGTTCACAAATCCTTGATTTTGTACCTTTATGATTTATTGTTGTTACGCTGTCAGAAAAATATTCTAACTTCCTGTAACTGGGTCCCCGGCCATTCCCGCCATTATGGTTTCCTGCAGTTTGGCAATGCCCTAGCAGATGAAGCAGCTAAACAAGTCACAAATACCGTTCCTATTTTAGTTACCACACGAGCAAAGACTTACCCCTTACCTTCGCTGCACGATTATCAGCAGAATCTTGTTCAGGATGAGGTTCAGAAATGGAAACTGTTAGGGTGCACTGAGCATAAGAAGTTATGGGTCCACCCTTCTGGAAAAATTTGGATTTCCTTTTGGTCTTTGCAGCAATTGTGCTCTCTTCTGCATTCTGTTGGCCATGCACCATTCTCCAGTGTGTCTGTGCAGATCTCTGAGCTTTTTTGGCATCCGCGTCTCAAGCTCAGAATACAGGAATGGTGCCAAAAGTGTCCCCAATGCTTAGAAAATTCTCCAGTGAAAGGCAAGCACATTCTGAATGGTCATCTCCCAGTAGTTCAGGGTCCTTTCATTTCCTGGTATGTTGATTTCACGGACATGCAGGTCCGGGTGGATAGATACAGATTCCTTCTGGTCTGCGTTTGTCCTTTTTCCAAGTGGGTAGAGGCTTTCCCGTGTAAGTAGGAGAAGGCTTCTGAAGTTTTCAAATGTTTTACTCAGCATTTGTTTCCTCGTTTTGGCATACCATGAACTGTTTATTCTGATAATGGCTCTCATTTCCGGAATCATCTTATACATCTTTTCTCCACAGCTGTGAGCTTAAAGTGGAAGTATGTTTCTGTGTATCGCCCCACCTCCAATGGCCTCGTCGAACGAACCAATGGCTTGCTCAAGACAGCCCTGCATCTGATACAATCAGACAAAAATATCTCCTGGTTGCAGGCCCTGCCCCTGGCACTGTTTCAGCTCAGAAACCACCCACTGAAAAATATTGCTCTGACACCACATGAAATTTGTACAGGCCGGCGACTGCTGTTATACAATCTCACTGAGACTGCTACTGTTTTACCAGATTCTCTGTCTCCTTATATTGCAGGTCTGCGCCTAGCTTTGGCAGAGATTTCCCGATGCTGTGCCATCCGTGACCAACATCCGCAGTCCCCAAGGGATACCCTGATTCCAATTGGAACCGCAGTCTATCACAGAAATCCCCATCGGAGTTCCTGGCAAGATCCAACATATTCAGGACCTCATATCGTTTCTGCATCAACTCCATTTGCTATTTTGTTGGACTCCAGTCAAACTTGGACTCATATTGCCCATCTTTAGGTACCTTGAACTGCCTTTGATTTTTGGACATTTAAAGTGATATTTTCTCATCATGCCTCATCTTGCTTATAAGTATGGTTTTATATATTTTGCTATGTTACTGTCTGTTTTTATTGGGTGGTTTCTTTACTTTATCTCTTCCCGCCCCCAACCTTTTCACTTTGCTCCCTCCTCACCCCTACCTTCTCCTTCTCCGAACCGTTCCCGTAGGTCTGTCCCCCTCACTAATACTTGGAAAACAACCGTTCTTGAGGTGGTTGATCTTCTGAATATTAGTGACTGTATCATATGCACTCCCTTACCTCAAGGTGGTAATTATGCTCCTGTTCGTGTGCTCCCTGTCCCATTTGAGGAATTTATAGGTGCCCTCCCTTGCTGGAATAACCCCCACCTTCTTAGGGGTTGTGTCAAGAAAGGCCCCATGTACTGTAATGATACTTGGGCGGCCCATCAAGCTGCTTCTTTTCCTGTTCGTGTCTCTGTGCCCCCTATGATATTTTATTATTGTCTTATTACCAACTCTTCTGTTTCCTTTGCTGACACCTGCAATGTTTCATGGAATGTCCAAACAAATAATTTTCACTTTTTGCACGGTACCATGCGCCCTTTTTATTATGGGCATAATATGTCTAGGGCACACTGGTACCACACTCAAGCCCGTAACCATCTTATCAACTCCACCCACTGGGGCCCGCGGGTTAAAGCTCACTCTCGGGTATGGGGTCCTGACTTTTGGGCTTCTACTTTTCCTGTCGGTCCTATAGATTCTACTCATACGCTCCATTTTCGTAGGGGTACTTACATGTCCTCTCCTTTTACTTCCAGCTATGCGCCTATCCTTTCCTGCACTGATGTTGCCCGATGTGGTGTGGCAAACACCACTGCCAGGCAAAACCGCAATGCTTCCACTACTGTTATAGGCCACCAACTTGCTGGACGCTTCCACTGGAAACCTTGTAAATCCCATGGTGATCATCCTCTCTGTCAGACTCCTTGTGCTCGCTCCTCTACCACAGGTAAACTAACCTGTGCTTCCCATTCTTCTATTGAATATCCTGTAAAATCCTTCTTTACTTGGAAGCCTTCTTTTTCTCTATCTGCTATTGTGGGCCATTACTGGCTTTGTGGTGATGTTTTGTACCAAAAGATTTCTCTGTCTAATTTACCTTGTGCACTAGTTAAAGTTTCCTCCTATTCAGTCCTCATTCCCCTAAATGTCTCATATAATCCCCCGCCCTCTCCCTCTACCCCTCTGCATCAGCGCCATAAGCGCAGCTATGCTAGCCCCTGGGAGTCCTCCATTGCTGAAGATGCCGCCATACAAGCTTCCTATGAATATGTTAACTCCACTTACCCCATGACCAAAGCCCGCCTTGTAGCCCTTAGTACTACTGCTTGGATTCCTTGGGCTACCCCTGCCCTTACAGCCGAACTGGGTATGTCTGTTCGCCGCTTGCAATGTTTGCTGCATATACAAATGAAAGCTGTTACTGACTCTATCTCTCGCTTAGCTGAATCCCTTGAACAAAATAATCAAATGACTTTGCAAAATAGGCAGGCTTTAGATTTATTGCTCACTGCAGAGGGTGGGACTTGTTCGTTTATCAACGCTACTAACTGCTGTACGGTGTTCGCGAACCATACGGTATTTGTATTAGATGCTATGAATAAGATTAAGCATTTATCTGAATTGCATATTGATGATTTCAAAGGGGGCCTCCAGATTGGGGATTGGTTTTCATCTCTCTCCTCCTGGTTCCACTCTCTCGGTTCTGGCTTAAAAGGCTTATTGATTTCTGCTGGCATATTATTATTCCTTGCTCTAATATTCTGTTGTATTGTTTCCATTGTTATATCTTGCTGTAAGAAACATTGCACCAAAGTATCCACTTCTTTCATGCCTGTCCAAACCAGTAGCGCTCTTGTTAATATTTCATATGCTGCAGTCCCCAATTCCATCTATTCTGACTTAGATTTCTCCCCTTCCCCAGAAACGGAAAAAAAATGGGGGAGTTGTAGGGGTCAAGTATGAGGTTAAGTATTAGATAGAGTGTCAACAGATTTGCTTTTAATTTTAAGTGTTAAGGGTTAATAATGTTCCTGGCTCATAATCACTCAATGGCTACCCTGAATCTCAAAAAATTCTAAAGAACAACAGCCACGCTGCTATACCATGTGGGCAACTACTTTGGCCAGAACAGGAAGAAACCCAGCACAAGAAAAACCATATAAGGAAGTATCATGAGCCCAGTAGGTGTAGGTCTGAACTTGAAAGTCCAGACATAGGGCTACAGGGGCAATGTGCCAAGGAGCACATATGCAGGAAACCATAAGCTGGCAACATATATGTTAGGCCATGGCGCTGAAGCAAGCAGGTGGCAGGATGACAGACGGTAAGTATAAGGGAAACAGGGGGATTTTGGAAGGCTAGGGGGGATATTGCAACAGGAACTAAGGGACAAAAAAGGCCGTAATAGGAGATAAGAGGGGAGGGGGAGAGGACACAGGAGGAATAGAACAGGGGACTGTACGCACAAAAACGGAAGCTAAGAAAAGTATATATGTAGCATGCTTTTTTATATTCGGGGGAGGAGTTGCTCTTGAGGTGCCTAGTGCCCGATAGAACTCTCTTCCCCACCACTGCCTGTATTTGTCCATCAGTTATCTAACAAACAGAGATTCTGATTGCACCTGTACTGACTTTTGGATCTGGACTATACAGGTAATTAGTAATAATTAGGTTGTGGTCTATTTTGTGCGCAACAGGGCCGCACAGAGGTAGGATCCATCTTGCTGGCAAGGCAGAAGAGGTAAAAGTGGCTGGCTAGGGGCGGGCCTGTGGGTAGGACCAGGGGGAGCACGCCCAGAAGGGAAATCCCTTCTGGGCTATAGAGAGAGTACTTCCATCTTCGGCGCCATCTGATGACGTCACCTGGTGTGGCTGACTTCATCCTGCTTGTCCTAGGAGAACCTAGAAATAGGTTGTTGTCAGTGCAGAGGGTGGCTACTAAAATGGTTAGTGGTCTTCATTATGAAGCATATGAGGATAGACTTAAAATGATACTATGTATACTCAGAGAAAAGGCAGGATAGGGGCGATATGATAGAGGCATTTAAATACCTCCATGGCATAAATGCACAGGAGGGTCTCTTTCAATTGAAGGCAAGCTCTACTATCAGGCGACATAGGATGAGGGTAAAAGGGGATAGACTCAGGAGTAATATGCGGAAATATTTCTTTATGGAAAGAGTGGTAGATGCATGGAATAGTCTCCCAGTGGAGGTGATAGAGATGAAGACAGTATCTGAAGTCAAAGAAGCATGGGACAAACACAGAACACTGGCTACCAATTGAGAGCAGAATAAAATTCAAAGCACTCCACACTATATTCAAATCCCTCTAAACAGAACCTGCCACCTGCCTGAGTTTATTCAAATAGCTCCGGAAAACAGACCACGTAGAAGTAACAATAGAAATTCTCTTGAGGTACATGCTGACTTCAGAAACTGCAACGCAACTACATTCAAGAGAGCCTTCTCCCTTTACGCCCCTCTATTATGGGACTCACTTCCTTCAGTCATAAAAAACACTAAGGATCCTAAAGCATTCCGTAAAATGCTAAAAACATTCCTGTTCAAGGAGCACTTTGGTGAATCAGTCACCTAGTGACAATTCTACATGTAAAACTACAGTCCTCACACTTTTCAAGATGCTTTCAAGTTTATTGTAATTAATTTATATATATGCTTACTTCTCTGTACAAAGTTATTATTTAAATCAGCTGTTCCTGATTTAAGTTAATTCGTCCCTTTTCCCCTTTCACTCCCTGTTAAGATGTTACATATATTTTTTGTTTAATGTAATGTTCAATCCTTGAGTTCTCTGTAAACCGCTTTGAATCACGAAAAGTGGTAAATAAGCACTAATAAATAAATAAATAAATAAATAAGAGAATCTCTAAAGGAAAACATGGGACTATTATAGTTGATATGGAAGAGCAGACTAGATAGGCCATCATGTTTCTACTTATTACAGTATGGGAGTGTCACAGTGCATTCTGGGAACTGTAGTCCTTCCTAGAAGGGATTACTGAGTAGGAATGTCACAGTGAATTCTGGGAGCTGTAGTACTTCATAGGAGGGACTACTGTTTGGGATTGTCACAGTGCACTCTGGGAGCTGTAATCGGTGAGTTTTGCACCTAACAAGACAGCCGTGAACCTCACTTCTAAGCAAGGGTATGTGGAATATGATCTCAGTCTCTCAAATGTACTGCTAATGCCTAATGTAGTACTTTCACCCTGCAAAAGAGAGCCTCCTGCTGGAGTTCATAAGATATAACAGGTACTAGTAGTTTATCAAGCTTGTCATGCCTAGTACAATGAGAAAGATTACTGTATCTTTCTGCCACATTTTCTTGGTCTCTGACTGCACTTCTTGGTACTTCAGGATCTTCTGCCTCTCCACACAATTCAGAGAAGAATCACTTGGAACAGACACCTCTATTATCAATATCATTTAGATATTATTCAAAACTACCAGTATGTCAGTTTATTCTCCCCAGTGTGAGTTCCAAGATGCCTCACTAGTCTTCATTTTGTGCAAAAATATCTCACATTCCATACAACTAAAGGTCTCACCCCATTGTGGGTTTTATGATGTGTCACTAGATTTGCTTTCGTGAGGAAACATTTCCCACATTGAGTACAACTAAAGGTTTCGCCCCTGTGTGAGTTCTATGATGCAGCACTAGTTGTGCTTTTCTGTGGAAACATTTCCCACATTCAGTACAGTTAAAAGGTTTCTCCCCTGAGTGGGTTCTATGATGCCTCACTAGTTCTGCTTTCATGAGGAAACATTTCCCACATTCAATACAATTAAATGTTTTCTCCCCAGTGTGGGATTTATTATGAAGCACAAGCTGTGCTTTTCTGGGGAAACATTTCCCACATTCAGTACAACTAAATGGTTTCTCCCCTGTGTGGGTTCTACGATGCAGCACTAGATATGCTTTTCTGTGGAAACATTTTCTACAATCAGTACAAGTAAAAGGTTTCTCGCCTGTGTGTGTTCTGTAATGCAGCACTAGTTCTGCTTTTCTGGGGAAACTTTTCTCACATTCAGTACAACTAAAAGGTTTCTCCCCTGTGTGGGTTCTATGATGCAGAACTAGTTGTGCTTTCCTAAGGAAGCATTTCGCACAGTCAGTACAACTAAAAGGTTTCTCCCCCGTGTGGGTTCTATGATGCAGCACTAGATTAGCTTTTGAAAAGAAACTTTTCCCACATTCAGTACAACTAAAAGGTTTCTCCCCCGTGTGGGGTTCTATGATGCCTCACTAGTTCTGCTTTTCTGGAGAAACATTTCCCACATTCAGTACAACTAAAAGGTTTCTCTCCCCGGTGGGTTCTATGATGCCGTACTAGTTGTGCTTTTCTGGGGAAACATTTCCCACAATCAGTGCAACTAAAAGGTTTCTCCCCTGAGTGGGTTCTATGATGCCTCACTAGTTCTGCTTTCATGAGGAAACATTTCCCACATTCAGTACAACTAAAAGGTTTCTCCCCTGAGTGGGTTCTATGATGCCGCACTAGATGTGTTTTTGTGAGGAAACATTTCCCACATTCAGTACAACTAAAAGGTTTCTCCCCCGTGTGGGTTCTACGATGCCTCACTAGTTGTGCTTTTCTGGGGAAGGATTTCCCACAGTCAGTACAACAAAAGGGTTTCTCCCCAGTGTGGGTTCTATGATGCAGCACTAGTTGTGCTTTTCTGGGGAAAGATTTCCCACATTCTGTACAACTAAAAGGTTTCTCACCTGTGTGGGTTCTATGATGCGTCACTAGATGTGTTCTCGTGAGGAAACATTTACCACATTCAGTACAATGAAATGGTTTCTCACCTGTGTGGGTTCTATGATGCCTCACTAGTTCTGCTTTCATGAGGAAACATTTCCCACATTCAGTACAACTAAAGGGTTTCTCCCCTGTGTGAGTTCTATGATGCGGCACTAGTTGTGCTTTTCTGGGAAAACATTTCCCACATTCAGTACAGCTAAAAGGTTTCTCCCCTGTGTGGGTTCTATGATGCCTCACTAGATCTGATTTTCTGTGGAAACCTTTCCCACAGTTAATACAACTAAAATGTTTCTCCCCAGTGTGGTTTCTAAGATGCTCAACAAGTTGTGAGTTTCTGAGGAAAGATTTCTCACATTCAGTGCAGTGAAATCTTTTCTCAGTCCTCTGGATTTTCTGGTGCATTGTTATGGATTTCTTAAGAACGAAATTTCTTCCACATTCACGACTTGTAAAAGATGTAGAAGGCCTCTCTGTTGTGGTAGTTCGCTCTGCTGTTTGTGTTTCCAGGTGGCTTCTTATGCGATTACTATGATTGAAACTGCTCTCACACTCAGTACGTGGAATATGTCTCTCTTGTGTGTGAGAGTTTAGGTGGAGTGCTGGGTGCACCTTGTGTGTGAAAGAGTTTCCCCATTCTTCTCTCTTCTCCTCTCTCTTCTTTTCCTGTATGACCCAATCACCTGCTGGACATAAAAAGAAGGCACTAATCACATGCTGGGACCACAGAGGTATTTCTGGGTCTTCTGATCCGAAAATCCCTGCTCTGGACTTATCCCACATCTCTGACCAAACAGCTGTGATTCATTTGAAAGAGGGAGAAAGTTAATCTCTTAAATGATTTCAGTTCATTTCATGATCTCTTAATGACCCATCTTTCATATAAAATAGCAAAGCAATTTGCATTAAAATTAAATAATTACAATTTACTGGCCAGTATTCAAGGCACTTTCTATATGCAAATAAAGAAATATGTTGGCAGATAGAGACCATACGGTCTCTCCCTTCTGCCCTTCCATACCATCTTTAACTCTACTCTCTCTTTCTCTGCAGCATCCTAAAGATAGCTAAAACCTGTCACTTCTTTCTCTATAACATCAGAAACATTTGTCACTTCCTTTCTACACACACTACTGAGACCCTCATCCACTACTAGTGAACATTTGCATAGCGCTACAAGACATACGCAGTGCTACACAGACACATGTAAATGACAGTCCCTGCTCTTCAGAGCTTAAAATCTAGCCAAGACAGACAACACAGTAGCTGTAGATATGGGAAACCCAAAGGAGATCAGGTGACTCAACCTACAAAAGCGGCAGCGAAGAGGTGATTTTTGAGCCTCAATTTGAGAAGGGCCAGTGAAGGCGTCTGACATATAGACTTAGGTAGTTTATACCAGGCATAAGGAGTAGCAAGGCTAAAGAAGCAAAGTCAGGAGTTAGCAATTCAAGAGAAGGGCACAGATAGAAGAGGTTTACAAGAAGAATGGAGACCCCGAGAAGGCGTGTAGGGAAAAAAAATAGAGGAAAGGTAGTGAGGAGCTGCAGAGTGAATGCACTTATAGGTCAGCAGGATTAGTAGTTTGGCAATGAAGTGACTTGAGAAGAGGGGTAATATGAGCATGATGAGGCTGGTGGAAGATTAGCCACGCGGCAGATTACTGAAGAGATTGAAGGGGAGAGATATGATTTAGAGGGAAACCAGTCAGGAGCAGGTTACAGTAGTCTAGAGGCAGATGACAGGTGTTTTATTATCCTCAGAGACTGAAAAAAGAGGTAGGGGAGACGAGGGTTAGAGAGAAAATATGAAGCTCAGTTTTGGCCATGTCCAATTTCAAGTGGCGGTGAGACATCCAAGCAGCAATGTCAGAAAGGCAGGCAGAGATTCTGGCCTGGATTGCCAAAGAGATTTCAGGTGTAGGGAGGTAGATCTGGGAGTCATTAGTGTAAAGATGGTACTGAAAGCCTTGGGAAGAGATGAGTGCACCAAAGGAATGGGTATAAAGAGGGAAAAGGAGTGTGCCCAAGACAGATCCTTGGGGTACAGCAACTGAGTGCCGGATAGCAGCAGAGGAGGATCCACTAGAACGAACACTGAAAGAGCAATGAGAGAGATAAGAGGAGAACCAGGACAGTACAGAACCCTTAAAACCAAGCGAGTACAAGGTATCGAGGAGTAGCAGTAGTAATACTTTGGAGGAAAGGTGGGAGAGAGGAGGTATGACAGAGATGTTTAAATATCTCCGTGGCATAAATGCTCAGGAGGAGAGCATATTTTGATGGAAAGCAAGCTCTGCAATGAGGGGACAATTTATTTTATATATATATTTAACACATATTTTATACCACCTTCTCGTACATTCAAAGTGATTTACATTAAAATAAACATTACAGAGAACTCAATGTGTAAGCTTAGGTAGGGGTGACATGCAGGGTTTCCACAGAGGCAAAACATATACATTGCAACATATGTACTAGGGTTAGATATTGTTTTCTGCATTTGAGATAAGGGGGAAGAACTAGTTATTGTCTCTGAAGTAATCGGTGAAAAGGAAGGTTCTGAGATGTTTTCTGAAGTCCTTTAAGTCCTTGGTTGTCCTGACCTTCTCTAGGAGGGAATTCCAGATGGCGGGTGCTGCTAATGAAAGAGCACTCTTCATTGGTGTAAGAACTAGGTGTTGAAATGGTGTCTCTGGTGCTCTGTCTCTTAGGTCTGCTGTTTAGTTTTGTGCATATCAGTTCCTGTAGAATTCCGGCTGATGTGTTGTTTCTTATCTTGAAGATAGTCAAGGCAGTTTTGTATCTGGAAGTGAGGTAATTGGTAGTCAGTGAAGCTGATATAAGAGCAGTGTTATGTGATCATGTTTGGCGGATCCTGTGATGATGTGGGCAGCCTTATTCTGGGCTAGTTGCAAGGGATGTGTGGTTTGAGTTGGAAGACCTTGAAAAAGGGAGTTACAATAATCTAGCATAGGGATTATAACTGCCTGATAGACCATGCAGAAGTGATCCAGACTGAGGGGGGGGGGGGGGGTTTAATCTTCAGATAATAGAGAGCTTTTGGAATGCATTCCTGGAGGTTCTGTTGATGTGGGCTTCTAAGTTTAGAAAGTGATCAAGGGTGATACCAAGGTAGTGTGCTTCCTCTTTTACTGGAATTAGAGTGTCTGTGATGGAGAGTGTTGGGGAGTAACAGAAGAGTCCCGGGTTATGAATAGTGCCTCAGATTTTTTGAAGTTGACTTGAAGATTGTTGGAAGCCAACCAGTTGCTCATCTCCTGTAGGCATTTAGTGATAGCTGTATAGTCTGGCATGTCGAGATGGATAGGGGAATAGACCATGATGTCATCTGCATAAATGGCATAGTTAATTTTGTGCTGCTTGAAGATGCTACAAACTGGTTGTAAGAAGGAAAGATAGACAGGGAAGACCCTTGCAGGACTCCCTATGTTGTGTTGAATGGAGTGGAGGTGTTTGAACCAACTTTGACCTTTTGTTGTCTGTCAGTGAGGTAGGATTGGAACCAGTTGAAGGTTGTGCTGTGAAGTCCAATGTAATTTGGTTTAAGAAGATGCTGTGTGATACAATGTTGAAGGCCAAAGAGATGTCAACAAAGACGAGTAGGAATCCAGTTTTTATGTTGCCAATTCCTCTTAGGAATATGTTGAACAGATGTATGAGGAGAGTCTCAACACTATGATTAGGACGAAATTCATGTTTATTGTTTATTGTTTATCAAGCATTTGATATACCGCCCCCCATTACACCGGGGCGGTTTACAATTCAAAAAAAGAAAGAGAGAAAGGAAATACAATCAATATAGACAGGAAAGATAAAAGAGCGAAAAGGAGGTGGTGGGACTCAATAATAAAGGGAAAGGAAAGTCAGGGATTAGGAGGGAGGTTGAAGGCGGAGGAGAAAAGGTGGGTCTTCAGGAGGGAATGAAATTTGGGATAGGACTCTTCCAATCTTAAGGCAGTAGGCAGGGAGTTCCACAGGGAGGGGCCGACATAGAAGAAGGCTGACTGTCTAGTGACCTGCAGATGTGCTTGTGAGGGGGAAGGGAGGTGTAAGCGGTTGATATGAATAGAGCGGAGACTCCGGGTGGGTGTATGGAATGTTAACAGGTCGGCTAAATACTGAGGTCTATGGGAATAAATGGCACGATGAACAAGTGTAAGAATCTTGAATTTTGTCCGAAATAATACTGGGAGCCAATGAAGCTGTTGCAGAATAGGAGTGATATGATCGCGGGGGGAAGCATGGGTAATCATTCGGACCGCTGTGTTCTGTAGAAGTTGTAGTCATTGATGCTGATACTGGGGGATACCAACAAATATGGAGTTGCAAAAATCTAGCCTGGTAACAACAAGTGAGAGAAGGAGAGTGATCAAGGCTTGAGGGGATAAGAACGGACGGATGGCACGAATGGTTCGGAGACAAATGAAAGAACGTCGAGAAACCTGGGAGATGTGATCAGCAAATGTGAGAGCGCTATCAAGCAGAACACCTAAATAACGAAGCTTAGGCACTAAGGAAATGGGAGAGCCAGAGAAGGAAGGAGTAAGTGAAGGACAAGCAGAAGTGTGAGGAAACCAGATAGCAGCAGTCTTGGAGACGTTAAGAACAAGATATTGCGCATGGCAAAGTTTAAAGTGATGGTATGCTGCCGCAGAATGGGCTTTCTTCCAGAGGTGTTCTGCCCTGCGTAAATGGGATCGCTGTAAACGAAGTCCAGGATGAAACCAGGGATGGCGGACTGTAGAACGAGAAGGGTGAGATTGCAAAGGTGCAACACGATCTAATGCAAGGCCAAGTTCTGAGTTCCATAGTGCAACCTGGGAAGATGGGGAAAGGGAAGAGAAATCAGAAGGGAGAAGCTGGGTTGCAGGGGGAAAGTTCTGGAGAGCAGTTGGAGTAAGACGACGGAAACATTGTGCTGGCAGAGAAGACGAGTCAGTCGGGGGAAACAGGACCAGACACTGCCAGCTGAAGGGAAAATGTAAGGCAGAGATGATCCGACCATGGTACTGGGGAATAAGAAAATGACAAGAACTGACATGGGGAGTTGACAGGGGAGATAACCAAGTCTAAAGTGTGACCAGCCACATGAGTTGGGGAAGCAACATGCTGTATTAAAGAAAGATCCTCAAGGAGCGAGATGAAGGAGAGATCTCTTGGGGAGGTGGGAGAGTCGAAGTGGACATTGAAGTCACCAAGCAGGATCAATTGAGGAAATTGCAAAACCAAATCAGAGATAGAGGAGAGGAGTGATTCCCAGAGAAGGGGGGAAGCTGAAGGGGGAGAGTAGACTACTAAGAAGGAGAGGGAAGGGTGAGAGTTGAGGCGAAGGAGAAGAGATTCCGGGTACGGCAACGAAGGGGAGGAGATTTGAGTGAAGGAGGCCGCAGAGCGGTAGATAATTGCAACACCGCCGCCGGTCCGCCCAATACGCGGAACGGAGAAGGCGCTGTAATCAGGGGGTAAACATCGTGCCATGAGGGGGTCTTCACCTTCCCTAAGCCACGTCTCAACAAGGAACAGAGCATCGAGAGATTCCCGCTCAAGAAGATCATAAATAAGGACCGTTTTCGATCGAAGAGAGCGGCAGTTAAGCAGACCCAGCCGTAGGGAATGAGTCGCTGAGGCCAAAGCAGGAGAGACTGCAGGGGTCAGAGAGGGGACACAAGCGATCAGATTGGTTGGAGAGGTTCGGGGGAATACTCGCGTGTAGGAAGCAGAGCAGTCTGAGAAAGATGAGAAACAAAGGGGTCGGCGACCCCATACTACGGGAATAGCGGACATGAGCAGAAGAAGAACAGCAGACTGAAGAAGGTACCTGAAAGTAGCACGCGAATCCTCAGAAAAACTTGAGCTAGATGTTGAATGCCGGTTCGGATGGAGAGGGAACCGCAGGGAATTCACAGAGTCCGTGTGAGGAACGCCCCTGTCACCGCCCCAAGGAGCGCACACAAGGAGCACGCCGGTGTGTATCCAGAGAAGCATACAGGTCAATATGGTCTTGCAGTTGTTTCTGCACCACCTTTTCAATTAATTTGGATAGAAAGGGCAGGCTGGAAATAGGGTGGAAAGTTGCAGGATCAGAGTTGTTGTTGAGTTGTTTTTTTGGATGAGTTGGATGTTAACTTGTTTGAGAGCAGGGATGAGCTTATGGTGTTGTGGATACAGTTGACAACTTTGTCCTTGACTGATTTGATCCACATAACCGGGCAGGGGTCAGAGGGCACTGTACTGGTGTTTAAGGCAGCGATGGTGTGGAATATTTGCTCCGTAGATCAGTACCATTTGTGTTTGACGTTGGGATCTGCAGTTGAGGTGTTGGAGGTGTTTAGCAGTGAAGTTCTTAAGGGTGGTTTGTTCTTGTTGATGAGGAAATCTGCAAAGATCTGGGGATGGATAGTGTCTTCTTTGTGAGATGGATTCTTCGTGACTGTGTGGACAATTTCAAATAGTTTTCGAGGCTTGTTGCTGACTTTTAAGATAAGGTTGGTGTGGTATTCTCGATTGTGCTTGTTGATCAGATCATTGTAGTCTCTGTGTTTTCTGGTATTGAAAAAAGGGTGGCTTGTGACCAGTCATGTTTCCATTTATGCTCTAGCTGGTGAAGTTTTTGTTTCTTTTCTCTTATTGTGTCAGAATACCACGGGACAGATTTAGATCTTTGTTCTCTATTTCCAAGATTTGGGTGGTAAGGAGCCTTCACTGCTGCATTGATGGTGGAGTTCCGGGTTTTAATTGCCTCATCTGTATCTGCAAAGTCCTGGGGGAGGCTGGGAAGGATATCTTTGAGGAATTGGTCTTGGTTATATCCTTTAAATCTTCTTTCAGAGTTGGGTATTCTCTGTGATTTTCCTTGTTGGGGGAGGTCAATCTTGAAGTGTATATCATGGTGATCTGACCAGGGTATTGGTAGGGCAAGAGGGGTCATTATGCTGTCCTGTGAGTGAAGGTTCTTTGGGACAAAGACGAGGTCCAGAGTAGAGCCTTTATGGTGAGAGGGTACCTTGAGGATATGGCAGAAGTTATGTGATTCCATTGCTTTGTGAAAGTAGTTTCTCCTCTGCTAGGTGCGAAGCTCAAGTTTAGGTCGCCTAGTAGTATAAGCGGCTTATGAGGAGAACTAGTCAAACATATGGCTTCAAGGATGTTGGATGTCTCATCAGCGGGAGCGTTTGGGGCTCTATAGGTAAGACAAATGGCTAGATGTCTGCTTTCTATCATGATTAAGTCACAGTGTTTGTGGCTTACAGATCGGGATGTTTTAAATTTAAGGTCCGTTCGCACAAGGATAAGTACCCTACCACCTCTCTTGTGGGTGTGCGGGCAGTTGAAGGCAGTATAGTATCAACTCTAGTCTTCATAGCTCCAGAGACTCCACACAGCTAAGTTCTCAGCCTTTCTATCTATTGTCTGTTTTTTGTTTGCTAACATAGAATTTAACTGTTGGATATACATTCTGTTCATAACTGAATTCATATTCAATTCATAACTGTTGGATATACTTAAGACTGCTCTATTTACAGAACATTTCAAGGACCTCACATAAATGGCTCCTATTTTCTACCTTCAAGACATTACAGGATCTCGATCCTAGCACGCCTCTCAAACAGCCCCATTATTGTATATATGTATATAGCTCATTATGTAAATAGTCACCGATATAATCTAACACACTGCTCCACACACCACTCTTCTCAATTCTCCCACTGCATGCTACAGACCACACATTAGTATTGATTTTGATTGATGTGCCAGACCGCCTTGATTTAACAATAAGGCGGTATACTAAATCCTTCTAAATAAAATAAAAATAAATAAATAAATATCCCTGCATAATGCTTTCTCTGCCTTGGTTAATGAGGAGGCACAATCCATGGAAACTGAAGGGCCCTTAAATGAGACAGTCAAAGCCCAATCTACTGATAAAGCACCAAATGTGAAGAAAAAATCACAAAACAGAAAACTACCACTACTTGGAGATTCCATCATCAGAGGCACCAACTTGGGAACACAATTCAAAGGAGAGAAGATAGTCAAATGCCTCCCAGGCTCTTCAGCCAGCAGGAATACAAACCAAATTCTTGGTGTAGTTAGCGCAGAAAGTGGGCACTCCAAAATTGATGTCATCCACTTGTGTACAAATGATCTGGCTAGAAACAGTGTCTCTGTAGTTCAAAGAGACTTCCAGACTCTGGGAGAGAAACTCAAGCCCATTGCTAACACTGTAGCATTCTCGGAAGTTCTACCTGTTCTTGGTAAGGGGGCAGAAAGGCTGCATTGCATAAACAACTTTAATACATGGCTCCAAACCTGGTGCAAACAAGAAGGATTCAGATTTATAGGCGACTGGGGAAACAGATGGACCAACAAGAGACTATACTGTGCTGATGGACTACATCTCTCTGTCACAGGAAAAAGAATCCTAAGTGAAAAATTCAAGCAGTATGTGGATATGCATTTAAACTAGAGAAGAGGTGACGGATGAGGAAGGACAAGTTCAGGACATCACTCCATCAAAAGCAGAACAACATCAGAAACAGCCACACTTTTAAACCACACATCAACGACAAGGGTGAAGAGGTGGGTAGAACAAAATCAATGCAAAATACCCACAAGCCAGTTAAATGCTGGAAAGCAATGAGCACAAATGCTCGAAGCTTAGCCAACAAAGTTCCTGACCTGGAAGCCCTAACGGCGGAAATGGACTTGGACATTGTGGCTATTACAGAAACATGGTTTAATGAATCGCATGAATGGGATATAGCCATAGCTGGCTATAATCTATTCAGAAGAGACAGAGAAAGACTAGGGGACATGCAATGAAGCTACAGGGTAAACTATTTAAGATTAATAAGAGAAAATATTTTTTCACACAACGTGTAATCAAACTCTGGAATTTGTTACCAAAGGATGTGGTAAAAGCTGTTAGTGTAGCTGGGTTTAAAATAGGTTTGGACACGTTTCTAGAGGAAAAGTCCATAAACCATTATTAAAAGGAACCCAGGATATCACTGCTTGACCCAACACAAGCATTGTGGAACCTGTTTTTTTTGGGGATACTGCTAGGTACGTATGACCTAGATTGGCCACTGCTGGAAACAGGATACTGGGCTTGATGGACCTTGGTCTGACCCAGTATGGCATATCTTATGTTCTTAGCCTAATATGTCAAAAGTAATATTAAAGGTACTGAAATGCAGGGGACATGGGGAAAAGAAGAAGCACTCTGGATTGTGTTGGAAAGAGGAGATGGCACTGTTATCCATACCGGTGTAGTCTACAGAACTCCGACTCAAATCAAAGAAATAGATAATGAATTGATTATAGATATTGCAAAGATAGCCGCAAAGGGGGAAGTGATCGTATTGGGTGACTTTAATTTAACCACTGTGGATTGGACTACTCATTTTGAAAATCTGGAAAGAAGTAAAATAAATTGTAGATGCTTTCCAGGATGTGTTACTTAGACAAATGGTGGTGAAACCAACCAGGGAAAGCTCAATGCTGGATTTAGTGCTCACAAACGGAGATAGCATGTCGAATGTCTTGGTGGGTGCTCCTGTGAGCAGCAGCGATCATCACACGGTGTGGTTTGAGATAAAAGCCAAGGTGCAGTCCAGTCATAGCAAGCTCAAAGTCCTAAACTTCAAAAACACTGAATTCAGTAAAATGGCCAAGTACCTGAAGGAGGAGTTGGCATGGTGGGAGGGGATAAGGGAAGTAGAATTGCAATGGGCTAAACTAAATGTGGCAATAAAAGGGGCAACTAACAAATATGTAAGGAAAGTAAATAAAGACAACAGGAGAAGGGAAACATATTTGGTTCTCCAAAGAAGTGTCTGCTCAAATAAAGGCAAAAACCACAGCTTTCACAAAATTCAAAAGCTCACAAATAGAGGAACACAGAAAGGAATACAGGATCAAACTAAAAGAGACAAAAAGAGAAATAAGGATAGCAAAAGCAAAGGCAGAGGAAAATATGGCTAAAGATGTAAAGTGTGGCGACAAAAAACTTTCTTCAGTTATATTTGGGAAGGGACGAAAATCAGAGGTGGAATTACAGGACTCAGAAGTGCTGGGAACGGACTCGTGGAAAGTGACATTGAAAAAGGGAAATTGCTAAACAAATACTACTGCTCTATTTTTCTAGAGAAAATCCTGGAGAAGGACCACCTGTGACTGACTAATATATAAATGGGAATGAAGTAGATACCACACCATTCACATCAGATGATGTGTTAGAACAACTTGCAAAACTGAAAGTGGACAAAGCCATGGGACCGGATGGGATACATCCCAGGATACTGAAAGAGCTCAAAGAGGTTCTTGTAGGGCTGTTAAAGGATGTTTTCAACAGATCCTTGGAGACAGGAGAAGATCCACAGGACTAGAGACGGGCTGATGTGGTACCTCGCCACAAAAGTGGTGAAAGGGAAGAAGTGACAAACTAAAGGCCGGTGAGCCTTACCTCGGTGGCGGGGAAAGTAATGAAGGTGCTCCTGAAAGAGTGAATAGTGGACTTTCTCGAAACCAACAGGTTGCATGATCCAAGGCAATATGGTTATACCAAAGGGAGAACTTGCCAAACAAATCTGATTGAATTCTTTGACTGGGTGACCAGAGAACTAGATCAGGGGCATGCGATGGATGTCATCTACCTGGATTTCAGCAAAACCTTTGATACTGTTCCTAATAGGAGGCTTATCAATAAACTCAATAGTTTGGGGATGGATCCCAATATGGTGAAATGGAACAGAACATGGTTGACTGACAGATGACAGAAGATGATTGATGAAAGGAGAGTGATTTGTGGGGTGCCCCAGGGTTCGGTCTGGGTCCGGCACTGTTCAATATATTTGTGAGTGATATTGCTGAAAGACTGCATGGAAAAGTCTGTCTTTTTGCAGATAACATGAAAATTTGCAACAGAATGGATTCCCCTGACGCAGTGGATAACATGATGAAAAATCTACAAAAGCTGGAAGAATGGTCTAATGCTTGGAAGCTAAGATTTAATGTGAAGAAGTGCAGTTGGCATGCACTTGGAAAGCAGAAGTCCAAGGGAAATGAACGTGATAGAGGGTGATAGGTTGGTGTGCACGGATCAGAAGGACCTTGGTGTAATTATTTTTGAGGATCTCAAGGTGGCAAAACAGTGCGACAAGGCAGTAGCAAAAGTCAGGAGGATGTTGAGTTGCATACAAAGAGGAATTGCCAGCAGAAAGGAAGAGGTACTAATACCATTGTACAAGTCGTTGGTGAGGCCTCACTTGGAATACTGTGTTCAGTTTTGGAGACCATATCTCACAAAGGATGTAAAAAGACTGGAAACGGTCCAGAGGAAGGCGACCAAAATGATTTGGAGCCTGCGTCAGAAGCCTTATGAGAAGAGACTTGAAGACCTAAATATCTACACTCTGGAGGAGAGGAGGGATAGGGGAGATATGATTCAGACCTTTAAATACTTAAAGAGAATTAATGAACAAACAAGCCTCTTCCAAAGATGGTGAAACTGTAAAACTAGAAGGCATAACATGAAGCTGCAAGGGGGTAAACTGAAAGGCAATGACAAGAAAGACTTTTCACTGAAAAGGTGGTGGATGCTTGGAATGCCCTCCGGATGGAAGTGGTGGGGGCAAATAACGTGACAGAATTCAAAATGGCATGGGACAGACTCAGTGGATCCCATTATAGAAACAGGGTAAAATCAAAATAAACTTGACTATCTAATTTCTCATCAAACAGGGGTGTCCTACACGGAGCAGTGGGTTCACCCCTAAACAAAGACATGAGGAAGGGTGACCTGCATGGAGCAGAGGTGCACCTACTCTTGCCATCTTACTGGGCAGACTAGATGGACCATAATGGTCTTTGGCTGTCGTCATTTACTATGTTACTATGGTGTTTGTCTTATTTCTGATGGACCTAGCATTGATTAGCCCAATGCTAATTGGAGAGATTACTCTGTGTAGGGTGTGGTAGCCAGTTGTGTGAGTGTTGGTTTGAATTCTTATTAATATGGGGCTTCATCTGTTGGCATGCTTATGGGGATTCATCCATATGTGTGGGTGGCAAGGTATGTGTAGTAGGGGAGGTGGTAGGACTGTTGCGGGTATGTTTATGGTATAGCTAGCTGTTGATGAGTGGCAGAGTAGAATCCAAATGAGAAGAAGGACATACAACACTAGGTTGGCTGGCAACATTGGATTCCGTGGCATTATAGCAGTTTTATGCTTTTTGGTAGAATCATAGGAGGGTGGAGGTGGGGCTGTTTCAGCAGTGAGTTCCATTTCTGATGAGTGGTACTTCAGTTTGTCATTTTCTTGATGAAAGTGTGTCCTGATATAATCTGAAGTGTCTCAGAGATGTGTGGGGCGAGAATTGTCTGCTTGTGAGTAGACCTGATAGGGGTAAGGTCAGCAGCGAGGTCTTTGAGGTTGTTGAGGCTTTTCAAGGTTGTTGGGCTTAGTGTTGGCAGCTTTTTATTTGGGTTGAGCTGATTTTTGCGTACCTGCCTGCGTTCCCCGCCTAAGGCCATGCCAAAGGGCTCTCTGGCACAGGCCCACCAGGCACGGGCACACCTGATATCACTTCTTTTTTAAAATTGCTGTGGTGGGCCCTGATTGGCCTTGAGATGAAGAGCGGGAGGGGTTTCAGCCTCCCGCTCTCTTTCCTGATGCCGATTGGGGCTCTGGGTCCAAGGGTGCAGTCCTGCAGCGCCTGATGGATGAGGGTGAAAGGAGCTAGACTCAGGAGTAATATGCGGAAATATTTCTTTATGGAAAGAGTGGTAGATACATGGAATAACCTCACAGTGGACGTAGTAGAGATGAGGACAGCACCTGAATTCAAGAAAGCAGGGGAAAAACCAGATGTGCTGCTGAGAAAAATATACATGAGCACAAAAGGAAGCAATGTAGAATGAGACTGACTGAAGATATGATGGACTATTTTATTTTTTAAGTAATGTACTAGGATATTCCTCAAGGGATGAAGTTATAGGAACCATCTATATATGTATGGGGTAAGGTAGGACGATTCCTGTGGGAGCCTTGAACCCAATACCCCAGGGTTCGCCGGACTCATCTCCCACTCCGCTCTGCAGATTGTGTATCTAGAGTAGGGTTGCCAACGGGCTCCATATGTGCCCGATAGGTTCGATCCAGTCCTGGGTTTACCTCATTGCATGCAGGGATATGTAGTTCTGATTTCTCCATTGCACTCCATAAGAAAAGGAAAACTACAAGTAACTGCATGCAATGAGGTAAACCCAGGACTAGAGCAAGCCTGTCGGGCGCATCTGGAGCCAGTTGGCAAACTTAATCTAGAGTTGAATTATATATTGATTATTTATAAAATACTGCTTATTGTACATAGTGTGTACTGGGTGTAAATATGTCTGGAAATTGCTATGTGAACACATTTCCTAGACGTGTCCTATCTCTGGAACTGGAACAATGGTTGATACAGAATAATAGATCAGCCCCACCCTCTGCTAGAAATGCAGATACAGTCATACAGTCCTTACCCAGGGAGATCAGAGTCTCATAATTCTCCTTCATCACCTCCCTGTAAAGCTCCTTCTGCCCTTCATCTAAATACTCCCACTCCTCCTTGGAGAAAGAGACAGTGATGTCCTCAAATGTCACCAGCATCTGAAACACAAACCAGAAACACACTCAGGGACACGTGGAGGTGCTCAGAGTACATTAGATGTCGGCTGGCTTTATTCTCCTCCCCTAGAAATCCAAGGGAGCTCTGCATTTAAAACTTGTGGAAACAGACCTAGAAGCTATTACTGGTCTCCAGAGCACTGGGGGTGGAAGCACATTGAGTGGATCTCTCTGGCTAAGTTTTTATTATTTTTCTTTTGCATGCTTTGAATAGTTAGAAACATAGAAATATGATGACAGAAAAAGATCACATGGCCTATCTAGTCTGTCCTTCCATATCAACAACTACAACAGTCCCCTTTTTACCATTAGAGATCTTCTGTTACCTTTAGAGATCCTCTGTTGTAGTTGTAGCAGTCTGTACCTCATCTGCCTTTGGGAATTACTGTAATTGCACTTCTTTACTTACTGCCTGTGTTTAACATAGTAACAAAACACTGCTGCGCGTTTGGTCACCTGTTCTTCTCCCCGGGATCATATCACTCCTCTGCTCTTTCACCTTCACTGGCTGCCCATCCCTTTTCGATTCACTTACAAGCTTCTGGTATTGACTCACAAGGCTTTCCACGCTAGCACTCCCCAATATTTAACAGATCTCCTTTTCTTCCATTCTCCCAGACACCCCCCCCCCCCCGCTCCTTTCACCTTAACCGTCTCACCCTTCCCTCACCCTCCCGTGCTCATTTGCAATTTACCCGCTCCTCTGCCTTCTTTTTTGCTGCCCCTGCCCTCTGGAATACCCTCCCCCCGCCCTCCGTCTTGATTCACAATTCTCCAGCTTCAAACAACAGTTAAAGACCCACCTGTTCTCCTTAGCGTTTAATGTTCCCTCCTCTTTTGTATGATTACCCCTCTGCCCCCTTCTTGCTCCTTCCCACCTACTCTCTGTCTATGTCCTGTCCTGTCTTTCTTGATTTCAGCTGTCCTGTCAACCATTGTATATTTCCTTTCCTTTCGTTGGCCTCGGCCTTCTTTTATTGAATTTTAATTGTACACCGCTTTGTTTTCAGTGAAAGGCGGTTTTTATCAAATAAACATAAACATAAACATAACATAGCATATGACAGCAGATAACGACCAGTATGGTTCATCTAGTCTGCCCAGCAAGACAGCAAGAGTCGGTGAACCTGCCACTCCGTGTAGGTCACCCCTCCCCATGCCTTTCTTTAGGGGTGTACCTAACTGCTCCATGTAAGTAACCCCTATTTGTTGAGATGTAAGAGATAGTTATGTTTATTTTGATTTTATCCTGTTGCTATAAAGGGAACCACTGTGTCTGTCCCATGCCTTTTTGAATTCTGTCACTGTATTTGCCTCCACCAATTCCATCAGGAGGGCGTTTCAAGCATCCACTATGTAGATTTCTTTAGCCTTTGAGAAAATAGTGGATGCAATATAGGAATTACCTAGCTTTAATAAAAAATAATAATAATAAAAAAGAGGTCAAATTTTCAGCCTGTTGTAGAAAGGTAGCTTTAAAATGCAATGTAGTTCTAGCCGGCCTCCCCCAAACCCAACTGCGTAGATTACAACTCGTCCATCACGCCGCTGCATGTCTCCTCACCCATGCATCTCGTTTCGAGCACATCACCCCCATTCTGATCCACCTTCACTGGCTTCCCCTTCCTACCGCATTCAGTTCAAAATTCTCATCTACGTACACAGGACTATCCACACCGGGGTCCCTCTCTATCTTGCCAATCTCATACATCTACACTCATCACACCGTTCCCTCAGATCAGTTCACCTGAATCGCATGTCCCTCCCTTCCCCCTCACAGGCCCACCTCGAGTCCACCCGCTCCTCAGCCTTTTTCTTTTTGGGGCCGAGACTGTGGAACTCGCTCCCCGTCGCCCTCCGCCTGGAACCCTCATATAAGACCTTTAAATCCAAGCTAAAGACACACCTTTTTTGCACCGCCTTCAGTATCCCTCCTCCACCCGCCTCCCCCCCTCCGTGATAGTATTGCCTGTATGTTGTTGTTACTTGGCTCTGTTCCTTTTTGATGCACTATCTACGGCCTCTTGCTTTCTCCTTTCTGTCCTGTCCTTTATACAATGGCGTTCCTTTCCTGTTTCTGCTTCGCAGCGTGTATTTTGCCTACTATTGTACACCGCTCTGATGCCACCGGTAAAGAGCGGTATATTAAATCCGCAAATAAAGATAAAGATAAAGATAAAAGAATATGTTTGGCCTGCATTGCAGGGTCTCTGGCTTAGAAAGTCAAACTCGTAGCCTACTGCCACTTATGTCCCACCCTCCCTCCCCTCCCCCCCTCCCCCCAGGGCTGGATGTTCTTAGTCACCCCAAGATACACAGTCGCTTGTCATAACTTTAGTTGAAAGCACTTTTCTGTTGCTTTTTCATCTGGAAATGCCCCATATTTGACACACTAATCAAAGTTATTTTTAATCAGTGCAATAGCTGTGGTGCTTTAATCCTCAGGAAAATAATTTGGAGTCTTTGAGTTTGTCCTATCCATCTTAAGCTATCAGCTATGGAAAAATAATTGATTCAATTGTGGGAAGACTTAGCTGCAATGAAACAGACCTCCCCCATGATACAGCTTGTAAACAATCCATGCAACTCCCTCAAAAAATCCAACAATGCAAGATTAAATGCATGACAGTGGTTCTGACCGGTTATGATGCATTACACAGAGACACCAACTCCACCTTGAGATACCCTTGCAGAATACCTTCTCTGCCTTGGTAGGTAAGGATTCTCCATTAATGGAAACTGAGGTGGCCTTAGACAAGAAAGTCAATATCGGTTTACAGACATCTAAACTATAATAGACAAAGAGATGGGCTTAGCTCAATGATCATCTCTATCAGCCCTTTTATTTAACATTTATCTCCAGCCCATCTGTAGTATCTTCTATAAGTTTAAAGTGGAGTATCACATCTATGGGGATGATATAGCATTATATTTCCCATTTGATATTGCAAGCCCCAACCTCCATCTGATAATGTCCTGCTTCAGTGAATTCTCAAAGTGGTTTAACTCCCATAATCTGCAGATTAATTTAAAGAAAACTGATATACTATAGGTAGCCAGGAACCATGACTTTAAACCTCCTTCAGCTTTACATCTAAAAGAAGCTGTTTTACAGCTAAAGAAGGAGGTGAAATTCCTTGGGATTACTCTAGAGCAATCCCTTAGCATGACTACCCATATAAAATTTACCCCAGGTAAGATCTATTACAAACTAAAGATGATTCAGCAATTGAGACCACTGTTATCAAGCTATGACTTTCAGTCTGTCGTTTCAGGCAATAATCATCCTCCACACTTATTTGCCACAGCATTTTCCAGGGCCTCTCCAAACAGGCAATAAGTCAGTTATAGATGGCCCAACATGTGGCTGCCCGAATTATTTGGAAAGTTAATAGAACTGAATATATCACACCTATATTATATAAATTACACTGGCTGCCAATTTATAGCCATATAAAATACAAATTTCTCATGATCACATCCAAACTTCTAAAGAATATAGGTCCATCATACCTCAACTCTCTACACCCTCGTAGTCCCCAATGACTTCCGCAAGGCTAACTGCTTGATGAGCAACACAGCCTTTACATATGCTGCACCTGTGAACTTGAACTCCCTCCCTGATAAGCTCAGAACCAGTAATGATCTCTCCGCATTTCGTAAGGCCCTTAAAACCCAACTCTTCACTGAGCACTTTGCAACCCACACGATCAAGTCAAGGTCTACCCAACCTTGCCTTCTCGTCCATGCATTCCATTAGAGAAAGTGGAAAAGGAGGAGGAGTAGCCTTATATGTCAAAAGCAATATAAAAGATACTGAAATGCAGGGGGCATGGGGAAAAGAAGAAGCGCTCTGGACTGTGTTGGAAAGAGGATATGGCACTGTCATCCATACTGGTGTAGTCTATAGACCTCCGACTCAAATCGAAGAAATAGATAATGAATTAATTATAGTAATTTCCAAGATAGCCACAAAGGGGGAAGTGATCATATTAGGTGACTTTAATCTACCCGATGTGGATTGGATTACTCCTTCTGCAAATCTGGAAAGAAGCAAAAAAATTATGGACGCTTTCCAAGATGCATTACTTAGACAAATGGTGATGGAACCAATCAGGGAAAGCTCAATGCTGGATTTAGTGCTCACCAATGGTGACAGCATGTCGAATGTCTGGGTGGGTGCCCCTGTGAGCAGCAGCGATCATCACACGGTGTGGTTTGAGATAAAAGCCAAGGTGCAGTTCAATCATAGCAAGCTCAAAGTCTTAGATTTCAAAACCACTGACTTCAGTAAAATGGCCAAGTACCTGAAGGAGGAGTTAGCAGGGTGGGAGGGGATAAGGGAAGTGGAAATACATTGGGCTAAACTAAAGGTGGCAATAAAAGGGACAACAGATAAATATGTAAGGAAAGTAAATAAAAACAAGAGGAGAAGGAAACCTGTTTGGTTCTCTAAAGAAGTGGCTGCTCAAAGGCGAAAAACACAGCTTTCGCAAAATTCAAAAACTCGCAAACAGAGGAACACAGAAAGGAATACAGGATCAAACTAAAAGAGACAAAAAGAGAAATAAGGATAGCAAAAGCAAAGGCAGAGGAAAAGATGGCTAAAGATGTGAAGTGTGACGACAAAACTTTCTTCAGGTATATTCGAGAGAATAGGAAAATTAGAGGTGGAATTGCAGGACTCAGAAGTGCTGGGAACGGATTTGTGGAAAGTGGCAATGAAAAAGCGAAATTGCTAAACAAATACTTCTGCTCTGTTTTTACTAAAGACAATCCTGGAGAAGGACCATGTGTGACTCCCAAATATAAAAATGGGAATAAATACCACCATTCACAGAAGATGATGTGTTGGAACAGCTTGCAAAACTGAAAGTGGACAAGGCCATGGAACTGGATGGGATACATCCCAGGATATTGAAAGAGCTCAGAGAGGTTCTTGCAGGACCGTTAAAGGATGTTTTCAACAGATCCTTGGAAACGGGAGCAGTTCCTCAGGACCGGAGAAGGGGGGATGTGGTACCTCTTCACAAAAGTGGTGACAGGGAAGAAGTGACAAACTACAGGCCGGTGAGCCTTACCTCGGTGGCAGGAAAAGTAATGGAGGCATACCTGAAAGAGCGAATAGTGGACTTTCTCAAAACCAACAGGTTGCATGATCCGAGGCAACATGGTTTTATGAAAGGACAATCTTGCCAAACAAATCTGATTGAGTTCTTTGACTGGGTGACTAGAGAACTAGATCAGGGACATGCGATGGATGTCATCTACCTGGATTTCAGCAAAGCCTTTGATACTGTTCCTCATATTAGGCTTATCAATAAACTCAGTAATTTGGGGATGGGTCCCAACGTGGTGAACTGGATCAGAAATTGGTTGAGAGACAGACGACAGAAGGTGATGGTAAATGGAGCTCACTCGGATGAAAGGCGGGTGATTAGCGGGGTGCCCCAGGGTTTGGTCCTGGGCCCGGCAGTGTTCAATGTATTTGTGAGTGATATTTCTGAAGGACTGAATGGAAAAGTCTGTCTTTTTGCAGATGACACAAAAATTTGCAACAGAGTGTAACCCCCTGTGGGAGTGGATAACATGAGGAAAGATCTACAAAAGCTGGAAGAATGGCCTAATGCTTGGCAGTTAAGATTTAATGCGAAGAAGTGCAGTATCATGGGGGTGGAGCCAACCGCGGAGCAGAATGGACGTGTAGTAGCAGAGCTCCCATTTCCGATATAGAATCCTGAGCATATAGTATCAGCATATAGCCCCTAAAAGCGAATACTAAACTAGCTTGACATAATAAGCTATGTCGGCACTAAAACCGGCCCGATTAGAGTTCCCGCAGGGCACCAGTTCAGCGTCGAAGAGGCTGAAGCCAGAGGTCGGATCCCCGCAAAAAATGGCGGCTAGCAAGGAGATGGCCGGAGACGACATAAAAGAGATTCTGGCAGAATTAAGAAATGTGAAGGAACTCATCGTAGCCAATACATCCTCCCTGTCAGCGATTCAGGAGGATTTAAATGAAGTAAACGGTCGAATGCAGGGCCTGAACAGTAGATTGACCACCACGGAGGGAGTGGTACAAAAACATGGCGCCATGCTCGAGTGCGTGGGATCTTTATCAAAACATGTCAAGTTAATAGAAACTCAACTGGAAGATCAAAATAATCGATCACGGCGGAACAACATTCGCCTGGTAGGCCTCCCTGAAGGAGCGGAAGGGACAAATGCGATAGCCTACCTTGAAAAAATGATCCCAGAGATACTGCAGATCTCCTTTGCCAAGGCTTTTGAGCTTGAGCGGGCACATCGTGTACCAATGCATAGCAGCGAATCCAGCAAACATCCGAGGCCAATGGTGATGAGAGTCCTTCGCTATCCGCAAGTGCTCCAAATACTTCAAACGTTGAGGAAAGAGTCACCACTAAGACTACAGGGGCAGAGGATTTCCTTTTTCCCGGACCTCAGCAAACCCACAATGGACCGCAGGAAAGAATTGCTTGCATGTAGGCCGCTGCTACAGAAGCTGCAGGCACGATATGGCCTCTACTATCCCAGTACAATGCGGGTCACGTTGAACAACTCCACAAGGAACTTTACCGATGCGGGAGCCCTGCGAGCCTTCTTACAAGAAAGCAGGGATATGGAGACTGGCTGACACTGAAGATGAATTTGTCTGTTGAGTATACGTTTAATAGCTATAAATGGGAATATACGGGGCTCAGACCGGGAGATTATACACGGTGTATGCACTTCCCAATATAGCTAGTGCAGGGCAGTTATGCTCAAGGGCGCGATATAAGCTCAGTTTTAAGCCGTTTGTGTTTCAACAATGTGTGCCTTTTACTAATTCTCCATATATTAGCTGTTAGTTAGAACTGTTGTATTGTGCTATAATTTAAAGGGGTGCGAATATAACAAACATCAGGTTCTATTGGGCAATGTTGGATGCTATTAACAGGGAAATTCTGCTAAGATGGCATGGATTTTCACCAACAGATGTTTAATTGTTAAGTTTACATGTTTTAAACGGGCAATCCAATCTAACGTGATGCATTCGCTGCAGGGATCCCCTATAGAGCGATGTCATAGAGCTATCATGTCCAGTGTCACTCCACATATCCTACATAATGGGTAAAATAACGCTGCTTACCCTGAATGTAAAGGGAATAACCAATCCAGCAAAGCGCAAAAAAATCCTCACTTACTGCCAGCAAAAGCACGCTGATATAGTGTACCTGCAGGAGACGCATCTATCTGTGAATGAATCCCTAAAGGTAGTCTCAGCGTTTTACCAAATGATTGCCGCAGCGCCTTCAGTCAAACGGCGGGGAGGAGTGTTGATACTTCTGCGGAAGTCCTTGCCCGCGACAATCAGGGAAACGAAAATTGATGGGTAAGAGCCACCCTGGAAATTGCACAGAAATCCTATACCTTAATGAACATCTACGCCCCAACTACAAATGAGCCCTCCTTCTTCAGGACCGTAGCCAAAGCTTTGGTAGACACCTCCCACACTGAAATAGTGTTAGGTGGGGACTTCAACTTGATCCTAGATCCCCTGCTGGATAGGAGTCCATATCGGTCGATAAATAAAGTGAAATCCCATGCAGTAATACAGAGCATGATAAAGGAATTGCACCTCTACGACGCTTGGCGTCTCCTAAATCCCACTGATAGAGCATCATGGATATGATTGAGCTAGAGGAGAGATGATGTATGTTATTCAGCTTTGAGCTTTTTGATGAGATTTGATGTGTTTTTGACCGAGCTGGCTTGTTTTATCCCCTTGAAACAGCTGATGTGAAATGCAAGAAAAAGATGTCTGAGTGGGCGTCGGGGATTTTTTAATCTGCTGCTCTAGGACGGAGGTCATGTGCCATTTAAGAAATATATATAAAGATTGTAAAAAATTGTTTGTAAAATGTATTGTGACTATTGAACTCTGTTGATGGAAGGTGGTTTAGGTAATTGCAGACCGTTGATGTATTTTACGCAATGCTCCATCCCAGTTTATTGGAAGGAGACTACCGGGGTTCAGCTAAGTTTTCTGAGGTCTGGTTTCCACCTTGCTATTGCTAAATGAAAGTATACTGCCATATGGTTTATTAAGTAAAGCCAATTAGTTTATTGGATGAAGATTCTCCCGGTCAGCAAAGATCCAGGCTTCAAATCATCTTGAATGATAAAGCTCTACTTCTGAAATGATAGTGGTGGCAAAGGGGATGGGCAAGGATAGCCCTTGAAAGAGCGAATGGGGTGCAGTCATATCTCTAGCTCCCAACTTCCTCCACACACACCACACTTCTTCTTTCCCTTTCTTCCTTTTTTTATGATCTCTGAGGAGGAAACCACTCACCTTCTTCCCTCATCCAAATCACTACCTGCTCCTCTGATCCTATTCCCACCTGTCTCCTTAGCTCCACCTCCTCAACTGTAGTCCTTTCTTCTCTCTTATTCTCAACCTGTCACTCTCCACTGCAACTTTCCCTGCAGCCTTCAAGCATGCTGTGGTCACTTCTCTCCTCAAAAACCTCACTACATCCTACCTGTCCTTCTTGCTAATGACCCATCTCCCTCCCCCTATTCATTTCTAAATTATTTGAATGTGCATTTCATCACCACCATTTACTTCAACTTTCTCTCGTCTCAAGCCTTTTGGATCCTCTACAATCTGGCTTTCGTCCTTTACATTCTACTAAAACAGTTCTTGCCAAAGTCTCCAGTGATCTATTCCTGGCAAAATCCAAGGGGCCTTTATTCAATCCTCATCCTTCTTGACCTTTCTGCTGCTTCTGACACTATTGACCACAACCTTCTCCTCAATACCTTGTTCTTGCTTGGTTTTAAGAGCTCTCTGCTTTCCTGGTTCTCTTCCTATCTCTCCCATTGCTCTTTCAGTGTTTGTTCTGCTGGATCGTCCTCTGCTGCTATCCCACTCTCAGTTGGTGTATCCCAAGGGAATCTATTTTTGGTCCCACTCCTTTTCTCTCTCTATATACCCATTCCCTTGGTGCATCTCTTCCCAAGGCTTTCAGTACCATCTTTACACTGATAACTCCCCAGATCTACTTCTCTATACCTGAAATCTCTCCAGCAATCCAGGCCAGGATCTCTCCCTGCCTTTCTGACATTGCTGTTTAGAAGTCTCACCACTGCTTGAAATTGAACAGGGCCAAAACTGAGCTTCTTATTAACTCTACTCCTTCCTGTCTCCTCAGCTCACAGTCTTGGGGTCGTCTTTGACTTCTCTTTTTCCACACACATCCAACTGATAGCTAAAACCTGCCATTTCTTTCTCTATAACATCAACCAAATTTGCCCATTCTTTTCTGAACACACTACTAAGACATTTATCCACTCTGGTCACCTCCTGTCTAGATTATTGTAACCTACTGCTTGCTTCATTGGCTTCCTATCCATTTCCGCATCCAATTCAAACTTCTCCTGCTGACCTATAAGTGTATTCACTCTACATCTCCTCACTACCTTTCCTCTCTTATCTCTACCCTACAACCCTCTTCAGGAACTCTGCTCTTCTGGAAATCACTTCTATCTGTGCCCTTCTCTTCTGTTACTGGCTCCAGACTTCGCTCCTTTCACCTTGCTGCTCCTTATGCCTGGAACAAACTACCTAAGTCTGTACATCAAGCGCCTTCTCTAACCCTTTTCAAACCAGGCTGAAAATTCGCTTATTCCCTGCACTTTCAGATTTTGACTCATCTGATCTCCTTTGTGTTTCCTTACCATTCCCCTAGATGTCTATAGCTACTGTGTTGTCTGTCTTGACTAGATTTTAGAAACATAGACACATAGAAAATATGACGACAGAAAAAGACCACATGGCCTATCTAGTCTGTCCTTCCATAACAACTACAACAGTCCCCTAGTTTTTACCTGTAGAGATCCTCTGTGGTTTTGTCCCATGGCCTGTTTTGAATTCAGTTACTGTCCTCACTCTTCTCTACCACCTCCACTGGGAGAACGATTCCATGGATCCACTACTCTTTCCGTTAAAGAAATATTATCCGCATATCACTCCTGAATCTATCTCCCTTCAACCCTCATCCCATGTCCCCCTCGTAGCAGAACTGCTTTCAATTGAAAGAAGCTCTCTCCCTGAACATTTATGCCACGGAGGTATTTAAACATCTCAAATCATATCAAATCACACGTCTATTCCCGCCTTTGCCTCTAAGGTTGTACATATTAAGATCCTTCAGTCTGCTCCTCATATGCTTTATAATGGAAGACCACTAATCATTTTAGTAGCCCCCCACCCTCCTTGCACCGACTCCATCCCTGATTCACAACCTTCTTGAAGGTGCGGTCCTCCTAGCATTGCACACTATCCTCCAAAATGAGGTCCCGCACCACAAGACTTATACAGGAGGCATTAATCACCACTCCTATTTTCTGCTAGCCATTCCTCTCCGTATGCACCCAAGCATCCTTCTAGCTTCTGCCGTAGCCTTTTCTCCTACCCTGTTTAGCTACTTTAGATTATCAGACACCAACCACGCCTAGGGTCCTGCTTCTTCTTTAGTGGACAAGAGTACTTCACCCCCCTATACTATATGCTGCTCCCTTGGATTGCTGCAGCCCAAATGCATGACCTTACATTTTTTAACATTAAATCCCAGCCTGCCAACATTCTAGACCATTCTTCAAGCTTAGCTAGATCCCTCCTCATGTTACTCGTACAACCTTCCTGGGTGGTCTCACTCTATTGCAGATTTTGGTAATCATCTGCAAAGAGGCAAACCTTACCTGGAAAAGCCCTTCCTCTATATCACTAAGGCAAAGATGTTTAAAAAAATCAGGACCAAGGACAGATCCCGGCTGAGGCACACCACTGGATAGCATCCTTCTCCTCAGAGTGAGCTCCATTGTACTTGTACTCTATTGTCCGCCTCCCACACACCCACTTTATTCAACCCAAGGCAGTAACTTTAGGGTCCATCCCTAGTGTGCTCAGTTTGTTTATAAGGTTCGCCTTGGGTTGAGGAACAGTGTTCAAAGGCTTTACGTGCAAATCTAAAATACACCAACATCCTAGGAGCTCTCCCTCGGTCCAACTCCCTGGTCACCCAGTCAAATAAATCAATCAGATTTGTCTGAAAAGACCTGCCTCTGGTGAATCCATGCTGCCTCGGATCCTGTAATCCACTGGACTCCAGAAACCTCACTATTTTCTCTTTCAGAAGCGTTTCCAATAATTTACACACTACCGAAGTTACACTAACCGGCCTGTAGTTTTCAACCACATCCTTACTTATTTTGAGCTCTGATGAGCAGGGACAGTCTTTTACATCTGTCTGGCAATGATGCATGTGTCTTGTAGCACTATACAAATGTTCTGTAGTAGGAAACTTGAGAGGAAATGGGGCCAGACCAGGCTCCTCAAGATCGTGATACTTACATGAAGACTCTGCAAGAGCACCGCATTAGTATCACCCAGAGAAGGAAAGAATATCACACCAACATTCTGATGTGCTCCATAAACAGGCCTCGTGAAAACTGCCAGCATGGTTTAAAGGTGAGATCAGAGAGGCTGTTATTGCCAAAAAAGCATCTTTTAGGAAATGGAAAAAAGAGCCAAACGATGAAACCTGGAAACAGCACAAGCCCTGGCAAGTAAAATGCAAGGCATTGATAAAGCAGGCAAAGGGAGAATTTGAGAAGAAGCTTGCTGCGGAAGCAAAAACGCGAAATAAAGATTTTTTTTAAGTACATTCGTAGCAAAAAACCTGTGAGAGAGTCAGTTGGTCCATTAGATGATAGAGAAGTTAAAGGGGCACTAAGAGGTGACAAGGCAATAGCGGAGCGACTGAATGAATTCTTTGCTTCGGTCTTTAATGAGGAAAATGTAGGGATGTGACCCATGACTGAAGTGGTATTTAAAGGTGCGGAAGAATTGAAGGAAATATCGATACAATCGGGAAGATGTATTACAACTATTAGATAAACTAAGAGTAGCAAATCACCTGGGCCAGATGGTATACATCCAGGGTGTTTGAAAGAACTGAAATATGAGATTGCAGATCTGATATTAGTAATCTGTGAACTATCATTAAATCATCTCTAATACCTGAAGATTGGAGGATCACCAATGTTAACACCAATTTTAAAAAGAGTTCCAGGGGTGATCCGGGAAACTACAGACCGGAGAGCCTGAAGTCCGTACCGGGAAAAATGGTAGAAACCATCATAAAGAACAAAAGTACTCAGCATGTAGATAGTCATGGCCTAATGGGAGACAGCCAACATGGCTTTAGACAAGGAAGATCTTGTCTTACTAATCTGTTATGTTTTTTTTGAAAGTGTGAATAAACAGGTGGACAAAGGTGAGTCGTTGATATAGTGTATCGGACTTTCAGAAAGCCTTTGACAAGGTCCCTCATCAGAGACTTTTGGCAAAACTAAAGAGTCATGGGATAGGAGGCAGTGTACTACTGTGGATCAAGAACTGGTTAAAAGATAGAAGCAGAGGGTTGGGCTAAATGGCCCAATTTTCCCAATGGAGAAGGGTGAATAGTGGTGTACACCAGGGATCTGTACTGGGTCCGCTGCTTTTTGACATATTCATAAATGACCTGGAAAGTGGAATAACGAGTGACGTTATCAAATTTGCAGATTACACCAAAACTATTTAAAGTTGTTAAAACCCAAGAGGATTGTGGAAAATTGCAAGAGGATCTTGATAAATTGGAAGACTGGGCATCAAAATGGCAGATGAAATTTAATGTGGACAAGTGCAAAGTTATGCACCTAGAGAAGAACTACCCAAAACTATGTTTACACGATGCAAGGTTGCACATTAGGAACCACCACACAGGAAAAAGATTTAGGCGTCATTGTGGTAACATGTTAAAACCCTCGGCCCAGTGTGCAGCAGCAGCCAAGAGAGCAAATAGAATGCTAGGTATCATAAGGAAAGGAATGGAAAATAAAACAAAAGATATTATATTGCCTCTATATCGTTCCATGGTGAGACCGCACCTTGAATATTGTGTGCAATTCTGGTCGCCGTATCTTAAAAGGATGAAGCTTTATTAGAATAGTTTCAGATAAGAGCCACCATTATGGTAAAGGGGTTGGTAGGTTACTCCTATGAAGTAAGGCTAAAAGGGTTTGGGCTCTTTAACCTGGAAAAGAGACGGCTGAGGGGAGATTGATAGAAGTCTATAAATTAATGAACGGAGTGGAACGGGTAAACGTAGATCGATTGTTTTAAATTATCAGAATATAGAAAGACTAGGGGACATGCAATGAAGCAACAGGGTAAACTATTTAAGACTAGTAAAAGAAAATATTTTTTCACTCAACGTGTAATCAAACTCTGGAATTTGTTACCGGAGGATGTAGCTGGGTTTAAAAAAGGTTTGGACAAGTTCACTGGAGGAAAGGTCTATAAACCATTATTAAGAAGGGACCCAGGATATCAATGCTTGACCCAGTACAAGCATTGCGGAACCTGTGTCTTTTGGGGAAACTGCTAGGTACGTATGACTAGATTGGCCACTTTTGGAAACACGATATTGGGCTTGATAGACCTTGGTCTGACCAGTATGGCATGTCTTATGTTATGTTCTTATGTGACCTCTTCTGTCTAATTCAATCTCTCATAAAAGATACATCTTGTAAACAAACTGAGGATTTTATGCATCCTCAGGACCTAGTTACCCATTTTTACAACAAAACCAACACTTTCTCCTACAATACTGGAAATACATGCTCTATTAGGCCTGATAGCGATAACACCAATATCCCTGAATTAGTCTCCTTCCACCCATACTCAGCTGAACACTTTGAAAACGTAATCAAAGGACTCAACTGAACCACCTCACCTGCTGATCCATGCCCTTCTCACTGGATTAAATCAGCATGTTCCAAATTAAGCCCTCATATATCAAAAATTGCACACTTCTCCTTCTCTAAGGGCCTGGTTCCATCTCCACTGAAAACCACCACCATCAGACCTCTCCTAAAAAATCAGAAACTGGATCTTCAAGACCCACATTCCTGCCGCCCCATAGCTAGTCTACCCTTCTTGGCCAAGATATTGGAGAAGTCAGTCCAACAGCAGATCCAAGACCACATCAATTCCTACTATCTCCT
This sequence comes from Ichthyophis bannanicus, assembly GCA_033557465.1. Classification (NCBI taxonomy): domain Eukaryota; kingdom Metazoa; phylum Chordata; class Amphibia; order Gymnophiona; family Ichthyophiidae; genus Ichthyophis; species Ichthyophis bannanicus. The sequence continues at coordinate 872,153,944 of CM066031.1, forward strand.
CTGGATCAACATAAGCATGGGTTCCGTCAACAACACGGTGTTGAAGTATTGCTCACCTCACTTATGAACAACCTGGTAAAAGGCACTTCCAAAAAAACAAGGCTTCGTTTTGATCTTCCTAGATATCGCTTCAGCCTTCGACACAGTCTGTCACAGCCTCCTACTTGATCAATTTCAGCGTAAGGGCATCAAGAATCTTGCACTAGAATGGTGTCACTCCTATCTGATGGACTGCCAACAACAAGTTTTCTTAGGTACCCAAACATCCTCAAAATACCAGCAAACCCAAGGAGTACCATAAGGCTCCTCCTTATCCGTGTTATTCTTCAATTTATATATTCAACCTATCTGCATGATCATCCAAACCTTTGGCATACTATACCATATCTATGCTGATGATGTGCTACTCTACTCCCCATTCTTTACAAGCTCCCCTAATTACACAAAAATAACAGAGTGTTTCAACGCAGTTACGGAATGGTTAAATTTCACACAACCTTAAAGTTTAACTACAAAAACACTGAGGTACTATTCTTCTCTAAGGACTCAGCCTTCATTCCACCAGCTACAATACAGGTTAAAGACGCTGAGCTGCAAACTAAGCATGAGGTTCGCCATCTAGGGATTACTTTGGACCAGCACCTGAATTTGGACTCGCACATAAGCAATATCACCAAGGCTGTCTATCTTAAAATCCGCTCCCTCTGTCAGCTTAAGCCACTGGACACTGGACACCAGACAGCAGAATCAGGAGAACAAACATGACAGATATCCTCATCATTTCCACCTTGGCCAGTAAAACCTCACAATATATCCGGCATAGAGCTTTCCACTTTATTTGCCCCTCAGCTCTGGAACTCCCTCCCTCTCCAATTCGATCTATCACTGACCTATCCACCTTTAGAAAGGCAATAAAAACATACCTCTTCCAGCTATACTTCGACCATGTCACCTAACCCATTTCTGCCTCGCCTCTATCGAGTGCCGATTCCTTCCCCCCACTACAGTCTGTATATAGCTTGTGTTTGTAATCGCTAAACTGTGTTCATTATGTTATGATGTTGTATTCGGTTTCAGTTAACTGTTAATCCTATTAGCTACTGCAAGCTCTGTTACCTGTTATTTGTTCAATGCAAACATGTTTCTATGTATCAAGTTGTTATATTATAAACCGTACTGACTCTAAAGAGTGGTGGTATATAAAATCAAATAAATAAATAAATAGTATTAGTACTTATGTTCTTATTATCTTTCAGTTGGATTCATTTACTTATTTAGCTGTCAAGATGGTTTACATGTTAACAATTTGAAACGCTAACATACATGGAACTCTGTGAAATAAAATTCAGAAGATTAACAGGACATAAGCTTGGGGTAGCTAGATGAACATATATTGTTAGGACGTCTAGGCGTGAGTACAGCACTTAACCTTCGTTACCATCCACTAACCCCAGATTCAGTGCCACGGTCATATGTGGTCCTGGCATTGAATATCCAGGGTCACCACACAAGCCCAGAAGCTACAGAGGCTAACTCGGTAGCAGCGATATTGCACCGATGCACGATTAGCTTCTAAGGGTAAAGATAGACCAGCTTTTGCTTCCCGGCTAGCCTCTGTTGCCACCTATGACACACCCCTGAATGCCCACAACACACCCTGTGTAAGCGAGCATGCCGCTATGAGAGAAGGAGGAAATTGCTTGGTGGGGGGAGAAAGTGGGATAACCTTAGAGGAGAATCCACCAGAGCATTCACAAAAAATGCAGCAGGATAGTTAACAACAAAGCTCCTAAATCCAAGTAAAGACAGAGTATCGAGGAGAAGGTAGTGGTCAACAATGTCAAAAGCAACAGAAACGTCAAGAACTGTGCAACAGACAATACCCCAGATCAAACCACCCTCCCCTTGCGACACAATTATAGTACTGAAGTAAAGTCCTGATGTACATAGTATTGTAAATAACACGCATTGTAAATAGCTCACAAAGAATCAACAACCATCTACACACACACACACTCACTGCTCAATGCATGCGCACACTAGACACAGTATCTTGTTGATTGTTTGCTGTGTAGACTGCCTTAATTGTAGGAAAAGGCGGTATAGAAATCTGTTTAAATAAATAAATAAATAAATAAATAAAAGAAGGATGATGGCAAAGGCCCTTGAATTTATAGAGGAACAAGTCACTAAAGACTTTGTTAAGAGTCATCTGAGTCGAATGTAGAAGGCGAAAGTCAGATTGCAATGGATCCAGGAGTGATTGAGAGGAGAGAACATCAAGACAGCAGTGGTGAACTGCATAATCAAGTAATTTAGAAATAAAGGGGAGGATGGAAATGAGTCAATAATTAGAAGAACAGGTAGGATCAATGGATAGTTTCTTGAGAAGACGTATAAAGATAGTATCTTTGCAAGCTGCAGGAAGAAATACATTTGAAAGCAATAGGTTGAGGATGACAGATGGAAGAGCTAATAGTGGAGGAGATGGAGTTTTGTAGATTGGTGGGAATGAGATCAGAGGAGTAAGTAGTAAGTTTAGAAGAGGAGAGAAGATATACGGTTTCTTCCTCAGAAAAGGAAGAAAGGCTGATGGAGATTGAGTAAGAGATGACCCCATGGGGAACTCAAAAGCAATCTTGTACACTTTGTTATGGACATTGTCAGCCAAAGTCTGGACAGAAAAGGAAGGAGGGGTCAGAAGTGGAAGCCCTTTGTGGAGAGAGAGTTGTAAAATGACAGCAAGGGTGAGAGGCAAGAGTTAGTCAGATGGGTATAGTATTCCTGCTTGGCGACTGCTATGGCTCACTGGAAAGAGGCTAGCATAAATCTGCAAGGGTGCGGGATTTGAGTCAAAGGCACTCAGCTGAGCGGCACAAGAGTGTAAGTAGTGTGTCTTAGAGAACAATCAGGACTGAGATATGATACATTGCACAGAAGAGAAATGAGAGGAGCAAGAGCATCGAGGGCAGAGGAGAGGACAGTGTTGAAGAAACTTCATCATCAAGTGACTTAGATGGCATTGAGGAAGAAAGAGGTGATGAGAGAGCACTGGAGAGAGCTAACTGATTTCTTTGACTGGGTGACCAGGGAGTTGGACCAAGGGAGAGCTCTGGATGTGGTGGACCTAGACTTCAATAAAGCCTTTGACACCTTTTCGCAAAAGTGATTTATAAGCAAATTGAGAACTCTAGGGACTGACACTAAAGAGACTGACTGGGTTAGAAATTGGTTGAGTGAGAGGAGACAAAGGGTGCAGGGTACATCTTCCACATGACATGACATGCATGTTTCGGACCCAAATGGGGCCTGTGTCAAGTGATACCCAACTCAACAGTTCGATGTGTGGAAGATATTAATCGCCTTTACAATGAGATAAGTGTATGCTTCACTACTTCATAAGAGTTTGGTGCGCTGTAGCCCACTTGAATAAAAGGGTTCTCCCGACGGTGAGAGGTAGGCTATCTTCCCTCCCTCTCATGTCGATTGACCCCGACAAAAAAGGAATTTTGGTATTGTGCCATTTTTCAGGATAGTGCCAGTGGTAGCTACTGGCTTGGATTTTCAATGACTTTTTTGGAACTCTTGATGTTTATGTAGTCATTGATTTTGGAGGTTTCATTGTTTGGTTTACAATATAGTCAAGACAGACAACACAGAAACTGTAGACAGGGATAAAACAAGGGGAAAAGGTAAAGAAACAAGAAGATTAGGTGAGTCAAGATCCAAAAGCAGCAGTGAAGAGGTGAATTTTCATCCTGGGTTTGAAAAGGGTCAGAGAAAGCACCTGATGTACAGACTCAGGTAGTTTGTTCCAGGAGTAAAGTGCAGCAAGGTGAAAGGAGTGAAGTCTGGAGATAGCAATAGAAGAGAAGGGCACAGATAGAAGCAGTTTGCCAGAAGAGCAGAGTTCCTGAGGGGGATCTATGGAGAGATAAGAGAGGAAAGGTAGTGAGGAGCTGCAGAGTGAATGAATTTATAAGTCAGCAGGAGAAGTTTGAAGTGGATGTGGAAATGGATAGGGAGCCAAGGAAGAGGTGTAATATGGGTATTATGAGGCTGGCAGAAGATTAGCTATGCAGCAGAGTGTTGAAAAAATTGAAGGGGAGAGAGATAATTCAAAGGGAGACCAGCAAGGAGTAGGTTACAGTAGTCAAGAAGGAAGGTGATTAAGGAGTGGATAAGTGTCTTAGTAGTGTGTTCAGAAAGGAATGGGAGGATTTTCTTGATGATATAGAGAAAGAAAAGGCAGATCTTAGCTATCAGATGGATGTGTGTGGAGAAAGAGAGAGAGGAGTTAAAGACAAACCCAAGGCTGTGAGCCCAGGAATCAGGAAGGAGTAGAGAGTTATCCACAGAGACTGAGAAAGGAGGAAGAGGAAAGGAGGTTTTAGGGGGATAGATAAGAAGCTCAGTCTTGGCCATGTTCAATTTCAAGTGGCGGTGAGACATCCAAGCAGCAATATCAGAAAGGCCGGCAGAGATACGGGTCTGGATTGCTGAAGAGATTTCAGGTGTAGAGAGGTAGATCTGGGATCATCGGCATAAAGATGGTACTGAAAGCCATGGGAAGAGATGAGTGCACCAAGGGACTGGATATAGAGAGAGAAAAGGAGCGTACCCAAGACAGATCCTTGCGGTACACCAAGTGAGAGCGGGATAGCAGCAGAGGAGGAGCCACCAATATTAACACTGAATGAACAATGGGAGAGATAGGAGGAGAACCAGGATAGAACAGAGCCCTTAAAACCAAGTGAGGACAGGGTATCAAGGAGAATGTTGTGGTCAACAGTGTCAAAAGCAGCAGAGAGGTCAAGGATGAGGACAGAGTAAAGGCCCTTGGATTTTGCCAGGAACAAGTCACTGGAGAATTTGGCAAGAACCGTTTTAGAAGAGTATAAAGGACAAATGCCAGACTGTAAAGGATCCAGAAGGGCATGAGAGGAGAGGAAATTAAGGCAGCGGTGGTGAATCGCACATTCAAGCAGCTTAAAAACAAAGGGGAGGAGGGAGATGGGTTAATAATTAGAAGGACAGGTGGGACCAAGTGAGAGTTTCTTCAGGAGAGGTGTAGCTACAGCATGCTTGAAGGCTGCAGGGACAGTTGCAGTGGAGAGCGATAGGTTGAGAATGTGAGAGATGGAAGGGACTACAGTGGAGGAGATGGAGCTAAGGAGAAGGGTGGGAATAGGATCAGAGGAGGAGATAGTGAGTTTGGAGGAGGAAAGAAGTTGTGCAGTTTCCTCTTCAGAGATCACAGGAACAGGGCCGGCCCGTCCATTGAGCGAGAATGTTTTTTGCACAGGGCCCCGCGTTTCAGGGGGCCCCGCGCAAAGAACATTCTGATTTAAAAATAAATTAAATTTTTTTAAAAAGCTGGCTGCTGCCGTGGCCACTGTTCCCTCTAAGCTGTGCGCGTGTGCGCGCGCACACACCTCGCCGAGCGAGCGCACATACTTTAAAACAGAGCACACAAAAATTACGGCTCTGATTCTGATAGAAAACACAGACATCTTAAAATTTAAAAGTTATGATTGTAATAACTAGAAATTTCCTGCTTCATTTAGTAATCGTCTATTTTCATTTAATTTGATTAAAATCAATGTGGTGTACATACTGTATTCTGACGTGTAGTCACATTTTAAAGTATATAACTCCGAGTGTCATTATGTGGCGCACAAAAATTTAACCTTCCTTCAAAAGCTGCACACAGCTGATATTTTATGCGCACACAGCCTATAGAAAATTAGAGGGAACATTGGCCGTGGCAGAATCAAGTGGCAGAATCTGTTAAGCCCGCAGGGGCTGAAGGTAAATTCAGCTCTGTTAAGCCTGCAGGGGCAGATGGGAAATTTCCCATCAGCCCCTGCGGGCTTAACAGAGCCGCGAGGGAGACGCTCTCCTTTCGTGGATCTGAAAGCCGTTGTGGAGAGGCTCAGTCAGGCAGGTAGGACTCAGCCATGCAGGGGGGGGGGGGGCCCACGGGACACTCGATTCTGCCGCGGTGGCACCAGCAGCCAGCTTTTTTTAAATTGTCCCGGGGCCGAGGGGGAGTTAGGACTGGTAATGGGCTGTGGGTTGATGGGGGGTTAGGACTGGTAATGGGCTATGGCGGGGGTTAGGACTTGAGGTGGGCTGATGGGGTTAGGACTAGTAATGGGCTGTGGGCTGATGGGGTGGTTAGGACTGGTAATGGGCTGTGGGGGGCTAGGAGTGAAAATGAGCTAATGGGGGGGTTTAGGACTGGAAATTGGCTGATGGGGGGTTAGGACTGGTAATGGGCTATGAGGGGCTGTCTGGAAATGGGGTGACGGGGGGTTAGGACTGGTAATGGGTTATGGGGGGCTAGGACAGGAAATGGGCTGATGGGGAGGGGTTAGGACATGAGGTGGGCTGATGGGGTTAGGACTGGTAATGGGCTGTGGGCTGATGGGGGTTAGGACTGGTAAAGGACTATGGGAGGGCTAACACTGGAAATGGGCTGATGGGGTTAGGCCTGGATGTGGGGGGATGGGGGTTTTGGACTGGTAATGGGCGAGGGGGGGGGCTGAAACTGGAAATGGGGTGATGGGGGAGTTAGGACTGGAAGTGGGTTGATGGGGTGCTAGGACTGGTAATGGGTTGGGGGGTTGCTAAGACTGGAAATGAGCTGAGTGGAAGGGGAGGCTTGAACTGAAAATAGATGATGGGGACAAGGACTTGGAATGGAAATTGGCTGAGTGGAAGGGGGGCTTGAACTGCAAATAGCTGATAGGGAGGGGGGCTTGGAATGGAAATGGGCTGTGAGGGGAGGGAGCTAGGACTGGAAATGGGCTGATGGGGAGCTAGGACTGGTAAAGGGCTGATGCAGCGACTAAAAGGGAGCGGATGCTGGGTGAGGCTGGAACTAGAAGGGAGCTGATGTTGGGGGAGGATTAGAATGGGATGGGGCTGGGAGAGTGAAATGGAGAGGGGAAAAATATTTTGTGTGGGAGGGATGAAAAATCTACAATTGGCCGGGTATTGGGAGAGTAAGTGGGGATTGAGGATGGAGGGGTAAAATTTGAGTGGATGAAATAGGAATGAGGAAAGAGCAAAAGGAGAATTAGTATATTACAGCAGATGTAGAGAGAGAGAATGGAAAAAAACTAGGAGAAGAAAGGACAAATGGACAGCAGATGATGGAGAGTTAGCAGAAGACATGAAGAAACCAGAAGAAAGTGGCTGGAGAAATTGCAACTGAAAAAAAATGCACAAAAGTTAGAAAGATATCTCTTTATTTTGAATTTATTAACTGGAATATGTCAGCTCTGGGAAATGTGCATCATTAACGTCTGCGCTTTGTTTAGTACAAGAGGAAATTACTTTATAGTTTTATTTCTGCAGTGTTGTTGTACATTCCAAGTTTGGCTTTTGGGGTTCCCAGTTTAATTATTGCTTTCCTGTTTCTAAATTGTGATTCCTTGTTTGGTGATGGTCTATGTTCTGCATGTGTAACTTAGCTGAAGTATTCTGTTTATGTAATTACTATTTGACATTGACACTTGTTCTCTTTCCCCAGTAGGTCATGTATTCTTATTCTCTGAAATGTATTGGTTTAATATTTGCAGTGTTGCCTTTTGATAGGTAGGGTTTGGTGCTTTATGAGTCCTGGTAGTGCTGTTATGATACGGTGGGTTTGCTATGGGTTCTAAATGGGCAGCATTTGTAGTAGTTCCTAATGTGCATTACTATAATCCAGTTGGCACTGGATTATAGTAATGTAGAAATCTTTTAGTCGTTCTTTATCCATACATTCATTAAGAGACATATTTACTAAATGGTAGTGTATGGTAACATTATGCAAATATTTATGCAAATGAGGCTACTTATGCAAATGAGGCCCTGCACGGCGCCTCCGCACATGGCCCTGCACCCCCCTTGGGCCGCCCCTGCACAGGAAAGAAAGAGAGGGTAGCAGAGCTAGAAGAGAAAAGTTGGGAGAAAAGAGGAGGAGGAGGGGAAGTAGCTGACTTTGTGGGGAATTGGATGGTGATCTTGTAGATTTTGTCATGGAAATAGTCAGTCAGGGTTTGGGCAGAGAGGGAGGGAAGGGTCAGAGGTGGAGGCACTTTGAGGAGAGAGCTGAGAGTAGTAAAGAGACGGCAAGGGTCAGAGGCAAGAGAGTTAGTCAGATGGACATAATAGTCTTGTTTGGCAAGGGTTATGGCTGACTGGAAAGAGACAAGCATGAATTTGAAGTATAGAAAGTCTGCAAGGGAGCGGGATTTGAGCCACGCATGCTCAGCATAACAGGCACAGGAACGTAGATAGCGGGTAGTGGATGAAAGCCAGGGCTGGGGTGCAGTATGCCTCACAGGACATGGCATGGCCGGAGCGAGAGCATCCAGAGCAGAGGAGACAGCAGTGTTATAGAACGCTACGGCCTTGTCAACAGACTTAGATGACATAGTGGAGGAAGGAGATGAAGAAACAGTGGAAGAGAGAAACAAGGATCAATTGCATGAAGATTTCTAAATAGGTTGGAGGAGACAGGACGAGGTTGAGGTGTCAGATAAGGTTTACCTCTTTGCAAATGATACTAACATCTGCAATAGAGTAGACACCCAGAAAGGTGTAGATAACTGTAAATCCATAGCATGAGTCTTACAAATTATCTAAAGTAATTACAAATTACATTGATTCGATCTTCCTCCAAATTGCCCTCCGAGGGTTCAATCCTTAAATCCTCAGCAACAGGAACTACTTATGCAAGAAATCACTGCCCTTCAAAAAGTTCTAGCTATTGAGCTCGTGCCACCACTGCAAAAATGGAGAGGATTTTATTCCAGGTATTTCCTAATCACTAAGAAAACAGGGGGTATTCTGTCCCATCCTAGACCTAAGAGATCTGAACAAATATCTGGATCCACCATACTCCCTTATCTTAACAAAGGAGATTGGGTAGGTCAGGAACTGGTTAAAAGATAGAAAGCAGAGGGTAGTGCTAAATGGCCAATTATCCCAATGGAGAAGAGTGAATAGTGGAGTATCCCAGGGATCTGTGCTGTGTCTGCTGCTTTTTAACCTATTCATGAATGACCTGGAAATGGGAATAACGAGATTATCAAATTTGCAAATGACACAAAATTATTTAAAATTGTTAAAACCCATGAGGATTGTGGAAAATTGCAAGAGGATAAATTGGAAGACTTTCCTTTCATAATTCTGTTTGCAGTCCTTTGCATTGTTAACCGCTCTTATGCTCCATCCTGAGCCGTCTTTCAAGAAACTGAATAAAGATAAAGATATTTTCCGTGGACAGCAGGAAAAGTCCTCACAACCCACCTACCTTCCCTTAGAGTTGTATTGTATTCTCCTCAGCTCTTATTAGACTGAGGTCAATATGGCGCCTCAGCAGTGGGCAGGAAGGCACACACATGCACAGGGGAGCTTCCAAAGGCTTCTAGAAGGCACTAGGAATACTCCTGCACGAAGCTATGTCACATGACTTCACCTATACACGAGGATATTTCTTGCTGTCCACAGAGAACATCTGCTACAGGTAAGTTAATTTGACTTATTCCTCTGTCCCCTTGACTCTCACTGATCTCTCCATCTTCTTCTTTCTCCACCATCCACCATTCTTCATCTCTTTGGCATTTATTGCACTCTACTCCCTCACCCCTTTACTCCTCATTGTCCTTGGAAGTCTCTCCTCCATTTTTGTGTTCCTCTCTCTTTTTGGCCTTCTCTCTGTTTATCCCATTGTTTTCTTCTCCTTTCACTCTCTATTCCCCTCACGTTTGCAGACTCCTTTTCTCTTTCTCTTTCGATCTCTCCTTCTCACATTTTCTCTCTCCTTCCTTAGAACCAATAAGAAGATTTGTGTCAAGTTTGAAGGCACATGTGATTCTCCAGGAATTGAGGTAAATTGCAGATTTAAACATCGTTAATTGTCTACAGCACACCCCATTATTCAGATCTTAGAGGAAAGCATTTGAGGCCCACAGGCCGTCAGTAGCTGGGTCATGTGGCAGCTCTAGTAAAACAAATGTTGTGATTTGTCTGGACAGATTTCCATGTGCTAATTCAGGAGAACCTGTTATAGGGACTCACCAGGTAGTGGGATCTTTTCCTTGTCTCTTTTCCATCCATTGGAGCTGAGAGATTTCAAATAGGATGAAAGATAGAGGGGAGAGTCAGTAGGGGTGGGGGGCGATGCACAGGAAGAAATCTAAATGTCTGAGGAAAGGGAATAAGACTTCAGTATAAATCGTTAATAAGGTTTCATCTTTATCTTTATTGAAACCTTAATATACCGCTTACACAAAAGCCTCAAAGCGGTTTACAGTCATTGAAAAATAGAGGCAGAGCTACTTTGAAAAAGAAAAGGAACACCAACAAATGTAGGCAGGAAAGGAGAGATGAGAATCAGATAAAAGAGCAGATAGTGACTGCGCTGCAGCAGGGACAGGAGAGGAGGGGGTTTAACATTAGCGGGGGGCTGGGGACAAAGGGCGGGTGGGGGGAGGTTGAAGGCAGAGCAGAAAAGGTGGGTTTTTAGTCTGGCCTTGAAGGTGTTGAAGGAGGGTTCCAAACGGAGAGAGGAGGGGAGCGAGTTTCAAAGCCGGGGACCCAGGAAAAAGAAGGCTGAAGAGCAGGTGGATTCTAGATGGGCTTGGGATGGGGAGGGAAGAAACATGCAATTGGAGTGAATGCACCTGAGTGACCGATGCGGGGTGTGGAGATGAACCGAGTCAGCGAGATAGAGAGAGGTACCAGTGTGGATTGACTTATGGATGAAGATGAGGAATTTATATTGAATCCTAAAGGGAATTTGGAGCCAGTGCAAATGTACGAGGAGAGGGGTGATGTGATCTGAACGGGAGGCGTGGGTCAGAATACGAGCTGCAGTGTTTTGGATGAGTTGTAGATGACACAGTTGGGATTGAGGAAGGCCTGCGAAGGAGATATTGCAATAGTCCAGACGAGACATCACTAGCACTGGTTGATTTAATAACGACTTGGTATTTAAAAGGACTTATCTAGGTAGAAGCAGCTACTCATCAGATAAGTCCCGCTGAGAAGGATAATTGAGAGGCAGCCTCCAGGAAGTGACAGGGCCGTCTGCAGGCAAAGCCGGGGTGGAGGTAACATTTATCCATATAAAGACGGTTTCCAGCATGGCAATCTAGAAAATAATCGCTACCCTTGAGTGCAGAAAGTGAGCACTCCAAAACTGATTTTCACCTACTTGGGTACGAATGACCTGTCTAGAAACTGCAGTTCAAAGGGACTTCCAGACTCTGGGAGAGAAACTCAAGCCCATTGCTAACACTATAGCATTCTCAGAAGTTCTACCTGTCCCTGGTAAGGGGGCAGAAAGGCTGCGTCATATAGACAACTTTAATACATGGCTCCAAACCTGGTGCAAACAAGAAGGATTTAGATATATAGGCAACTGGGGAAACAGATGGACCAAAAAGAGACTATACTGTGCTGATGGACTACATCTCTCCATCGCAGGGAAAAGGATCCTAAGTGAAAAATTCAGGCAGTATGTGCACCAGCATTTAAACTAGGAAAAGGGGGTGACGGATGGAGAACAAGTCCGAGATGTCACTCCCAGCAAAAAAATAATAACACTGGAAACAGCCACACTATCAACCCACACATCAATGGCAAGTTGGAAGAGGTGTGTAAAACAAAATCCATGCAAAATACAGGCAAGCCAGTCAAAAAATGCTGGAAAGCAATGAGTACAAATGCTCGAAGCTTAGCCAACAAAGTTCCTGATCTGGAAGCCCTAATGGTAGAAATGGACTTGGACATTGTGGCCATTACAGAAACATGATTTGATGAGTCATGTGAATGGGATATAGCCATAACTGGGTTTAATCTATTTAGGAGAGATAGAGAGGGCAGAAAAGGAGAAGGAGTAGCCCTACAAGTCAAAAGCAATATTAGTATTATACTACTGAACATTTGTATAGTGCAACATGACATACACAGCGCTGCAAAGACATGTAAAAGACAGCCCCTGCTCATCCGAGCTTACAATCTAGTCAAGACAGACAACACAGTAGCTGTAGACATGGGATACAGCTAGGGGGAATGGTAAAGAAACACAAAGGAGATTAGGTAAAGCAAGATCCAAAAGCGACAGCAAAGAGGTGAGTTTTCGGCCTGGATTTGAAAAGGGTCAGAGAAGGCGCTTGATGTACAGACTCATGTAGTTTGTTCCAGGCATAAGGAGCAGCAAGGTGAAAGGAGTGAAGTCTGGAATTAGCAATAGAAGAGAAGGGCACAGATAGAAGCAATTTGCCAGAAGAGCCGAGTTCCCGAGGAGGGGTGTAGGGAGAGGTAAGGAAAGGTAGTGAGGAGCTGCAGAGTGAATGCACTTATAGGTCAGCAGAAGAAGTTTGAAATGTTTGAAATGGATGTGGAAACAGAGGAGGCAGAAGATTAGCCGCACAGCAGAGTGTTGAACAGATTGAAGGGGTGAGAGAAGATTCAGTGGGAGACCAGGAAGAAGTAGGTTACAATATTTATTTATTTAAATATGTATTCTTTTCTACTATACAGCCCCTTCCAGAGATCAAGGGCGGTTTACAGGAAACAGTTAAACAATTTTATATAGTTTTACATGGAACAGTAGTTGGAACTATATACAGTTAAACATTGTAAGCAACTGTGTCAACAACTATTTACAAAGAACTATAAACATATATTACAATGAACAATAAACAAACCTATCTTACAATCAATCTTGTGTACATTCTGGAAGTTATTTTCTTCTTCTTTTCTTACCTAATACATACTGGGGGGGGTTAATAGCGGTGGTTTTGTCGGGGTTAGTTGTTTGCGGGTTCAGGAGGTTGGTGGGATTGTTTCTGTGACTGCTGGGGTGTGGCTCTTGGGAGGTAGGGGATTTCAAAATGTTCGGTGAAGAGGTGGGTTTTGAGTTCTTTTCTGAATAGCTGAAGGTCCTTCATCATCACAATAGTCTAGATGGGAGGTGACTAAGGAGTACATCAGCACACAACCACCCAACAGAAGCAGAAGAACCATCAACTCAAACATACTCCACGTTCTAGCCAATATCAGATCTGTCAAAGCCAGTTCTAGCCACCGAGCGTACTCATACACAGCCCCGACACTCTGGAACCAACTACCGCCTGAGCTACGAGCTAGCAAAGACCTAATGGATTTCAGAAAAAAACTCAAGACACATCTATTCCAGTGTCATTACAATTTGATTTAAATCCCAGTGGTCTACAAGATGCCACCCAATGAAACAGGGTTGCAGTTATGTAAAAATGTACATAAGATAAGAACATAAGATATGCCATACTGGGTCAGACCAAAGTCCATCAAGCCCAGTATTCTGTTTCCAACAGTGGCCAATCTAGGTCATACGTACCTAGCAGTTTCCCCAAGGGACACAGGTTCCACAATGCTTGTATTGGTTCAAGCATTGATATCCTGGGTCTCTTCTTAATAATGGTTTATGGACCTTTCCTCCAGGAACTTGTCCAAACCTTTTTTAAACCCAGCTACACTAACAGCCTTTACTACATCCTCCGGTAGCAAATTCCAGAGTTTGATTACACGTTGAGTGAAAAAATATTTTCTTTTATTAGTCTTAAATAGTTTACCCTGTAGCTTCATTGCATGTCCCCTAGTCTTTCTATATGCTGATAAGGTAAACAATCGATCTACGTTTACCCGTTCCATTCCGTTCATTAATTTATAGACTTCTATCATATCTCCCCTCAGCCGTCTCTTTTCCAGGTTAAAGAGCCCCAACCTTTTTAGCCTTTCTTCATAGGAGTATCCTTCCATCCCCTTTACCATTTTGGTGGCTCTTCTCTGAACCTTTTTAACATGGTATCCACAATGACGCCTAAATCTTTTTCCTGGGTGGTGGTTCCTAATGTGGAACCTTGCATCGTGTAACCATAGTTTGGGTTGTTCTTCCCTAGATGCATAACCTTGCACTTGTCCACATTAAATTTCATCTGCCATTTTGATGCCCAGTCTTCCAATTTATCAAGATCCTCTTGCAATTTTCCACAATCCTCTTGGGTTTTAACAACTTTAAATAGTTTTGTGTCATATGCAAATTTGATAACCTCACTCGTTATTCCACTTTCCAGGTCATTTATGAATATGTCAAAAAGCAGCGGACCCAGCACAGATCCCTGGGGTACACCACTATTCACCTTTCTCCATTGGGAAAATTGGCCATTTAGCCCTACCCTCTGCTTTCTATCTTTTAACCAGTTCCTGATCCACAATAGTACACTGCCTCCTATCCCATGACTGTTTAGTTTTGCTAAAAGTCTCTCATGAGGGACCTTGTCAAAGGCTTTCTGAAAGTCCAGATACACAATATCAACCGACTCACCTTTGTCCACCTGATTATTCACTCCTTCAAAAAACATAACAGATTAGTAAGACAAGATCTTCCTTGTCTAAAGCCATGTTGGCTGTCTCCCATTAGGTCATGACTATCTACATGCTGAGTAATTTTATTCTTTATGATGGTTTCTACCATTTTTCCCGGTACTGATATCAGGCTCACCGGTCTGTAGTTTCCCAGATCACCCCTGGAACCCTTTTTAAAAATTGGTGTTACATTGGCGATCCTCCAATCTTCAGGTATTAGAGATGATTTTAATGATAGTTCACAGATTACTAATAGCAGGTCTGCAATCTCGTATTTCAGTTCTTTCAACACCCTTGGATGTATACCATCCGGCCCAGGTGATTTGCTACTCTTCAGTTTATCTAATAGTTGTAATACATCTTCCCGATTTATCGATATTTCCTTCAATTCTTCCACACCTTTAAATACCACTTCAGTCATGAGTAACATCCCTACATCTTCCTCAGTAAAGACTGAAGCAAAGAATTCATTCAATCACTCCGCTATCGCCTTGTCGCCTCTTAGTGCTCCTTTAACCCCTTTATCATCTAATGGACCGACTCTTTCACAGGTTTTTTGCTACGAATGTACTTGAAAAGGTCTTTACTTCACGTTTTTGCTTCCGCAGCAAGCTTCTTCTCAAATTCTTCCTTTGCCTGCCTTATCAATGCCTTGCATTTGACTTGCCAGTGCTTGTGCTGTTTCCAGGTTTCGTCGTTTGGCTCTTTTTTCCATTTCCTGAAAGATGCTTTTTTGGCAACAACAGCCTCTCTGACCTCACCTTTAAACCATGCTGGCAGTTTTTTGGACTTCCTTCCACTTTTCTTAAAGCGTGGAATACAGCTGGTCTGGGCTTCCAAGATAGTATTTTTCAACAACAGCCAAGCCTAATAATGTACGTCTTTAACCTTTGCAACTGCTCCTTTTAGTTTTTTCTTAACTATTTTCCTCATTTTATCATAGTTTCCCTTTCGAAAGTTAAAAGGTAGTACTGTGGATTTCCTTACTATCCCTCCTCCACTAATTAAATCAAAGGTGATCATGCTATGATCACTATTGCCAAGTGGCCCCAACAACCTTATCTCTTGCACTAGATCTGGTGTTCCACTAAGGACTAGGTCTAATATGGCTTCCCCTCTGGTCGGTTCATGAACCAGCTGCTCCAAGAAGCAGTCATTTATTTCATCTAGGAACTTTATCTCCCTAGCATGTCCTGACGTGACACTGACCCAGTCGATACCGGGGTAGTTGAAATCACCCATTATTATTACTGCACTGTAACTTTTGTTAGCTTCCTTGATTTCTTTGAGCATTTCATCATCCATTTGGTCATTCTGGCAAGGCGCTCGATAGTACACCCCCACTGCCATTGCCTTCCCCCTTTTACAATGAATTTCAATCCATATAGATTCTACAGCAGATTTTGTTTCCTGCAAAACTTTAATCCTTTCTGATTCAATGCCCTCTCTAACATAGAGAGCAACCCCTCCACCAATTTGATCAGCTCTATCAATACGATATAGTTTGTACCCAGGTATCACAGTGTCCCACTGGTTGTCCTCCTTCCACCATGTCTCTGATATTCCAATCATATCTAACCTTTCATTTAGTGCTATATATTCTAACTCTCCCATCTTATTTTTTAGACTTCTAGCATTTGCATACAAGCATTTTAGAGAATGTATTTTACTCATATTAATTTGGCTATTGTTAGACATGGGTAATTTGGGATCTTTAAGCTCAGTCTGCTCCATACTTGAGGGCATTTGGGCTACTTTACTCTTTTGTGGAACCTCTCTGCTTTTGGTAGTATCCTTCATAGATACATTCTTCCGAACCATCCGCTCTTGGGTGACTTTCGGCTTTCCCCTAATATCTAGTTTAAAAGCTGCTCTATCTCCTTTTTAAAGGTTAATGCCAGCAGCCTGGTTCCATCCTGGTTAAGGTGAAGCCCATCCCTTCGGAAGAGCTCCTCCTTTCCCCAGAATGTTCCCCAGTTCCTAACAAATCCAAAACCCTCATCTCTGCACCATTGTCTCATCCACGCATTGAGACTCCGGAGCTCTGCCTGCCTTTTGGGTCCTGCGCGTGGAACAGGAAGCATTTCAGAGAATGCTACCCTGGAAGTTCTGGATTTCAACTTCCTACCTAAAAGCCTAAATTTAGCCTCCAGAACCTCCCTACCACATTTTCCTATGTCATTGGTACCAACATGTACCAAGACAGCAGACTCCTCCCCAGCACTATCTAAGACCTTATCTAGGTGGCGCGTGAGGTCTGCTACCTTCGCACCAGGCAGGCATGTTACCAGGCGATCCTCACCTCCACAAGCCACCCAGCTATCTACATGTCTAATGATCGAATCACCAACTATAACGGCTGTCCTAACCCTTCCCTCATTGGCGCATGGCCCTGGAGAAACTTCCTCGGTGTGAGAGGGTTTTACATCACCTGGAGGACAGGTCCTAGTTACAGGATCACTTCCTGCCACACCAGGGTGATGCTCTCCTGTCACGTGACCTCTCTCCTCCATGGCAACAGGGATGCTGCCAGACTGGAGGTGGGACTTCAGGACTATATCCCTGTAGGTCTCGTCTATGTACCTCTTTGTCTGTCTTATGCTTTCCAAGTCTGCTACTTTAGCCTCTAGAGAACGGACATATGTAAATTATTGCTCCTCTCTTCAAAACCTATTTACCGTGTGTTGTGCTTACCCTTCAAAACAATGTGTATATACCTCAAAAATTTTATGTCATGATTTGACAAATTTCCAATATGTAATCGAACCGCTACTGATCACTGGAAATAGCGGTATACAAATGTATGCTAAATAAATACATAAGGGTCTTAGTAGTGTGTTCCTAAATGAATGGGTGAATTTTGTTGATGTTATAGAGAAAGAAACGACAAGTTTTAGCTATCAGTTGGATCTGTGTGGAGAAGGAGAGAGAGGAGTCAAAGGCAACCACAAGGTTGCAAGCTAAGAAGACACGGAGGAGTAGAGAGTTATCCACAGAGACTGAGAAAAGAGAAGGGGAGAGGAGGGTTTAGGATGAAAAATAATAAGTTCAGTTTTGGCCATGTTCATTTTCAAGCAGCGGTAAGACATACAAGCAGCAAAGTCACAAAGAGACCCTGGCCTGGATTACTGGAGAGATTTCAGGTGCAGAGAAGTAGATCTGGGAATCAGTAGTGTAAAGATAGTACTGAAAGCCACGGGACTGGGTATGTAGAGAGAAAAGGAGTGGACCCACAAAAGATCCTTGGGGTATACCAACAGAGCGCGGGACAGCAATAGAGGAGGATTCACCAGAACAAACACTGAAAGAGTGATGGGAGAGATAAGAAGAGAACCAGGATAGCACAAAGCCCTTAAAAACAAGCAAGGACAAGGTATTGAGGAGAAGGTTGTGGCCAACAGTGTCAAAAGCAACAGAAAGGTCACGAAGGATGAGAATCGAGTAAAGGGTCTTGGATTTAGCCAGGATCAGGTCGCTGGATACCTTGGCAAGGGCTGTTGCGGTAGAATATAAAGGACAAAAGCCAGATTGTAGAGGATCCAGAAGGGCTTGAGAGATGAGAAAGTTGAGGCAGTGGCAGTGAACCACACGTTCAAGTACTTTAGAAACAAAGGAGAGGAGGGAGATGGGTCAATAGTTAGAAGGACAGGTAGGATCTAGTAAGGTGCGACCACAGCTTGCTTGACGGCTGCAGGTACAGTTCCAGTGGAGAGCAATAGCTTTAGAATATGAGAGATGGAAGAGACAACAGTGGAGGAGATGGGGCTTAGGAGATGGGTGGGGAAGGATCAGAGGAGCTGGTAGTAAGTTTGGAAGAGGAAAGAAGATGTGTAGTTTCCTCCTTAGAGGTCATAGAAAAGGAAAAGAGGGTAGCAGTGGTGGTGGTGGGGGGGGGGGGAAGCTGGGAGTGAAGAGGGGGAGGAGGGGAAGTAGCTGATATCATGGAGGGTGATCTTGTGGACTTTGCTATGGAAATAGTCAGCCAGGGTTTGGGCAGAAAGGGAGGGAGGGGTTGGAGGCAGAGGCGCCTTGAGGAGGGAGCTGAGAGTAGTAAAGAGACGGTGAGGATCAGAGGCAAGAGAGTTTGTCAGATGGACATAACACTCTTGTTTGGTGAGAACTATGACTGACTGGAAAGGGAAAGCATGAATTTGAAGTGCAGAAAGTCTGCAAGAGTGTGGAATTTGAGCCAAGTGCACTCAGCTGAATGGGCACAGGAATGCAGATAGTGGGTAGTGGAAGACAGACCTGGGGAAAAGTGTTGGAAAGAGGAGATGGCACTGTCATCCATACTGGTGTGGTCTACAGGCCTCCAACTCAAACTGAAGAAATTAATAGAGACTTGATTATGAACACAAAGATAAAGGGGCATGTGATCATATTGGGTGACTTTAATCTACTCAGTGTGGATTGGAATATTCCTTCTGCAAATCTGGAAAGAAGTAAAAAGATTGTGTTCAGTTTTGGAGATCATATCTCACAAAGAATATAAAAAGACTGGAAATAATTCAGAGGAAGGTGGTCAAAATGATTTGAAGCCTGTGTCAGAAGACTTCTGAGAAGAGACTTGAAAATCTAAATATGTACATTCTGGAGGAGAGGAGGGACAGGGGAGATATGATTCAGACTTTTAAATACTTAAAGAGTATTATTGGACAAACAAACCTCTTCCAAAGATGAGGAAGCTGTAAAACTAGAGGGCATAACATGAAGCTGCAAGGGGTAAACTGAAAGGCAATGTCAGGAAATACTTTTTCACTGAAAGGGTGGTAGATGCTTGGAATGCCCTCCCGATGGAAGTGGTGGGGGCAAATACAGTGACAGAATTCAAAATGGCATGGGAGAGACACGGTGAATCCCTTTATAGCAACAGGATAAAATCAAAATAAACATAACTATCTCTTATATATGAACAAATAGGGGGGACCTCCACGGAGTGGTGGGTACACCTCTAAACAAAGGCATGGGGAGGGGTGACCTGCCAATGTAACTTTCTTATGCTCAAAAGTTTATATGTTTCCTGATCTTTCACGTGTAATCCAGCTGAGGAGGAAGGAATTCCTTGGTCTAAGACCTAGGGTCCTTTCTCTAGTGCTGAGTTTTGTTTTACGATTTCTTTCTCATTGTATGATTACTTACAAAGATAAAGTTTTTCTTTTCTTTGAGCCCAGTCAGTTACTAGATTTTCTGGTAGCTAGGGAGGAAATTGTGGTGAATACTCTCATCCTTGCTTTAAATTTTCTTTTTTCTGTTATGATGTTAAATTTTACCTGATGCCACTAGTATTGCCTATTATTGTGGTCTAAAAATGATGATAGATTTTTCTGTATTTTTTCTTATGCTTCTCTTTGAATATAGTGTACCATCTTATTTCTGTCATTCTTGTTTTACTTAAATGTGAAATTAATAAAAATTTATAAATTAAAAAAAAAAGTTCTCTCCCCTGTGTGGGTTCTATGATGCAGCACTAGTTGTGCTTTTCTGCAGAAACATTTCCCACAATCAGTACAACTAAAAGGTTTCTCCCCCGTGTGGGTTCTGTGATGCGTCACTAGATGTGCTTTTGTGACGAAACATTTCCCACAATCAGTACAACTAAAAGGTTTCTCCCCCGTGTGGGTTCTGTGATGCCGCAATAGATATGTTTTTCTGAGGAAACATTTCCCACATTCAGTACAACTAAAAGGTTTCTCCCCTGTGTGGGTTCTATGATGCTGCACTAGTTTTGCTTTCGTGAGGAAGCATTTCTCACAATCAGTACAACTAAAAGGTTTCTCCCCCGTGTGGGTTCTATGATGCGTCACTAGATGTGCTTTTGTGACGAAACATTTCCCACACTCAGTACAACTAAAAGGTTTTTCCCCTGTGTGGGTTCTGTGATGCAGCAATAGATATCTTTTCGTGAGGAAACATTTCCCACATTCAGTACAACTAAAAGGTTTCTCACCTGTGTGGGTTCTATGATGCGTCACTAGATCTGTTTTGTTGAGGAAACATTTCCCACATTCAAAACAACTAAAAGGTTTCTCCCCCGTGTGGGTTCTGTGATGCCGCACTAGATATCTTTTCGTGAGGAAACATTTCCCACATTCAGTACAACTAAAAGGTTTCTCACCTGTGTGGGTTCTATGATGCGTCACTAGATCTGTTTTGTTGAGGAAACATTTCCCACATTCAGTGCAACTAAAAGGTTTCTCCCCCGTGTGGTTTCTGTGATGCTGCACTAGATATCTTTTTGTGAGGAAACATTTCCCACATTCAGTACAACTAAAAGGCTTCTCCCCTTTGTGGGTTCTATTATGCAGCACTAGTTGTGTTTTTCTGGTGAAACATTTCCCACATTCAGTACAAATAAAAGGTTTCTCCCCCGTGTGGGTTCTATGATGCTCCACTTGTTGTGCTTTTCTGGGGAAACATTTCCCACAATCAGTACAACTAAAAGGTTTCTCCCCTGTGTGGGTTCTATTATGCAGCACTAGTTGTGCTTTTCTGGTGAAACATTTCCCACATTCAGTACAAATAAAAGGTTTCTCCCCCGTGTGGGTTCTATGATGCATCACTAGTTGTGCTTTCGTGAGGAAGCATTTCTCACAATCAGTACAACTAAAACGTTTCTCCCCGGTGTGGGTTCTATTATGCAGCACTAGTTTTTCTTTCATGGGGAAACATTTCCCACATTCAGTACAACTAAAAGGTTTCTCTCCTGTGTGGGTTCTATGATGCCTTACTAGATGTGTTTTTCTGGGGAAACATTTCCCACATTCAGTACAACTAAAAGGTTTCTCCCCTGTGTGGGTTCTATGATGCCTCACTAGATTTGTTTTTCTGAGGAAACATTTCCCATGTTGAATACAATTAAAATGTTTCTCCCCGGTGTGGTTTTTAAGATGCTCCACAAGTTGTGAGCTTCTGAAGAAAGATTTCTCACATTCACTGCATTGAAATCTTTTCTCACTCCTGTGGATTTTCTGGTGCATTTTTACGGATTTCATAGGAGTGAAATTTCTTCCACATTCAGGACTTTTAAAAGATGTAGAAGGCCTCTCTGTTGGGTTAGTTCCCTCTGCTGTGTGTGTTTTCAGCTGGCTTCTTATGCAATTGCTATGACTGAAACCGCTCTCACACTCAGTAGGTGTAAAACGTCTCTCTTGCATTTCAGACTTTAGGTGGAGTGCTGGGTGCACCTCGTGTGTGAAAGAGTTTCCCCATTCTTCTCTCTTCTCTCTCTTCTTTTCCTGTGTGACCCCGTCACCTGCTGGACATAAAAAGAAGGCACTAATCACGTGTTGGTACCACAGAGGTATTTCTGGGTCTCCTGATCCCAAAATCCCTGCTCTGAGATTATCCCACATCTCTGACCAATCAGATGTGAATAATGTGACAGAGGTAGAAAGTTAATCTCTTACATGATTTCATTTCATGATCTCTTGATGTCCCTCATTTAATACAAAATGGCAAAGCTATTTGCATTAAAATTTAAAAATTACAAATTACTGGCCAGTATTCAAGGCACCTTCTATATGTAAACAAAGAAATATGATGGCAGATAAAGTCCATACGGCCTATCCCTTCTGCCCTTCCATACCATCTTTGACTCTACTCTCTCCTTCTCTGCAGCATCCAAAAGATAGCTAAAACCTGTCGCTTCGTTCTCTATAACAACATCAGAAATATTTGTCCCTTCCTTTCTACACACACTACTGAGACCCTTGTATAGCACTACAAGACATACGCAGCGCTGCACAGACACATGTAAAAGACAGTCCCTGCTCATCAGAGCTTAAAATCTAGTCAAGACAGACAACACAGTAGCTATAGACATGGGATACAGCTAGGGGAAATGGTAAGGAAACACAAGAGATCAGGCGACTCAACATACAAAAGTGGTAGTGAAGAGGTGAGTTTTGAGCCTCAATTTGAGAAGGGCCAATGAAGGCGTCTTATGTACAGACTCAGGTACTTTATTCTAGGCATAAGGAGTAGCAAGACAAAAGGAGCGAAATCTGGAGATAGCAATTGAAGAGAAGGGCACAGATAGAAGAGGTTTGCAAGAAGAGCAGAGATCATGAGGAGGGGTGAAGGGAGAGAAAAATAGTGGAAAGGTAGTAGTTAGGAAATGCAGAGTGAATGCACTTTTAGGTCAGCTGGAGTGGTAGTTTGGCAATGAAGTGACGTGAGAAGATTAGCCACGCAGCAGAGTGTTGAAGAGATTGAAGGGGAGAGAGATGATTTTGAGGGAGACCAGCAAGGAGCAGGTTACAGTAGTCTAGATGACAGATGACAAGTGTTTTATTATCCACTGAGACTGAGAAAGGAGGCAGGGGAGACAAGGGTTAGAGAGAAAATATGAAGCTCAGTTTTGGCCATGTCCAATTTCAAGTGGCGGTGAGACATCCTAGCAGCAATGTCAGAAAGGCAGGCAGAGATACGGGCTTGGATTGCCAGAGAGATTTCAGATGTAGAGAGGTAGATCTGGGAGTCATCAGTGAAACGATGGTACTGAAAGCCTTGGGAAGAGATGAGTGCACCAAAGGAATCGGTATAAAGAGGGAAAAGGAGTATGTCCAAGACAGATCCTTGCAACCGAGTGTGGGATAGCAGCAGAGGAGGATCCACTAGAAGAAACACTGAAAGAGCAATGGGAGAGATAAGAGGAGAACCAGGACAGTACAGACCCCTTAAAACCAAGCGAGGACAAGGTATCGAAGAGTAGCAGTAGTAATACTTTGGAGGAAAGATGGGAGAGAGGAGATACGGCAGAGATGTTTAAATATCTCCGTGGCATAAATGCTCAGGTGGAGAGCCTCTTTCGATTGAAAGCAAGCTCTGCAATGAGGGGACAATTTATTTTATATATTTAACACTTTTTTTTATACCGCCTTCTCATGCAATCCAAGCAATGTACATTAAAATAAACATTACAGAGAATTCAATGTATAAACTTAGGAAGGGGTGACATGCAGGGTTTGCAAAGAGGCAAAACATATACATTGCAACATATGTATAAGAGTTAGATATTCTTTTAGGCAGGTGAGATGAGGGGCAAGAACTAGGTATTGTCTCTGAAGTGGTCGGTGAAATGGAAGGTTTTGAAATGTTTTCTGAAGTCCTTTAAGTCCTTGGTTGTCATGACCATCTCTAGGAGAGAATTTAATTTGCAAAGTGCCACTAATGAAAGTGCCCTCTTCGTTGGTGTAAGAACTAGGAGTTGAAATGGTGTCTCTGGGGTCTGCTGTTTAGTTTTGTGCATATCATTTCCTGTAGAATTCTGGATGATGTGTTGTTTCTTATCTTGAAGATAGTCAAGGCAGTTTTGTATCTGGAAGTGAGGTAATTGGTAGTCAGTGAAGCTGATATAAGAGCGGTGTTATCTGATCATGTTTGGCAGATCCTGTGATGATGTGGGCAGCCTTGTTCTGGGCTACTTGCAAGGGATGTGTGGTTTGAGTTGGAAGACCATGAAAAAGGGAGTTACAATAATCTAGCATAGGGATTATAACTGCTTGATAGACCGTGCGGAAGTGATCCAGACTGAGGAGGGGTTTTAGTCTTTGCATAATAGCAAGCTTTTGGAATGCGTACCTGGAGGTTCTGTTGATGTGGGCTTATAAGTTTAGAAAGTGATCAAGGGTGATAACAAGGTAGCGTACTTCCTCTTTTACTGGGATTAGAGTGTCCATGATGGAGACCGATGATGGGGGGTAACAGAAGAGTCCCGTGTTATGAATATCGCCTCATATTTTTTGAAGTTGACTTGGAGATTGTTGGAAGCCAGCCAGTTGCTCATCTCCTGTAGACATTTAGGGACAGCTGTATAGTCTGGCGTGTGGAGATGGATAGGGGAATAGACCATGATATCATCTGCATAAATGGCATAGTTAATTTTGTGCTGCAAACTGGTTGTAAGTAGGAAGGGCAGGCAGGGAAGACCCTTGCAGGACTCCTTATGTTGTGTTGAACAGAGTGGAGGTGTTTGAACCAACTTTGACCTTTTGTTGTCTGTCAGTGAGGTAGGATTGGACCAGTTTGAAGGTTGTGCTGTGAAGCCCAATGTTAGTTGGTTTAAGAAGATGCTGTGCTGTGCTGTGTGTCGAAGGTCAAAGAGATGTCAACAAAGATGAGTAGGAATCCAGTTTTTTGTCGATTCCTCTTAGGAGTATGTTGAGCAGATGTATGAGGAGTGTCTCAACACTATGATTACGATGAAATTCACATTGGTATGGATCCAGAGAAGCATACAGGTCAATATGGTCTTGCAGTTGTCTCTGCGTCACCTTTTCAATTATTTTGGATAGAAAGGGCAGGCTGGAATTAGGATAGAAAGTTGCAGGATCAGAGCTGTTGTTGAGTTTTTTTTTTGGATGAGTCAGATGTTAACTTGTTTGAGAGCAGGGGGCATGTATCCTTGAGATAGGGATGAGATTATGGTGTTGTGGATGCAGTTGACAACTTTGTCCTTGACTGATTTGATCCACATGACCAGGCAGGGGTTAGAGAGCACTAGTGTACTGCGCAGCCACCCTGCATGATTGCAACCCTACTCACTAGATCACGAGACATTCTGCAGATGGAAGATGTACATACTCTGACTAGTCAATCTGTATATAATTAATCAATCTGTAAATAGTTGTGCTCTGACCATGTCACCTGTGACAGCTAGCTTCCCTGTACATAGTTACCCTGTCAGTCCCGCTTAGAAACCCCTGTTCATTATAAGTCCAGTGTAGGTCCTGCTGACACTGCACGAGTTCTTAACTGTAAACCGCACTGATACTAAAGAGTGCAGTATAAAAAAGACATTAAATAAATAAAATTAATTAATTAATAAATTAAGGCAGCGATGAAGCGGAATATTTGCTCGTAGATCAGTACCATTTGTGTTTGATGTTGGGTTCTGCAGTTGAGGCATTGGAGGTGTTTAGCAGTGAAGTTCTTAAAGATGGTTTATTCTTGTTGATGAGAAAATCTGCAAAGATCTGGGAAAGGATAGTGTCTTCTTTGTGGGATGGATTCTTCATGAGCGTGGACAATTTCAGATAGCTTTTGAGGCTTGTTGCTGACTTTTAAGATAAGGTTGGTGTGGTATTCTCGATTGTGCTTGTTGATCAGATCAATGTAGTCTCTTTCTGTTTTCTGGTATTGAAGAAGGGTGGCTTGTGACTAGTCGTGTTTCCATTTATGTTTTAGCTGGCAAAGTTTTTGTTTCTTTTCTCTTATTGCCTCAGAATACCATGGAGCGGATTTGGATCTTTCTTCTCTGTTTCCAAGATTTGGGTGGTAAGGAGCATTCGCTGCTACATTGATGGTGGAGTTCCAGGTTTTAATTGCCTCATTTGTATCTGCAAAGTACTGGGGGGGGAGGGGGGCTGGGAAGGATATCTTTCATGAATTGGTTTTGGTTATATTCTTTAAATCTTCTTTCAGAGGTGGGTATTCTCTGTGATTTTCCTTGTTGGGGGAGGTCAATCTTGAAGTGTGTAGCATGGTGATCTGACCAGGGTATTGGTAGGGCCAGAGGGGTCATTATGCTGTCCTGTGAGTGAAGGTTCTTTGGGACAAAGATGAGGTTCAGAGTTGAGCCTGAATGGTGAGAGGGTACCTTGAGGATTTGGCAGACGTTAAGTGATTCTATAGCCTTGTAAAAGTAGCTTCTCCTCTGCTAGGTGCGAAGCTCAGGTTTAGATCGCCTAGTAGTATAAGCAGCTAATGAGGAGAGCTGGCCAAACATATGGCTTTGAGGATGTTGGATGTTTCTTCAGCGGGAGCATTTGAGGCTCTGTAGGTAAGACAAATGGCTAGATATCTGTTTTCTATCGTGATTAAGTCACAGTATTTATGGCTTACAGATTAGGATATTTTAAATTTAAGATCAATTCGCACAAGGATAAGTACCCCACCACCTCTCTTGTGGGTGTGCGGGCAGTTGAAGGCAGTATGGGATCCTGGAGTGATCTGAGATAGAATGACCTGGTCAGGGCTTTATAGCCAGGATTCGGTGATGCAGAGGATGTCAGTCTGGGTGATATTGAATATAGCTTATGATAGTGTTTGTTTTGTATCTGATGGAACTAGCATTGATTAGCCCAATGTTAATTAGAGTGTGTGTAGGGTGTGGTAACAAGTTGTGTGAGTGTTGGTTTGAATTCTTATTAATCTGGGGGTTTGCCTGTTGACAAGCTTATGGGGGTTCATCCATATGTGTGGTTGGCAAGGAATGTGTAATAGGGGAGGTTGTAGGGCTCTTGTGGGTATGTTTATGGTATAGGTAGCTGTTGAGGAGTGGCAGAGTACGAACCAGAGGAGAAGAAGGGCATACAATACTAGGTTGGCTGGCAAAATTGGATTCTATGGCATTAAAGCAGTTTTATGCTTTTTGGTAGAATTATAGGAGGGTAGGGGTGGGGCTCTTTCAGCAGTGAGTTCCACAGTTTGTAGTTTTCTTTCTGAAAGAGTGTCCTGATACAATCCAAGGTGTCTAGGAGATGTGTGGGGTGAGAGAGTTGCCTGCTTGTGAATAGATCTGATAGGGATGAGGTCAGCAGCGAGGTCTTCGAGGTTGTTGAGGTTTTTCAAGGTTTTTGGGCTTAGTGTTGGCAGCTTTTTGTTTGGGTTGAGCTGATTTTTGCATACCTGCCTGTATTCCATGCCTAAGGGCCATGTGAAAGGGCTCTCTGGCACAGGCCCACAAGGCACAGGTGCTCCTGATGGCACTTCTTTTTTAAAGTTGCTGTGGTGGGCCCTGATTCACCTTGAGATGTAGAATGGGAGGGTTTTCAGCCTCCCGCTCTCTTTCCTGATATCGATTGGGGCACTGGATCTGAGGGTGCAGTCCTGCAGTGCCTGATGGATGAGGGTGAAAGGGGATAGACTCAGGAGTAATATGCGGTACTATTTCTTTATGGAAAGAGTGGTAGATACGTAGAATAAACTCAAAGTGGATGTAGTAGAGATGAGGATAGTATCTGAATTCCAGAAAGGAGGGAACAAACACAGATATGCTGTGGAGAAAAATATACATGAGCACAACAGGAGGCAATGTAGAACTGAAGATATGATAGACAATTTTATTTTTTAACTAATGTTCTAGGATATTCCTGAAGGGATGAAGTTATAGGAACCATCTATATATGTATGGAGTAAGGTAGGACTGTTCCTATGGGAGCCTTGAACCCAGTACCCCAGAGTTCACCAGACTCATCCCCCACTCCGCTCTACAGGTTCTATATCTAGAGTTGAATTATATATTGATTATTTATTTAATGCTGCTTATTGTACCTGGTGGGTATTGGGTGTTAATCTGTCTGGAAATTGCTATGTAAGCACATTTTCTAGATGTGTCCTATCCCTGGAACCTGGAAGAATGGTAGATACAGTATAATAGATGAGCCTCACTGTCGCTAGAAATGCAGATACAGTCGTACAGTCCTTACCCAGGGAGATCAGAGTTTCATAATTCTCCTTCATCACCTCCCAGTAAAGCTCCTTCTGCCCTTCATCTAAATACTCCCACTCCTCCTGGGAGAAAGAGACAGTGATGTCCTCAAACATCACCCGCATCTGAAACACAAACCAGAAACACACTCAGGGACACGTGGAGGTGCTCAGAGTACATTAGATGTCGGCTGGCTTTATTCTCCTCCCCTAGAAATCCAAGGGAGCTCTGCATTTAAAACTTGTAGGAACAGACCCAGAAGCTATTACTGGTCTCCAGAGCACAGGGAGGGTGGAAGCATATTGAGTGGATCTCTCTGGCTAAGTTTTTATTATTTTTATTTTGATGCTTTGAATAGTTTTAGCTGCCTGTACCACGTCGGTCTTTTGGAATTACTGTACTTGCACTGCTTTACATACTGCCTGTGTTTAACATAGTAACATAGTATATGATGGCAGATAAAGACCAGTATGGTTCATCTAGTCTGCTCAGCAAAGCGGCAAGAGATGGTACACCTGCCGCTTTGTGCAGGTCACCTCTATTTGTTGATATACATGAGATAATTATGTTTATTTTGATTTTATCCTATTGCTGTAAAAGGATCCACTGTGTCTGTCCCATCCCATTTTGAATTCTGTTACTGTATTTGCCCCCACCACTTCCTTCAGGAGGGTATTTCAAGCATCCATGATGTAGATTTCTTTAGCCTTTGAGAAAATAGTGGATGCAATATAGGAATTACCTAGCTTTTTTTTTTTTTTAAATAAGAGTTCAAATTTTCTGCCTGTATTAGAAAAGTAGCTTAATAAGAATATGTTTGGCCTGTCTATGCTCTGTTAGGTAACGACTGCTCTGCAGGGTCTTTGTCTTAGAAAGTCAAACTCGTAGCTTACTGCCACTTATTTCTCACCCTCCCTCCCCTCATCCACCCCAGGGCTGGATGTTCTTAGTCACCCCAAGACACACAGTCGCTTGTCCTAACTTTAGTGGAAAGCACATCTCTGTTGCTATTATTTATTTTATTTACATTCTCTTATATACCGCGCTATTCTGCATCAGTGCAGTTTACATTGAACAAACTGAAATTACATTGAACAGGGCATTATAACTTGGAGATAACTATTTTACAGGGAACATGGGCTATGGAGGGTTAAGTGGCTTGCCCAAGACCACAAGGAGCACCTGTGGGACTAGAAACCCCAGTCCTTCCAGCCCAAGGTTGCTGTCCTCTAGTGGGATTTTTACCCCCGATGTTCTGGCCTGAAGTACCTTGCCCCAACCACTAGGCCACTCCTCCACTCCCAACATTCATCTATCAACATCCCCCCCCCCACACTAATCAAAGTTATTTTTAATGGGTGCAGTAGCTGTGGTGCTTTAATCCTCAGGAAAACTATTTGGAGCCTTTGAGCTTGTCCTATCCATTTTACACTATCTACTATGGAAAAAAGAATTGATTCATTTGAGGGAAGATTTAGCTGCAATGAAACAAACCTCCCCTATGATACATCTTGCAAACAATCCATGCAACTCCCTCAAAAATCCAGTAATGCAAGAAGAAATGGATGACAGTGGTTCTGGCCGGTTATGACGCATTACATGGAGACACCAACTCCACCTCGAGATACCCTTACAGAATACCTTCTCTGCCTTGGTAAAAAAGGATTCTCCATTAATGGAAACTGAGGTGGCCTTAGACAAGAAAGTTGACATCAGTTTACAGACATCTAAACCATAAAAGACAAAGAGAGGGGCTTACGTCAATGATCATCTCTATCAGCCCTTTTATTTAACATTCATCTCCAGCCAATCTGTAGTATCTTCCAGTGAATTGCCAATATGGCTGAACTTCCATAATCTTCTCATTAATTTATAGAAAACTGATAGATTATAGGTAACCAGGAACCATGACTTTAAACCTCCCTCAACTTTACACCTAAAAGAAGCTGCTTTACAGGAAAAGAACAAGGTGAAATTCCTAGGCATTATTGGAGTGGAGGAGTAGCCTAGTGGTTGGGGCAAGGTACTTCAGGCCACTAGAGGACAGCAACCTCAGGCTGGAAGGACTGGGGTTTCTAGTCCCACAGGTGCTCCTTGTGGTCTTGGGCAAGCCACTTAACCCTCCATAGCCCATGTTCCCTGTAAAATAGTTATCTCCAAGTTATAATGCCCTGTTCAATGTAATTTCAGTTTTTTCAATGTAAACCGCACTGATGCAGAATAGCATGGTATATAAGAGAATGAAATAAATAAATTACTCTAGATCAATCCCTTAGCATGACCACCCATATAAATTTAACCCCTTGTAAGATCTATTAAAAACTAATGATGATTCAGCAATTGAGTCCACTGCTATCAAGCTATGACTTTCGGTCTGTCGTTCAGGCAATGATCACCCCACACTTTGATTATTGCAAGAGCATTTTCCAGGGCCTCTCCAAACAGGCAATAAGCCAGTTACAGATGGCCCAACATGTGGCTGCCAGAATTATTTGGAAATTTAATAGAACTTAATATTTCACACCCATATTATATGAATTACACTTGCTGGCAATTTATAGCTGTATAAAATGATAATTACACTTACCTGGTAATTGTGGTTCCTTGAGTGACGACAGTTCAGTCCTCAACCTCTGGGTAGTCAACCTCCTCCTGCAGCTTGGAGACTGGTATGTCAGAATCATGACATCACTGGATATAGCCTGTCGTACACTCCCATCAGCTCCAGTGTGAACTATTTAACAAAGCAGACTCAAAAGAGCAACAAATAAGTAGCAACCATAATAACACATTAACATAACCATTGTCTAACTATTAAAACCTTTCTTACAACCTTCCCTGCCAAGCCTTGAGACAGAGCAGTGAAAGAGTGCAAAGGAAACAATATGCAACTGTACTTACCAGTACTTCCTGAAGAACCCCTGCAGCCTGCTACTAGGCCATACACCCGGGTGGGAATAAGGACTGAACTGTCGTCACTCAAGGAACTACAATTACCAGGTAAGTGTAATTATCATTTCCTTATCGTTCCTCCAGTTCAGTCCTCAACCTCTGAGACATACCAGAGCAGTAATCAGTGGGAGGGACCTTTCCAACCAGCACATAACACCGCCAAACCGAACCTGGCATCCTCCGCTGCCGCCATGTCCAACCGGTAATGTTTACTGAATGTATGCAACGACGACCACGTCGCCACCCTACAAATGTCCCCTGGTGGAACTAACCATACTCCGTCCAAGAAGAAGCCTGCGCTCTAGTGGAATGAGATTGTAACTGCACCGGCCCCGCTCGACGCTGGAGGAGATAGGCGGACGCAATCGTCTCCCGAATCCACCTCGCAATGGATGCTTTCACTGCCGCCTCGCCCTTGCGCACCCCTCCGAACAGCACGAACAACCGATCCGATTTCCTGAACTCTTCAATCACCCTCAAGTACTGACGCAACACCCTTTTCACATCCAAACGACGCAAGCTGCGGTCGGAATTGCTCCCGTCCAATGTGCCCAACACTGGCAAGGACACCGACTGATTTATATGAAATGGAGAAACCACCTTTGGCAAGAATGATGGCACTGGACGCAGTACCACCTTTTCTCTAGAAAAACGACAAAAATGGTTCCCGGCACGACAACGCCCGCAACTCCAAGATTCGTCGAGCTGAAGAGATGGCCACCAAAAACACAGTCTTCAACGTTAAATCCTTCACAGAAGCCCGATGCAACGGCTCAAAGGGCGGCTTGGCTAGAGCTGACAGCACCAAATTAAGATCCCAAGGCGGCACCATAACTCTACGCGACGGTCGTAACCGAGCCACTGCTTTAAGAAATCGCAACACATCAGCAGGCGAGCTGAGCCCAACTCCTTGGATCTTAACGCGGTAACACGAAAGAGCAGCCAACTGAACCTGCAAAGAGCTGGCTGCCAGTCCCTTATCAAAACCATCTTGCAAAAAACTCAAGATCGAGGGAATGGACACCATGGACGCCTGAAGCTGTCGGCGAGAACACCAATCCTCTCGCCAGATTCGTACATACGCTAGAGACATGGAGCGCTTCCGAGCTTTGAGCAACGTAGCTACAACCGCCGGTGCATAACCTTTCTTTCTTAGCCGAGCCCTTTCAATGGCCATGCCGTAAGCAAGAATCGATCCACCTGAGGCATGAACAGAGGACCCTGCAGCAGCAGATCCGCCCTGGTCGGTAGTCGCCAGGGATCCCCGTCCAGGCGCCGCACCAGATCTGCATACCACGACCATCTTGGCCAATCTGGCGCCACCAGAATCACTCTCCCCGGATGAGCCTCGATTCGCTGGATCACTCAACCGATCAACGCCCAAGGTGGAAACACATAAAGAAGACCCGAAACCGGCCAAGGCTGCAGAAGCACGTCCAGGCCTTCTGACGTCCTTTCTCGTCTCCTGCTGAAGAAACGACTGGCCTTTGCCGACTGGAAGGTCGCCATCAGATCCATTATGGGAGTCCCCCACCGGCACACTATCTGCGTATAGACTTCCGGATGCAGCTGTCATTCCCCTGCATCCACCCTGACTCTGCTGAGAAAATCGGCCGTCACATTGTCCTTTCCGGCGATGTGCGCCGCCAAAATTGCCAATAGCCGACTTTCTACCCAGGCGAACAACAAGTTCACCTCTTCCTCCATGGCTGCACTTCCCGTGCCGCCCTAGCGATTGATGTAGTCGACCACCGCCGAGTTGTCGGACAACACTCGAACTGCACGACCCGTCACCAACTGCTCGAAAGCTTGCAGAGCCCTGAAAATTGCACAAAGCTCCAGGCGACTGATCAACCACGAGCTCTCTAGGGGCGACCACCACCCCTGCGTGAATCTGCTTTCGCAGTGGGCTCCCCAACCTCCGAGGCTGGCGTCCGTCAACAACGGAAGCCACTCTGGCTGCTCCAGCGGCATCCCGCCGCTAGCGACGTTGGGAGCAACCACCACTGAAGCGACCACCTGACTTTGACTGGACACGGAAGACGCTTGCTCAACTAGTCCAACTGGTGCGACCACCGCCAGAGAAGCGACCTTTGCAGAGGTCGCATATGCATCTTGGCCCACGGCACCACCTCCAGCGTCGCTGCTATGGTCCCCAGCACCCGCAGGTAAGTCCAAGCTGAGGGAGCCAGAGAGGACCAGAAGGAGCGAATCAACTGCCTGAGCCCTCGCGCTCGTGCCTCCGGCAAAAAGACTTTGCCATTCTTTGTGTCGAACCGAACCCCCAAATACTCCAAGTTTTGAGAAGGCACTAAGTGGCTTTTGACTGGGTTGACCACCCAACCTAGACTCTGAAGAAACCGCACTACTTTGTTTGTCACCTGCACACTCTGCTTCAGACTTTGCCCGAATTAACCAATCGTCGAGATAGGGATGTACCAAAATTCCCTCTCTGCGCAACGCCGCCGCCACTACCACCATTATCTTGGTGAACGTGCGCGGCACCGTCACCAAGCCAAAGGGCAGTGCTTGAAACTGGAAGTGCCCCCAAGGAAACGCGAACCTCAGGAACCTTTGATGCTCTGCCCGAATGGGAATATGCAAGTAAGCTTCGGTGAGGTCGAGTGACGTCAGGAATTCCCCCTGATGCACTGCTACAATGACGGACCGCAGCGTCTCCATCTGAAAGTGAGGCACCTGTAAACACCGATTTACGCCCTTCAGATCCAAGATGGGCCGCCATGCACCTCCTTTCTTTGGCACCACGAAATAAATAGAATACCGACCTATGTCGTACTTGGCCTCCAGCACCTCTACCACCGCTCCCAGGTGTATGAGCCGCCGTAGAGTAGCCCGAAGCGCCGGTGTCTTCCTCGAGCCTCTGCAAGGAGACATGACGAATGAATCTCGCATGGGTCGCGCCAACTCCAGGGCGTAACCTTGACTGACTATCTCCAGCACCCACTGGTCGGTCGTGATTTGGGTCCAAGCAGGCAGAAACTCCCAAAGTCTTCCTCCAATGGAAGCTTCGCTCACCGGGACCCACCTCACTTCATTGCGGCTTTCATGTCACTACCACCGAGCCTGCGGAGAAACCTCTATTCGCTCCACGAAAGCCCCTGAAGCCCTGACCTCGCGACGGGGCTCATCCTCTCTGAAAACTCCTG
Organism: Ichthyophis bannanicus; assembly: GCA_033557465.1. Classification (NCBI taxonomy): domain Eukaryota; kingdom Metazoa; phylum Chordata; class Amphibia; order Gymnophiona; family Ichthyophiidae; genus Ichthyophis; species Ichthyophis bannanicus. The sequence goes on from CM066031.1 coordinate 872,187,907, forward strand.
AAATGGGGCGTGCGAAACCTGCGAAAGTCTTGGAACTGATCCCAAAAGCCCAGCCCGGACTTCCCCTGCTTTGGCTTATCCTCTGGCAGGCGACCACTCTTGGTCTCTCCCAGGTTCTTAACTAAAGTATCCAGATCCTCTCCAAATAACAAACGTCCCTTAAATGGTAATTTCCCCAAATAGGACTTAGATGAACTATCAGCAGCCCAATTACGCAACCATACAAAGAGACACTCGGAACCTCCCAGGCAAAGCGAGCAAACAGACACAAATCAAACTCCCACACCTGCACAAAGGAAGCACATGTAACAGCAAACTCATCAACAAAGACAACAACGATAGAGCTCATAAATGCCAGATCCGTCTGCAACAAGATACACACGCTTGTAGACCACATTGAAGAGCGACAGCCCGACATAATATGCATCACAGAGACGTGGCTCAACCCGACTGACAATGTTCTACTCAACCAACTTGTACCAAACAACTATTCAGCATACAACTGCCCACGCACCCACAGGCGTGGAGGAGGAGTCCTGATCATGGCAAAAACAAAACTGAAGTTCAAGACACAGAGCCTCACCGATACACAGCAATGTAACACAATTAGCATCAAGAACAAGAACATTGCAATCTGCCTAACATACAGAGCACCCAGAGCTCCACCCGACGAACTGGCCTTCACACTCGAAGAAGCCTGTGCCATAACAACAAACAACAAACCAGCGCTGCTGATTGGAGACTTCAACCTAAAGTCCACCAATGTCAAAGACGCAGAGGCCTTCCTGCAAGCAATGTCCTCACTGCAATTCACGCAAATAATCAATGCTCCAACACACAGACATGGATCATCTCCAGACCTCATATTCGCATCCAATTACCTAACATCAAGAGACCTGATCTCTCCACCAACCATTACCCCAGTGCCATGGTCTGACCACTACTTAATCGAGATAAGGCTGCGGTCACAAGAGGACCAGACAAACGAAAGAGCAAACACCTCACACACACAAAGACGATTCAAGTATTTCGACAAGGACGAATTCATACAGGACACAATACAACACCTGAACATCACTACGGACGACCTGGAGGAACAAGTTTCCAGCTGGAACAGCATTCTAGCCAACGCCGCAAAACCACCAGATGGCGGGACCGAGAAACAACACCACAACAAGAGACAAAACAAACCATGGTACTCAGCAAAACTACGACAGGAAAAGAGGGAACTCAGGAAGATTGAACGGAGATGGAGAAAGAACAAAACAACTGCCGACCAGCATCTCTATCTAACAAAGCAAAAGCAATACAATGAACACATCAACCAATCAAAGAGAGAATTCCACACAAACATGATAAACACCTCCATCAACAAACCCAGAGAGCTTTTCGAAATAGTAAAAATCCTCACAAAAGAGCAAACAACAGAAGAGGAAGCACAAATCGATCCACAGAAATTCGCCAACCACATCAAGGACAAATTTCACTCAACAGAACAAACAACGCCTAGTAGAACCTCAAGGACAGATGTACACTCCAAAACCTGGGGCACATTCTCCTCACCCTCAACAGAACAGATATCCCACATCATCTCTACAATCAACACAAGCACCGCTCCTACAGACCCATGCCCAGTGTCGTGGGTCAAAGCCACCAAATCAAGCCTCATCACCACCATACACAAAATGGTACACAACTCACTCACTCAAGGTCTCATGCCAAAGCAACTAAAACTTGCCTCAGTGAGACCAATCACAAAGAAAACAACTCTCGACAGAAAAGATCCAGCAGCATACCGACCAATATCCAGCATACCCTTCCTCGCAAAAGTCATCGAAAAAACAGTTCAACTACAACTTCAGGATCACATCGACAAACACGAAACACTCGACGACAACCAACACGGATTTCGTCCTAACCACGGTGTCGAAACGCTACTGATCTACCTCTTCGACAGCATCCTAAGAATAATTGACAACACCAGGAATGGAATAATAATGATATTCATCGACATCTCCTCAGCCTTCGACACAGTGGACCACAACACGCTCCTAGAAAGACTACAGAACACTGGTATACACGGTATCACACTGAAATGGTTCCACTCGTACCTAACCGAAAGACAGCTACAGGTCAAGGTGGGACACATCACCTCCCGACCCATCAAAGTCTGTCAAGGTGTACCTCAAGGTTCTGCGCTCTCAGCACTCCTATTTAACATCTACATCCAACCAATCTGCAACATCATGAAAGAGAACAACATTCAATACACGATCTATGCGGACGACATCATGATATACACCCCGATATCAATCGACAACCCGGACTTCTCTAAGATAACAGACTGCCTTACACAAATGACCAGTTGGTGTCAAAACAACAACCTCGCCATAAACTACAACAAGACTGAAGCTTTAATCATCACTCGGAACCAAAGCTTCATACACCCACCAAATATAAAGATACAAAACATTACTATACCAATAAGGTCAGAAGTAAGATACCTCGGGGTTACGCTGGACAATAAACTCAATCTCAAGCCACACATAGACAAAACAATACAAAAAGCCTACTACAAGATGCGAATCATCAGGAGACTGAAACCACTCCTCGCCCCAGAACACTTCCGTACCGTCTGTCAAGCACTGATAACCCCTCTACTGGACTTCTGCAATCCGATATACCTTGGACTACCGAAACAAGCCATCAAACCACTCCAACTGGCACAAAACACCGCAGCACGAATCATATCCGGAACTGCAAGACAGGAGCACATCACACCCACCTTAAAGGACTTACACTGGCTACCAATCGATGCACGCATCAGATACAAAACTATCATAAACCTATTTAAGATAAAACAGCAAACATCAGCCAACAGCCTGCACACCCTCATACAACCAGACACCAGCACACGTCCTAGAAGAAAACAAACACACAACCGAGTCAGCACCCCAAGTGAATACAAACACACACGCAAGGACACAACAGACAGAGCACTCTCCATGGCTGCTCCAACAATATGGAACAAACTACCGGACGATTTGAGGGCAACTACAGAGCTCAAGGACTTCAGAAAACAGCTGAAAACCATGCTGTTCATAGAACACTTTGGACACATCACATAAACTAAGGAACTGTATAGCAGCACACGTTACCGCCTAACACTAGATGTATATAAAATGATTTTAGCACCACTGTAAATAGCCCACATTGTACATAGCTCACACCAATCTAGCACACAAGACAACACACACCCAACGAACTTTCCACCCTCACTGCATGTATCAACACTCACACTACCAGATTGTTTGCTGTGATACCACCTTGATTATTATGATAAGGCGGTTTAGAAATACTGTTAAATAAATAAATAAAATAAACCATACTGATCTGCGAGCTGCTACCACGGACGATGTACTATTCGCTAGAGCCCGAATCAAGTCGTAATGGATGTCAGCCTGTATCATTTTTTCGACCACTCTATGTATTGGAAACACTACCTGTGCCTGCCTCACTGCCTGAATAACAGGATCTTCTACCTCCTCTTCACCCACAGCCTGAGGCACTAGGTTCTACATTTTAAAGAGCCTCAGAGATGAATGCGGGCAGCTCTTCCTCCCCCCCCCCCCCCCTGGAAACTACCCTCCAGCGAAAAGGAAAGGAAACCACTGAAATACAATACCAAAACAAATTAAGCAAAAAGAAGCAAGAAGGAAACAATACCACCACCAGGAAACTCCAATAAATATCTGCACGTGCGCCCTTCTGCCGACAAGCAGCCACGCGGTTCTGTCAGCTCTTCTCTGCTGCAAAATGGCCGCCCGAGCAGATGAAATAGAAAAAAGGGCGCCAAAAACACTGAACTGACCAGGAACCTGCCCGATAGAGCTCCCACAGTCTAAGCAGCCTAAAACCCGGAGCCCGTTTGCACCGTAAATCTGCCTCCTTCTCAGCTGCCTCTCTCCACCGCACAGCACTCTGACAAGTCCTAGAGTGCCGCCGGCGTGTACTTACAGGTTTTCATGTACCCTCATGCACTCCGTCCTGCAGCCAGACCCCGCAGTCGTGCTCTGTGCGGGCGACGCGATGTCGGATCGCTCAAAGGCTGGCCAGGGAGCTCTCCTCCAAGCAGTCCGGGAGAAGAGAATGCCCCAAGAAATAACAGCAAAGCCTGCTTAAACTTAATGAGGCTAGGCAGAGAGCAGTGAAGAAAGTCTGGGCTGACTTCAAAACGTTTCCCCCTTTTTTTTTTTTTTTAAAGGCACAAAGCCTCAAATGGAAAAGTTAAAGAACTTAACTGAATAGCCCAACTAAACTCTCTACTCTACTCCTTATCCGTTCCTCTAGTGAGCCCTCCTGGGTTCACGATGTTCTCCTGCTGCATGGAGACTGTTCACACTGGAGCTGATGGGAGTGTACGACAGGCTATATCCAGTGATGTCATGATTCTGACATGCCAGTCTCCAAGCGGCAGGAGGAGGTTGACTACCCAGAGGTTGAGGACTGAACTGGAGGAACGATAAGGAAATACAAGTTACTCATGATCACATCCAAACTTCTAAAGAATATAGCTCCATCATACCTCAACTCTCAACACCCTCATAGTCCCCACAGAATTCCGCAAGGCTAGCCGCTTGATGAGCAACACAGCCTTTGTATTGATATACAGTGTAAGAGAAATGTCCCAGGTGTTGTTAAAGTATTTCAAAACTGAAAACTTCTAATACTAGGTGATTCCATTATCAGAGGCATTAATTTCAGGAGCTCCGTTACAGGGTCAGAAGGTGAGAAAATGCCTTCCAGAGTCTTCAGCCAGTAAGAATAAGAACCAGCTTGCTAGGGAAGTCCCAAAAGAAAGTAGGGTGTTTAAAACTGATATTATTATCCATCTGGGAACACATCATATGTCCAGAACTGTATCTCTACAATGCAAAGATACTTCCAAATTTAGCGAAAATAATAGAAAAGGCAGTATAATTACAGCTACAGGACTTCATAACACTTCCGCCACCTTGGACATGCAACAACATGAGTTTAGACCAAAATGCAATGTGCAAACACTACTCACCTCACTCGTAAACACTCTGGGGGTCATTCTGTCCCGTGAATAGCAGGAACATCGATCCCCGCTATTCACTCCCCTGCCGGCCCTGGCAAAACCGCTTCCATACCAACAACGTGTTTTACAGGGAGGCTTTGATGTGGGTGTGAAGGGGCGTCGCTGAGGCAGAGCGAGAGTGGGCAGTCGGTGGTCTGCAACCCTGAAGATCGGCTGACAGAAATAGGAATAAACAATACCCCCCTCTCCTGGTTCCAGTTTTACTTGACAGCATGCATGCAGCAATTTAACATGAGGAACACAACTTCCAAATCAGTTAAACATCTAAGTGGCATACCCCAAGGTTCCTTCCTGTACATACAATCAATTTTCAAACTCATTCAGAGCCACAACATAAATTACCACTTATACACCAATGACCTAATGCTATATGCCCCCTTCAACACCTACAAAACGGGACTGCTACTTCTGGAGAGAGATCTGCAATTGTAAGTATTACTTCTGGGAATTTCTCTAAATCTTGGGGAAAAAGGAATTCTTTAGATTAAAGCTGATTAATCTGTGAACCCTGTGTATTTGTTAAATCAGTCGGGGCCTAGTAGCAGCAAAGAGTTTCAGTTTAAATTTAAAACACAGAAGAGAGCTGATAGAAGAATGTAAATTGTTATTTTTACAGAATGATCAGAAAATTATTATAGAGGCTTCTAAAAGTGTTCTGCAAAAACTGCCTGGGATAAAAGCCGTCATCTCATGCAGATTCTTATCTCACTCCATTGTCCTGCATCTAGAGACAGCAGAGCCTAAGGCAGGGGTCTCAAACTCAAATTGCTTTGAGGGCCAAATGAGGACTTGTAAAGTAACCCGGGGGCCGCATAAGACGTGGGGCCTCATTTGCATAAGGGGCCTCATTTGCATAAATATTTGCATAATGTTACCATACACTAACTTTTAGTAAACATGCCTCTTAATGAGTATGGATAAAGAAAGACTAAAAGATTCAGAAATAGGAAGACAATAATTAAACTGGGAACCCCAAAAGCCAAACTTGGAATGTACAACAACACTGTAGAAATAAAACTATAAATTAATTTCCTCTTGTACTAAACAAAGCGCAAACATTAATGATGCACATTTCCCAGAGCTGACATATTCCAGTTAATAAATTCAAAATAAAGAGATATTTTTCTACCTTTTGTGCATTTTTTTTCAGTTGCAATTGCTCCAGCCACTTCTGGTTTCTTCGTGTCTTCTGCTATCTCCATCGTCTGCTGTCCATTTGTCCTTTCTTCTCTCTTCTAGTTTTTTCCATTCTCTCTCCCTACATCTGCTTTAACATACTAATCTTTCTCCTTTTGCTCTTTCCTCATTCCTATTTCATCCACTCAAATTTTACCCCTCCATCCTCAATCCCCACTTACTCTCCCAATACCTGGCCAATTGTAGATTTGTCTTCTCTTCCAGACAAAATATTTTTCCCCTCTCCATTTCACTTTCCCAGCTCCATCCCATTCTAATCCTCCCCCAACATCAGCTCCCTTCTAGTTCCAGCCCCACCCAGCATCTGCTCCTTTCTAGTCCCTGCATCAGTCCATTTCCAGTCCTATCCTAGCCTCACCATCAGCCCATTTCCAATCCTAGCCCCCCATCAGCCCATTTCCAATCCTAGCTCCCTCCCCTCACAGCCCATTTCCATTCCAAGCCCCCCTCCCCATCAGCCATTTGCAGTTCAAGCCCCCCTTCCACTCAGCCCATTTCCAGTCCTAGCAACCCCCCCAGCCCATTACCAGTCCTAGACCCCCCATAGCCCATTACCAGTCCTAACCTCCCCATAGCGCACTTCCAGTCTTACCCCATCACCCCATTTTCAGTCTTACCCCCCCATAGCCCATTACCAGTCCTAGTCCCCCCCATAGCCCACTTGCAGTCGTATCCCCCATCACCCCATTTTCAGTCTTACCTCCCCTCATAGGCCATTACCAGTCCTAACCCCCCAATCAGCCCACCTCCAGTCCTAACCCCCATCACCCCATTTTCAGTCCTAGCCCCCACCATAGCCCATTACCAGTCATAACCCCCCCCTGCCAATAGCCCACTTCCAGTCCTAACCCCCATCTGCCCATTTCCAGTCCTAGCCCCCACCATAGCCCATTACCAGTCATAACCCCCCCCTGCCAATAGCCCACTTCCAGTCCTAACCCCCATCTGCCCATTTCCAGTCCTAGCCCCCACCATAGCCCATTACCAGTCATAACCCCCCCCCTGCCAATAGCCCACTTCCAGTCCTAACCCCCATCTGCCCATTTCCAGTCCTAGCCCCCACCATAGCCCATTACCAGTCATAACCCCCCCCCCCTGCCAATAGCCCACTTCCAGTCCTAACCCCCATCTGCCCATTTCCAGTCATACCCCACCCCCCCCCCCCCCGACAGAGGAAAACAAAAAACCCCAAAACCCTGACTTCTGCCGTTGCCGCCGTGGCAGCGGCAGAATCAATTGTCAAATTAAAAAAAAAAAAGACTTCTGCTGCTCAAGCAGCAATATCACCTGTCCTGCGGCCCCTTCCCCTGTGCCCGGAGATCCGAATCTGCTCATCAGCGGCGTGCTTTTCAAGCCGCGAAGAGTATTCCCCTCTCGCGCGGTTTCAAGACGCGCGAGAGGGGAATACTCTTCGCGGCTTGAAAAGCACGCCGCTGATGAGCAGATTCGGATCTCCGGGCACAGGGGAAGGGGCCGCAGGACAGGTGATATTGCTGCTTGAGCAGCAGAAGTCTTTTTTTTTTAATTTGACAATTGATTCTGCCGCTGCCACGGCGGCAACGGCAGAAGTCAGGGTTTTGGGGTTTTTTTGTTTTTCTCTTTCGCGGGCCGCACAAAGTTGTCTCGCGGGCCGCGTGTTTGAGACCCCTGGCCTAAGGGGTATGTTTACTAAGCAGTCTTAACGTGCGCCCGGCGATAGTGTGCAGGATGCCATAAAAGGAGTGGGCGTTCCGGTCTAAATACATAGCAAGGCGCGTTAAAGTGCGATAATGTGCGCTGCACACATTATCGCCCGATAGAGGGAGCAGCGCACGTTAATGCACAGTAATCTTAAGTAGGTGCGCTGACATACACACAAAGCAGCAGAGGTGTAGCACAATGGTTAACACATGGACTGATAGTACAGGGGTCATGGGTTCAATCCCCCAGTTCAATCCACAATGAATAAGGCTGTCTGAGGCATCACCCTTTACATTTAAGCAGTGCTGTCTGAGGCATTTTATTTTTATTCCAATTAGTGCTGCCAGAAAACACACCCTCACAGTGCCGTAAACTAAGGTGCCGCATAAGGCGCCCTATAAGGCACTCCAGAGGGCACATTATAAAGTGCATTGTCTGCCAAGGCACCCTATAATGTCCCCTATAGGACGCCTTATAAGGCACTTCATAGGGTGCCTTATAAGGCACCTTATAGGGCACTTTATGGGGCGCCTTATGAGACACGTTAAGGTTACAGCACTGTGAGAGTGTTTTTGCTGGCAGCACTAATCTACATTAAAAAAGGAAAAGCCTCAGACAACCCTATCAAATAACACCACTGTGGTTTTAAACCCATGACCTCTGGCTCTACAGGCAGTGAAGTAACCAGTGGGTTACAGCTCTATAGTTAACAACACACCCCTGGCTGGCTACAGAAGGACTGCAGGTCATCAGCAGTCTACAGATGATCACAAGATGGGGTATGCACCCCCACAGCACCTCAGCCTGGTAGGGGGTACTGACCGTGCGTGCTACTGGCACAGATAAGCTACAGACCATCACATTGTGCGGGTACTGCACCAGGTCCACAGCGCCTGTGTGTGTTTGTGTTAGTTAGATAGTTCTTTCAGACACACCTAGGGTCCATCTGTATTTCTGAGTCACAGTCTAGCCCTTATGGGCTATGATACACCCAGAATAGTGCATATCCTGTGTCAGTGCCATGGTCACATGCAGTTGGTGAAGGTGGGTGTTTGGACCCATAGGAGGATTATGTACCACCACCTAACCCGCCCTCTGTGGCTCAGGGTGGGAAACAGGATCTCCCACTAGCAGATCCACATTTTACCTCCCTGCAGTGGTGGCAGTAGAGGGGACCATCAGCCCCAGTCCTGTTGGGGAACAGACACTCTACAGGGCAGTCACCACAGATCTGTACACATCCATAAGGCAATGGCAGACAAACAAACAGTAGGCCTGGAACTGCTCAGCTGCCCCCCCCCCCCCCATCTGACATTCTCCAGCAGCAAGCACAGTGGGTCCCCAGCCACTGCACCCTGCAAGGTGTTCAAACCATGCACATATAACTGCAGACAGTCTGCTAGCTAGTTCACAGTGCATGTTCCTGGAAAAGATGTGTGCACCCAAAACTGGGATGTGAGCACACCCAACAAGCAGATAAGTCAGTGATTAGGCCCCAGAACCCCCCCCCCCCCCCCAAATATCACTTAAGCGAAACATTACATAGCTCTATGGGGGAACCTAGTCATGCCGTGGTCACTGCTCAGTCAGGGTGACAGTGACCTCCCAGCAGGACATGTTGTGGCCACCCTGTCCGTGCAGGTGGTGGCCAGGCACTACAATGTCCCAGCCATTGCCCTATGCCCTGTGCAGATGCATCCTGCCCAGGCCGCCCTGTCAGGGCTATACCCACAGTACCTTGCTCCTCATTATGCACACTGGCAGGCTAACACTGGAAACAGTGCAAGCAGTGTGGGCTGAGTAAGGAGTTGGCAGCCACCACACACTGGATAGACAGACACACACTCCCACACCTATGCCAGCATTGTGCAACTATAGAGGCTTTTGCCAGCCCTGGCCACCGCACCAGTCCTGGGCACAATGCAGGCATGGCTATGGTATGCAATACTGTTGGGGTCACTCCCCAGGGTGGTGAACACTGTCAGACACCAGACCTGAAACACACTCCACAGACATCAGAGAGGTTGGAATGCTACAGCTCAATGAGCAGATTGTGCTTAACTTAGGAATTGCTATCTGCCAGTAATCATAGCAACCTTTTAATATCTGTGTACCGTATTCCCGGGTTTAGGGTGGCATTGCTAAGGTATGCAAGTGCTAGTATTGGGAGATGCACGCAGGGCCCAACATCCTGCCTCTCCAGGAGGCTTTGGATAATGGAGCCTGTGGGTGTGGGTGTTTCTGCCCCTGTTGGCCGCTGCTCTAGGGCAGAGGTCCCCAACGCCAGTCCTGGTGGGCCAAACACTGTTCGGGTTTTCATGCTGTCCCTAATGAATATGCATGAGATACATCTGCATACCATGGGGGCAGCGCATAGAAATGCAGCACAGGCATCTTTATTAGAGACAACATGGAACCTGAATGGTGTTTGGCCCTCCGGGACTGCATTTGGGAGACTCTGCTCTAGGTAATGCGCATATTTATGGTGTCTGTGCTCTGTAGGGTAAACTATAGGCGTTTGAGGCATGTTTATGTTATCTGCAATAAAGGTTCCATCTTTATTACCACGGTTTAGTAGTGGATAAAATATGGGGACTGGGTTGGCAGGAACCACAGCTGGGACTTAAACCTGTGGCCTTCTGCTGCTGAGTACACTGGCTGTGTGCACTGCACCACACTGTTGCCACAGGGACAGTACATTCCCTGGGGATGCCATGACTGTTTGTCAGACAGAGCCTGTCTGTTGCAGTGCACGGCATCCACCTAAACAGGGCTAGGCCACGGTCTGCTGTGGGCAGCAGCCACTGCCCCCTCCACCACCAGTACCCCTCCGCCACAATGCTAACATGCCCTTCGGCTGGTGGTGCGCAGTCTCAGGCCATCCAGTGTGCTGGTAGGTGGCTGCTTATCGTGCGGTTTCTGGGTTAGGAGTGCCTGCATAGACGTCCACGCTTCTCCCCAGCACCGCCTGCCAATGTTCTGTGCCCTTGGGGTGCCTGCTGGGTACTATCCCCTGTGACACTGTGGGAGACACACTCATGCTCATGTTGGGACCTCTTCAGTTGCTGTCTGGCTGCTCTACTGTTTCAGCATTCCTATGGGCCACCTAGGCATCACCCTAGTCCGCACCGTGGCCCAGCTGCACCACAGCATGTGCCGCCTGCAGCCCTCTTTATCCCCTTTTCAAGCATCTTTCCAGTTACCCGTTCCGACATGCCCACCCTGCTGTTGCGGAACATCTGCATGCCATAGGAAACCTGTCCAATAACAAGGGGAAATCCTGCTCAGCACTATTTCACTGTGGGATCATTCGCCTTGTATGGGACAGAGCATAGATCCTTCTAAAATTAATATCTTTTTTTTGGAGCTTTCTTGGTAGTGTTTTTTGCTGTTTCCCATTAATATCACTATTGGCCAGCTTGGTTATGTTTTTTTTCCATTTTGTTGAGGTCATTTTCAATGTTTATTTGCCCTTTTGTTCCGTGCACATGTATCACACTTATCACTTTTTGTTGGTTTCCCTGACTTTGCTGTACATTGCTGACGGAAATGGTTTCTCTTCCCTTTAAATTTGCTCTAACGCCAGGGTTTCACTGGCGTTAGTTTTCAGACCCGGAATCCACAGCGTTAGTGTGCAGGGAGCCTCTTCCCTCCCACTCTCTGTCAGCATACATTTCATGCAGCTTTGTACTCTGGTGATTTCAGTCTCCAAAGTTAACAAGATGAGATTAATTCTGACCCCCTGGTGATGTCAGTCTCTGGGCCTGTTGAGAATGGTCTGCAGTCCCTCCCTGCTAAATCAAGAATGGCAGACCTCAAAGGCAGTGGCTAAAAACAATAGCAGACCTCAAGGGGAAGTGCTGGAGAGGATTCAATTCACTATAAAGGACAGAAACACTTCCTCTTTCTCTCTCTCTTCCACTACATGAAGGACAGGAGGCTCTGATAATCAATTCTCTTCACCCCTCCCCCTCTCTCTCTCTCTCTTGCCATGAGGCTCTGACCCACATGTTCTGGCCTCTCTCTCTCTCTCACACTTCACACATGCACATGCACACATAGATTCATTGATGCACACTGAAACAGCTCTGTTGTTGTTGTTGTTAAGTGCCGTCGAGTCGGAGTCGACTCATGGCGACCCTCTGGATAGCTATCCTAAATTGTGTTCGGTCTTCAGTCAGGCGGCTCATTGACGACAGACTGGTACCCGTAGCTGCTGTTATTGTAGCGATCCATCTCATTGCTGGCCTTCCTCTTTTGCGTTGACCTTCTATCTTGCCAAGCATGATGTCTTTCTCTAATGATCTCTCTCTTCGCATGATGTGTCCGAAGTATGAAAGTCGAAGTCTTGTCATCTGAGCTTCTAAAGAAAGCTTAGGTTTGATCTCCTCTAGTACCGACTGGTTTGTTCTTCGGGCAGTCCATGGTATACACAGTATTCGCCGCCAGCACCATAATTCAAAGGCATCAATTTTCTTCCTGTCTGTCTTTTTCACTGTCCAGCTTTCACATCCATATGATGTTATTGAAAATACCATGGCTTGAACAAGTCGAATCTTTGTATGGAGAGAGACATCTCTGCTCTTGAGAATCTTATCTAGGTCTTTCATAGCCATTCTGCCAAGAGCAATGCGTCGTCTGATTTCTTGACTGCTTGTTGCTTCTTTATTGATAGTTGATCCAAGTAGGTTAAAGTTGTTCACAATTTCAATTTCTTCTCCTTCAACGATGAACCTGTTGATTATGCCAGTTGTCATGATCTTTGTCTTCTTTACATTAAGGTGCAGGCCCATTTTGAGACTATGTTCTTTGATTGTGAGAAGCAAATGTTTCAGATCATCTTCGCTTTCAGCCAGTAATGTGGTATCATCAGCATAACGAAGGTTGTTGATGAGTCTTCCACCAATCTTCACACCTCTGTTGTCTTCATACAGTCCTGCTTCTCTGATGATTTGTTCTGCATATAAATTAAACAGGTAGGGGGAAAGTATGCAGCCTTGTCTTACACCTTTGCTTATTTTAAACCATTCTGTTTCTCCTTGTTCCGTTCGAACTGTTGCTTCTTGATCAATGTACAGATTACGCAAGAGAACGATCAGGTGTTCTGGTATACCCATGCTTCTTAATGTGGCCCAGAGTTTCTCATGGTTTACACAGTCAAAAGCCTTGCTATAGTCGATAAAGCACAAATAGATATCCTTTTGGTATTCTTTAGTCTTTTCAAGGATCCATCTCACATCCGCAATGATGTCTCTCGTTCCTCGCCCTTTCCTGAACCCTGCTTGCACTTCAGGTAGTTCTTGTTCTAGGTATGGCTGTAGTCTCTTTTGAATAATCTTCAGTAAAATCTTGCTGGCATGTGGGATCAGAGCGATTGTGCGATAATTTCCACAGTCAGTTGGATCACCTTTCTTTAGTATTGGTATAAACACAGATCTTTTCCAGTCAGTTGGCCATGATGTTGTCTTCCATATTTCTTGGCAGAGCCTTGTAAGTACGGTAACAGCTGCATCAGATTGCTGCAATACTTCTATGGGAATGCTATCAATGCCTGGTGCTTTGTTCTTTGATAAGGCTTTCAATGCTGCTTTAACTTCTTCTTTCATCACCAATGGTTCCTGATCATAAGGTATAGGTTGAAACGGCTGTTGGTCCACTTGATCTTTATCATATAAAAACTCTGTATATTCCTTCCACCTTTTCTTGATCTTCTCAGCATCATTCAACATAGAACCTTGAGCATCTTGTAACATTCCAATTCAAGGCTGGAACTTTTTCTTTAACTCTCGCAGCTTTAGGAAAGCCGATCTTGTTCTTCCTCTAATAGTTTCTGCTTCTATTTCCTTGCAAGTGTCATTGTAGTACTTTTCCTTGTCCTGTCTTGCTGCACGTTGGAAATCTCTGTTGAGTTCTGCGATTGTCTTTCTTTCTCCTTTGGCTTTAGCTTCTCTGCGTTTCTGGGCAATTTTCAGCGTTTCTTCCGTCATCCATTTTGGCCGTTTTTGCTTTTTCACCTTTTGTAGAGACTTCTCGCTTTCTTCCAGCACAACCTTCTTGATGTCATTCCATAACTCTTCCGGAGCTCTGTCATTTGTATCTAAAGCAGCAAATCGATTTTGCAGGCAGTCTTTAAATTCCAGTGGTATATTCTCAAGGTCATATTTTGGTGCGTTCATGAGTGGTTTGCTCTTTTTCAACTTTAGCTTGAGTTTGCATACTAGTAGTTGATGATCTGTACCACAGTCAGCTCCAGGTTTTGTCTTTGTTGATGTTACAGAGCTTTTCCATCGTTGACTTCCACAGATGTAGTCAATTTGATTTTTATACAATCCATTGGGTGAAGTCCATGTGTACAGTCGTCGCTTGTGTTGCTGGAAGAAGGTGTTTGAGATGAATAGATCATTGGTCTTGCAGAATTCTATCAATCTTTCTCCAGCTTCATTTCTGTTGCCAAGTCCATATTTTCCAACTACTTTGCCTTCTTCTTTGTTGCCAACTTTTGCATTCCAGTCACCCATGACTATCAGGATATCCTGTTTGCATGTTCTGTCAATTTCAGCTTGTACTTGTTCATAGAACTCTTCAATTTCATTCTCTTCTGCAGCTGTTGTTGGGGCATATACTTGAATTATAGTTGTGTTGATAGGCAATCCTCGTAGACGAATAGAGATTAAGCGTTCGCTGACTGCATTGTATTTCATTACAGTTCTTGCAAGTTTCTTCTTTATTATAAATGCAACACCATTTCTTCTTTGTCTTTCATTTCCAGCATAGTAGACCATGTGATCATCTGATGCAAAGTGCCCGATGCCAGTCCATTTCAGTTCGCTGACACCCAACAGATCAAGTTGTACACGTTCCATTTCATTCTTGACCACCTCCAACTTCCCTTGGTTCATGCTTCGTACGTTCCATGTTCCAATGTGTAAGACATCTTTACAGCTTCTGACTCTCATTTCATGCGCAGCTACATCAGCAGTCAGACTTCCCGAGGGCTTTGATCCAACCACATCATAAATGCTGGCTTTACTCTGAAAAGTCTTCAGCTCTTCCCCAGTAGCTAGTTGAGTGCCTTCCGACCTGGGAGTCTCATCTTCCAGCACCATAGCACAATTTGTTTTGTTGTAACTATCCATTGGGTTTTCATGGCAAGATACAGAAGTAGATTGCCGGGCCTTCCTTCCGCGCAGTTTAAGTTTGGTGTTGTTGCCGTTGTCACAGAAATGTGATCATCCGCCGTCAACACTATCCCATTCTGCTGCTGCCCAGATGGGTGGTTTGTCTTCGTCTGGCACCTCAGCTGAGACCTGAAACAGCTCTGTAACAATCACTATATACCTCTGTTAAATACCTATGTAATAAGCCTATTTCTACATAAAAAACCTTTCTCCAAGCCACCCCTGTTTGGTTGTCTTATTACAAGCCCTCCTGCTTCTGTGAAGTGAAATGAACCCAGGACCTACAGGAGAGTAACCGGAGCACATCTTATTATTTATTTATTTATTTTATTTTATTTATTTATTACAGGCTCTTATATACCGCTCTATTCAGCATCAGCGCGGTTCACAATATAACAACATACCAATGAACAAACTGTTTGGCTTTACAGAGAACAAGGTCAGAGAACTTGGATAAAACATGGGAAGTTATTTCTGCAACTATTTACAAGAGTATTTACAAGTATACATGACAGGATTTGTTCTTAGTTTGGGTAGTGATCAAGATTGGTTAGTTGGTTAAGTAATATTGGGGGAAGAGGTGGGATTTGAGTGCCTTTCTGAAAAGGGATAGATCAGTGATAGCACGAATTTCTGGGGGTAGAGCGTTCCAGCATTTAGGGGCATAGAATCTGAAAGCCCTGTTGGATGTCACTGATAGGCATTTTGTCGCTGCTTTAGGGATGATTAGAATATTTGTTGATATCGTTCTCCTGGATCTGTTGGGTGGAGCGGCCTGAATGAGGTCTATTAGAGAGGAGGAGGTGATGCTTTTATTGGCCTTAAAGGTTAGTAATAATGTTTTGAACAATATTCTGCCATGTATGGGGAGCCAGTGGAGTTGCTCTATGATGGGTGTTACATGGTCCCTTCTTGATGCTCCGTAGAGGACTCTAGCAGCGGTATTCATGGCGAGTTGCAGAGGGTTTAATGTGGAGTGTGGGAGGCCTTGAAGAATGGCATTGGCATAGTCAAGGTGTGGTAAGGTTAAGGCTTGAAATATAGTTCTGAAGTCATCAGGATCAAGCAGGGGGCGAAGATGTCGAAGAGTCCGGATCTTGAGGTAGATTGCCCTGACTACGTTGGATATGTGTAGTTTCAGATCCATGCGTTGGTCAAAAGTGACTCCAAGGTAACGAATGGAAGGTTTTGATTGGAGCTCGGCTTCTTTCACCTTTATATGGGATGGGGGGGTGAAAAGTGGGTCCCTGGTGATGAAGAGAACCTCGGTCTTTTTATGTTGAATTCGGAGGTTCTGGGATTGCAGCCATTCGGATACTGCATCAAAACATTTAGCTAGCGGGGAAAGGTCCATGTGAACTGTGGAGAAAGGCATGTATAGGAGGATGTCATCTGCGTATATCAAGCATTCAACCTTGAAGGACTTGATGATATTGCAAACCGGTTGTATGTATATATTGAAAAAGAGAGAGGATAGGGATGATCCTTGCGGTACGCCTTGCTTTTGGTGGTAAGGTGTGGATGTTGCGGTCCCTGAGGTAACGTACTGCCATCTCTGATCGAGGTATGACTTGCACCACTCTAGGGCAGTGTTATTGATGCCTTTTTCTTTTAGTCGCGCTATTAACAGATCGTGATGTACAGAGTCAAAAGCCGCAGCAATATCTAAGAAGATAAGAGCAAAGCCTTGGCGGATGTTATCAATGCCTGTGATGATGTTGTTGCAGAGAGTGGTAAGGAGGGTTTCAACACCGTGGAACTCTCTGAAGCCATGTTGGCAGTGGTCCAGAGGGGAGACGGTGTCAATGTGGTCCTGTAACTGTCTTTGAGCTTCCTTTTCAATTATTTTCGCTAGTAGGGGTATGCTAGCTATGGGTCTATAAGATTCAACCTTTTGTGGGTCGAGTTTATGGTTTTTCAAGAGGGGTCTTATGGATGTTCTCTTGAGGGCTGGTGGGAAGGAGCCGGTTGTAAAGGATAAATTCATCATTTTAGTGATGATGGGGCTGAGATCTTGGCGTAGTTCCTTTATCCAGTGGGCTGGGCAAGGGTCAGTTTGTGCAGTAGTCGTGTTAAGAGCAGCGATGGTGTCCTCAACATGTTTTCTGGATGGTGTGGAGAACATGGATAGGTTTGATATGCATATGGTGACTTGAGAAGAGATAGTTGCAATGTTATTGGTTTGAAGCAACTTGGATTGCAGGAAATCGGCGAAAGCTTGGGGATGAATGGGTTCAGGATGTTTTGGTGAAGGTTCTTTAGATAAGGTTTTGACTAAGTTGAAAAGATTGCGTGGTTTATTTATGTTACATGTTTATGGGGGCTCGCCTTCTCGGATTTCACAGCAGATCTCCAGTTGGGTAAGTAATAATTTTGTATAATATATTAAGTAGATTTCAGACAGAGTGAGACAGAATCGAAAGTCCGTGTGACCATTTTCAATTTTGTTTTGTGGGTTAGACAAGGTGAGATTTTTATTGTCAAAAGGCTCTGTAAGAATCTAGAATTTTAAGGACATCACACAGAGTGGCTTGCAATTGTCTTATTATGATGTATAGGCTTGCTATAGTATTTGAGCTGCTAAGAAAAGACAGAGAGAGAGATAGTCCAGATTTAGTTTGGAAGTGGTACACAGGTAAACAGTCCCTCATTGAATACAATATACATCTTTCCTGATAAAGCTATTACCTCCTGTCCCTTTTAACGTTTATTTCTCTGTCTCCTGTCAGTAAGTATCTTAGTGAGAGCAGGCTTAAAGCTGGCTGCAATTGATACAACAATTCTGTTAATCTCCTAACACCCTTCTTACTATAACTTCACCCTAAACTTCCACCCTGTTAAAAAGGTGATAAGCACTTTTTATTCAGGTATTATTTTAAGGCGTGGTCTTTATGCCAGTACTCTTTACTGAACACCCATAAAATTTATACCATTCCAACTATAATTCTAAGTCTCACTTCTTCATAAAAGTAAGCATTCCTCCTTCTAAGGTTACACATTTGAGATAGTCCAACTACAGCCTTTCTGCAGTATCAAATATGGAAGCCTTTGATTTTAAAGAACTTAAAGAAATTGTAATCTCATACTGTAAGAGGAAAGGGGGTCCCTTTGAAGGTGAATTCCCTGAGTCATCATGGTATAATATTCAAAGACAAATGTTAAACCATGATCAAGAATTCAAAAAGAAAACAAATAAAAGAAAATGCCTTTTTATCCAAGGCATGTGCAGGGGACTCATTAGCATGAAACAAGACAATTCTGAACTGACTTCTCAGTGCACACAATTAAACAACGACCTTGAGGAGGCACAAATTTGCATCTCTATGCAGAGGGCTCAAGTGGTCCAAGCCACAAATTTTTTTATAACTGTTAGTGAGCAATTAGAAGCACTTAAACTTGAATTGAGGCACGTTAAGGATCAATTGGCATCTGTAAGACAAAAGCCAACACCCACTCCTCCCTCAGCCCCCTATGCCTATGACACACCCTATCAGCAATGCATACAAGCTATTGACAAACAAAAGAATACAGAGGTATGCATGGCTGGACTTAGGAATGGGAAGAATACAGATGAATCACAGGATAGTTTATCTCAGCGAGAACCCAGCAATAATCAGGATCTCTGTCAGGAGGATAATTCAGATGACTTAGACATGGCACCCAGTACTGAACTCAAAGCACCAGTTAAAGTAATGTTGCAGGAAAATTTAAAAGATAGAGATATAGAAAAAATAGTTGAGAAAATTGGCCCTATGCCTCTTAATGTAAATTATTGGTGTAAATGGGCAACTGATATTCTGATTCACTGGGGTCTAGGGAAATACAGAAGAAAACAATCAGACTTTGATAGACTTATGCATTTGGCTCTGGGGCCACACTATTATAGAGTTGGCTCTCTCACTCACCCATACCAGTTGGTTAAAAGGGGTACTGAGAAACTATTTCACTGTTCCCCAATGCAAGTATTTAAAATTATTTCACCTCTACCAAATGATACACTGGAAGAGTTTGCATATAGAGCCTGAATTTTTAAAGCAGTTCTTAATGAGCAGGAGTCCTGGCCCAGTGCCGAAGATTATGGGGAGAACAAGCATAAGGCATTTTTATTAGAATTGCTATCCCCTGAGATTACAAAACACCTTCTGTTATTTTCTGAAGACCCTAAAGCAACCCCTTTGATACTTTAATGCTCAGAATTGGGTCTGTTTGGAAGACCCAGCCCTCGCAGGTCATTACAGCTCAGCAGTATGATCTGTGTGTAATTCCTTCAGAGGTGGCTGATATTCCAGTCTGGGCTCAAGACAAGTTAGATTGTGGGAAAATGCACACAGAAAAAGGTGAGGATCCTCTACCACAGAAACAATACCCAGTACCTCATCAGGCTATAGAACCAGTGACTAAAATTGTGAAGATACTAGAAGAGAGGGGTCTGATTAGACCTATTTCTTCCACATGCAATTCACTAGCCTGGCCGATAGTTAAACCGGGGGGTTCCTTCAGGCTCACTATGGACTTCCGTGCCCTGAATCAAGTTTCAAAATCTGTAGTGCCCGTGGTAGCCTCATACCCTGAAATGATCTCTAAACTGAACCCCAAATGTAAATTTTTCTCTGTTTTAGACATATCCAATGGGTTTTGGAGTCTGCCCCCTGGCCCTTGAATGCCAGTACAAAACCGCCTTTCAGTGGCTGAATAAACAATATGCATGGACTGTGCGTCCACAGGGATATAAGGATTCACCATCAATATTTCATGAATACATGAAGGAAGCCCTGTCACTAGTGTCTTGCAGAGATGAGACCTAGACCAAACCTCCCCTTTGGAACTGCACAGTGGGAGGGACCGTACTTAGTTACTGATACCTTAGGCCCAAGCTTATACCAGATCCTAATGCCCGACAACCAGCAATACTGGAAACACATCACCCAGTTAAAACCATATGGGTAATATGTGTTTTATCAGTCTTTGTTTTCAGATACCACCTGAAGACAGCACGGACAGCTGCTTTCTGAACAAAAGTCGCTTGAGGACGGTAACTATTTACTTCTGCTGTATAGTTGACGTGTTTAATAGTTATGTAAATAAGTAGTAAAAATTTTTTTTTGTTTTGTTGTTACATAGTATAAGTGGGGAGCATTAGTTTACTCCCTAGTAGAGTGAAACAAGTTAGCTTTTATTATGTCTCGGTTTCCTGTTGTTCTTGTATCTGCTCTCTTCTACTCAAGTCTCATTACAGGAACTATCATCCGAATATGCACGATTGGCTGGGCTAACTCCACAGGTGGGGTATATCGCTATCAAGCAATAATCCCACCGTTCCCGGAAGGAAAGGATCTGGTCATCCTGAGTTTCTGTTCGGTACAGGACAAGCCAGTGTTCTATTCATTAAACATCACTCAAGTACAGTGGGAGCCACCAGTTTCCACTTCTCTAGAAAAGACACAAGAATTGAGGGCATGCCCAGAACGTTACTTTCTAGGTCCTCCTGCTTTGATTTTGTACAATATTTCCTGTCAAGACAGAGGTACCTGGAAAATAACTTATACATGGGTTGTGAGTGATCAACAGCACATCACTGAGACTTCATTCCTTTTGGATGTATCTTGTTTACCTACCACCCCTCATCCCACCCCTCCCACCACTTCTGCTCCTCCTGTACTCTACCTTTCTGATATCCACCCATTTCAGGAAGGACATCCCTTTCAGATTAAATATGATGCACCACACGATGTTTTATATGATGTGGAATACCATTTTCTTACTTGGCATCTATTTCCCAAATTGTTTCTAGTTACAAATATCCATATTGCTCTCAGTTTGTTACCAACCACATACAAATGCTCAATACTTGGTTTGATATGCAGTCAGTAACACCCCGAGCCAAGAAATTTTGACACAAGCGTGAATTAATTGATACAATTTTAGGTGGCACAGGGACTGCACTGGGTGCCCTTAATGTAATTGATATAGAGGTGCTCCGTAATAAAATGGGATCCACTGCTCAGCATGCTGCTGATGGTTTTACCTCACAACATATTATTAATGAAGCTTCCTCTAAACTGTCCAATGTAGTTGTAGATACCTTTGCTCTTATAATATTGGGGTGCAGTTTGATAATATGCTTTTGTATCCTGTGGACCATCTCACATGGGTGCAGCCACTGGACGACACCTGGACTTCATTCAAGCCGATGGACCCCAGTTTGTGTGAGCAGACTACATTTCTACACTGGCTTCCCATAAGCAGTAGAATCCTGTACAAAACCCTCCTCATTACCTTCAAGGCCTTCAACATGATAGCTCCCCCATCCATTTCCGACCTCATAACGCGTTCTCCAGACAACAGATCCAGGAGATCCCAGGCTGCCAACATGCTACTTATACCAATTGAATCCGCAAAACTCAACCAGATCACCACCAATAGGGCTTTCAGGAACTATGCCCCCGTATGCTGGAACAAACTCCCCCCACACATTAGAGCTATTAGAGACCTTATTCAATTTAGAAAAGCCCTCAAACACCACCTTTTTCTCTTACATTATACCCATCCCGATACCCCATTACCTCCCACACACCCCCACTATATCATACAGCCGCTACATGATGTAAAACACTGTAATCATACCTAATATGTAATACAACCGATTTGTACATAGTTTCCTAAGTTTGCTATAAACTTGAATGTAAATAGTTCCCCAAGTTCTCCTCCATGTTAACCCCCCGTTTTATGTAAACGACGGCCAATGTACCTGGTCAAGTGTTCTATTGTTTTGATGTAAACCGCGCTGATGACAAATAGCGCGGTATATAAGAAATGTTAAATAAATAAATAAATAAATTTCAGTTCAAGTGTCAACCTCACCAGTTTAAAGAGGCTGACACCTCCTGCTGGAACAATTCTTCCTTTTGCTCCCTGACTGTTAAGCTCTCATATTCCCCGACTACCTCACACAGTTTGTATTACCTTGGAGCTGGACACTTTTGTTTTCATCTGTTCTTTCCCCAGAATGTTTCTTTTTCGATTGCTCCCAGAATGCATGACATTCGCCTTCCCAAGAACACTTTGCTGTACAGATCAAACTATTGACCAAACAATACCTAGTGCAGTAATACACCACTGGTCTCCCTCACCATTAATGGGACAACTTATTCCACACCGCTGGTTACCAATGACTCTATGGACATTCCAGACTTTATCTCATATGCTGTGCATCCATTACCACTTGGCATGGGAGAAGAGACACTACATAAACTGCTCAACTTTACAGAACTCCATGCCTATACTGATCACCTTAAAACAACATCCACTGAAGTGAACCACACCATCGCTTATGAGAATGGACACATTCAACAAATTGTTGGACACTTGCTACAAGATGCTCATGTGTCTGCGTGGGAATTGTTATTTGGTTACTCACCTACTGCTGATCATGTCTTTAATGTTTTTATTCACCCTATTATTATTTTAACTGCTGTACAAATATTGCTATGCATTATCATCATTTTCCTGTGTTGTAAAATGAAACAAATGTATCCTTGCAGCGCATGTCATACAGAACAACAACATTTTAAGGTAGTTACACTGAACTTCTCCAGCATCCACCCCTACATCCAGGCTAATTTGGCCTGCTAATTTGGCTAATTGGGCATTTCCTATTACACTGAATACCAGAGTCAGCTGCAGTCTAGTATTGCTTCTTATCCTCACTCATAGCATCCTGGTACCTTTTGGCTTTAGCCTCCTCAAAAATTCCTGCAGCCCTTATGCACTGTTCACTCTCTCTAAGACGGGCACAGAGGTAGCATTTTGGGTCCCCCCCCCCCCCCCCCAGTAGTGGCTGCTCTACCTAAGACACGAGGTTTGGACTCATAAGAAGACTTGTTTATCTCTAGAACACTAGAGACAGTACTGTGCAGGACAGGGGACCTGCTAGACATAGCAAGGTATTTAATACAGGAGGTATTAGACAAGCTGCCTACTATCATGTAATGGCAGCTGGGACAGGTACCACAGGTTTGCTTCCACCATTTCCAGGCACAAATAATAAAGAAAAATAAAAAAGGTGTGGGAGATGTCAGCATACATTTCATGCAGCTTTGTACTCTGGTGATTTCAGTCTCCAAAGTTAACAAGATGAGATTAACTCTGACCCCTGGTGATGTCAGTCTCTGGGCCTGTTGAGAATGGTCTGCAGCCCCTCCCTGCTAAATCAAGAATGGCAGACCTCAAAGGGAGTGGCTAAAAACAATAGCAGACCTCAAGGGGAAGTGCTGGAGAGGATTCAATTCACTATAAAGGACAGAAACACTTCATCTTTCTCGCTCTCTTCCACTACATGAAGGACAGGAGGCTCTGATAATCAATTCTTTTCACCCCTCCCCCTCCCCCTCTCTCTCTCTCTCTTGCCATGAGGCTCTGACCCACATGTTCTGGCCTCTCTCTCTCTCACACTTCACACATGCACATGCACACACAGATTCATTGATGCACACTGAAACAGCTCTGTAACAATCACTATATACCTCTGTTAAATACCTATGTAATAAGCCTATTTCTACATAAAAAACCTTTCTCCAAGCCACCCCTGTTTGGTTGTCTTATTACAAGCCCTCCTGCTTCTGTGAAGTGAAATGAACCCAGGACCTACAGGACAGTAACCTACATCTTACACTCTCCATCCACTGACCCTCTCTCTCCGCCCCTGGGGAGCCTTCCTCCGCCCTCCGGGAGCCTTTCTCCACCCTCAGTGCTCGTTTGCACTGCTGCGTACCTTATCGCCCGGTAAAGCACCATTATCATGCAATAAGGTACCTTATCGCCCGATAACGTGACAGCAGCGCAAATAGCGCCCTTTAGTAAACATACCCCTAAGAGCCACTAAGTAAATACTCCTCTCTCCGCTCCCCCTTCCTTATCTTTGTGGTCCTTTAAGATAAGGACTGACAGAAAGAACAGAAACCCAAAGCCAGAAGGCATACTGTGTGGATCATGAGAGCCAAAAATTGTTAAAAAGTCAGGGAGCTGCCTCCATATGACATATAGAGGATTAAAGTGTGTCTATTATACTACTTATTAGAAAGCTGCTTCTTTTAGTTGCCATATTGTAAGAGACAAGAGCCCTCAATAGGAAATGTATGCAAGACAGAAAAATTAGTTTTTGCAGTGGTCAGGGCTGTTTTGAGTAATATACAGTAACGAAGCTATGGTAAATAAAAGACAGGGAACCTTGCTCTGTTGACCTTTTGCAATGCAAAGGTGTTATGGAACAAGCACAAATGTAAATAAACCATAGACCACCTGAACAAGCAAAAGAAAGATAAGGGCTAATATCAGCATGTACTACCATAAAGGGGATAAAAGATGTCAGAAGAACATGGTAAACTGCATTCTTGCATATAGTCTGTCATGTAAGAGATTGTGCTAAATAAAGTAAAAGAATAACTAGAGGGGATGAGGCTACAGAAACCCATGTGTGCTGCCTTAGCACAATAGATAGGTCATTAACACTGTATTAGTTAGCCAATAAGATACTGTGGGTAGGGGCTTATTGATTTGACAAAGGTATAAATGTCACAGAGATATGTCAAAATAGTGTACCTACAAGCTAGCCACAATCGTGCAAGATTGATAATAAACTCTTTTCATTGCTTCATGTCCATGTCTTATTCTAAAATAATCTGTTAAGTGCCGTCGAATTGGAGTCGACTCATGGCGACCCTCTGGATAGCTATCCTAAATTGTGTTCGGTCTTCAGTCAGGCGGCTCATTGTTGACAGACTGGTACCCATAGCTGCTGTTATTGTATCGATCCATCTCACTGGCCTTCCACTTTTGCGCTAACCTTCTATCTTGCCAAGCATGATGTCTTTCAATAGTGAACTCTCTCTTCGCATGATGTGTCCAAAGTATGAAGGTCGAAGTCTTGTCATCTGAGCTTCTAAAGAAAGCTTAGGTTTGATCTCTTCTAGTACAGACTGGTTTGTTCTTCGGGCAGTCCATGGTATACACAGTATTCGCCACCAGCACCATAATTCAAAGGCATCAATTTTCTTCCTGTCCATCTTTTTTACTGTCCAGCTTTCACATCCATATGATGTTATTGAAAATACCATGGCTTGAATAAGTCAAATCTTTGTATGGAGAGAGACATCTCTGTTCTTGAGAATCTTATCTAGGTCTTTCATAGCCATTCTGCCAAGAGCAATGCGTCGTCTGATTTCTTGACTGCTTGTTGCTTCTTTATTGATAGTTGATCCAAGTAGGTTAAAGTTGTTCACGATTTCAATTTCTTCTCCTTCAACGATGAACCTGTTGATTATGCCAGTTATCATGATCTTTGTCTTCTTTACATTAAGGGGTATGTTTACTAAACTGCGGTAACAGTACATAACGCGCGTTATATAACGTTAACGATCGTAAGCGCATCATAACGCGCGTTATGATGCGCTTACAATCGTTAACATTACATAATGCGCGTTAACCAACATTAACGATCGTAAAGCTCCGCGGCGCGGTAAAACACCGCAGAAGGTGGAGAGAGGGCGGAGAGAAGGGGTCAGTGGGCGGAGAGTGGGCGGGGGAAGGCTCCCTTCACACTAACGCGCTGATCTGAAGAGCTGAATCCAAACGCGATTGAAAACCTGCTGTTAAATGCACATTACAGGGGAGAGAAACCATTTCAGTGTCAGCAATGTACAGCCCAGGCAGGGAAATCTAAAAAAAGTGATAAGTGTGATACATGTGCACAGAACAAAAGGGCACATAAACACTGAAAATGACCCCAACAAACTGGAAAAAATCCATAACCAAGCTGGCCAATAGTGGTAGCAATGAGAAACATCAACCCCCCCCCCCCCGAGTAAGCTCCATAGAAAAGATATAAATCGTGGAAGGGTCTATACTCCGTCCCCATACAAGGTGAATGAGCCCACAGTGAAATAGCGCTGCTCAGGGTTTTCCCCACCATCGGACAGGGTTCCTATGGCATGCACATGTCCCGCAACATCAGGCCGGGCATGTCGGAATGGCAACTGGACAGATGCCGGAGAAGGGGATACAAAGGGCCGCAGGTGGCACATGCTGTGGTGGAGCTGGGCCACAGTGCGGACTAGGGTGATGCCTAGGTGGCCCATACGAATGCTGAAACAGCAGAGCAGCCAGACAGCAACTGCTGAAGGGCCAACTCGTGCTGATGGGCACGAGTGTATTTCCCACAGTGTAACAGGGGCTAGTACCCAACAGCTACCCCCAAGGGCACGGAACATTGGCAGGCGGGGCTGGGGGGAGCGTGGACGTCTATGCAGGCAACCCTACCCCAGAACCCGCACCATAGGCAGCCACCTATCTGCACACTGGATGGCCTGAGACTGCGCACCACCAGCACCACCAGCAGAAGGGCATGTCAGCATGGTGGCTGAGGGATACTGGTGGTGGAGGGGGCAGTGGCAGCTGCCCAGAGCAGACCGTGGCCTAGCCCTGTGTAGGTGGGTGCCATGTACTGCAACAGACGGGCCCTGTCTGACGAACAGTCATGGTATCACCAAGGAATGTACTGACTCTGTGAGAACAAGGTGGTGCAGTGCACAAAACCAGTGTATTCAGAAGCAGAGGGTCTCAGGTTCAATTCCCAGCTGTGGTTCCTGCGAACCCAGTCCCCATATTTTACCCACTACTACAACGTGCTAATACAGACAGCACCTTTATTGCAGATGACGTAAACATGCCCAAGACACCTACATTTTACCCTACAGAGCACGGACACCATAAACATGCACATTACCTAGAGCAGAGTCTCCCAAATGCAGTCCTGGAGGGCTAAACACCATTCCGGTTCCATGCTGCCTCTGATAAAGATGCCTGTGCTGCATTTCTATGCGCCACCCCCATGGTATGCAGATGTATCTCATGCATATTCATGAGGGACAGCATGAAAACCCGAACAGTGTTTGGCACCGCAGTACTGGAGTTGGGAACCTCTGCCGTAAAGCAGCAGCCAACAGGGGCAGACACACCCGCACCCACAGGCCCCATTATCCAAAGCCTCCTGGAGAGGCAGGACTTTGGGCTCTGCGTGCATCTCCCAATACTAGCACTTGCATACCTTAGTAATGCCACCCTAAACCTGGGAATATGGTACACATCTATCAAAAGGTTGCTATGATTACTGGCAGATAGCAATTCCTAGGTTAAGTACATTTTTCTGAGTGAGCTGCATCATAACAACCTTTCTGATGTCTGTGGAGTGTGCTACAGGTCTTGTGTCTGACAGTGTTTACCAACCTGGGGAGTGACTCCTACAGTATTGCGTACCATAGCCATGCCTGCACTGTGCCCAGGACTGGTGCGGTGGCCTGGGCTGCCCAACACCTCTGTAGTTGCACAATGCTGGCATAGGTGTGGGGAGTGTGTGTCTGTCTATCCAGTGTGTGGTGGCTGCCAACACCCTCCTCAGCCCACACTGCTAGCACTGTGGCCAGTATTGGCCTTCCAATGTGCATAATGAGGAGCAAGGTACCGTGGGTATAGCCTGGACAGGGTGGCCTGGCCTGGATGCGTCAGCACAGGGCATAGGGCAATGGCTTGGACATTGTAGTGCCTGGCCACAACCTGCACTGACAGGGTGGCCACAGCATGTCCTGCTGGGAGGTCACTCTCACCCTGACTGAGCAGTGACCACGCCATGGATAGGCTCCCACATAGTGCTATACTGTATTTTTTTTTAAGTGAAATATATAGGTTCTTCTCTCTGGGGCCTAATCACTGACTTATCTGCTTGGTGGGTGTACTCACATCCCAGCTTTTGGTGCACACATTTCCTCCAGGATCATGCACTGTGGACTAGTTAGCAGACTGTCTGCAGTTATGTGTGTATAGCTGGAACACCTTGTAGAGTGCAGTGGCTGGTGACCCACTGTGCTTGCTGCTGGAGAATGTCAGATGGTGGTGGGGGCAGCTGAGCATTTCCAGGCCTACTCTCTTTCTGCCATTGCCTTTGGGATGTGTACAGCTCTGCATTGGCTGCCTTGTAGGGTGTCTGTTCCCCAGCATGACTGGGGTTCATTGCCCCCCTCTACTGCCACTGTTGCAGGGAGGTAGAATGTGGATCTGTTGGTGGGGGAATCCTGTCTCCCACCCTGAGCCACAGAGGGGTTGTGTGGTGGTACATAATCCACCTATGGGTCCAAACACCCCTGTCACTTACATCATGTTACCATGGCACCAACACAGAATATGCACTACTCTTAAGTAGGTGCACTGACCTACCTGTATTTGTAGGTCAGTGCGCCTACTTAAGATTAACGAGCGTTGACACGCGCTGCTCCCTCTTTCACCCGATAATGTGTGCCGCACACATTATCGCACGGTACTCCCGGTTTGCTACGTTTAGACCGGAACGCCCACTCCTTTTATGGCATCCTGCACATTATTGCCGAGCGCACGTTAGCGCCCTTTAGTAAACATACCCCTTAGTGTGTATGTAAAAAGGAAGGGACAAATTTTGCCAGTGTTACAGAGAAAGAAGAGACAGGATTTAGCTGTCTGTTGGATGTGTGCAGAGAATGAAGTGTAAAGGTCTGAATGTCCACCTGTGTGCATGTGTATCCGGCTTTCATTTTCTGCAAATTGACACAAAAGAAATTGTGCAAAAGAAAGAGCGAGAGAGGAAAAGAGAATCCAAAGGCATTGCAGGAAACAGAAACTGAGAGTATCACGGGAGGAGAATGAGGAGGAAGAGCCTCAGAGGCTTGCAAGGAATAAAGAGCAGAACTTCTAGAACTTCTTTCCTGGACTGAGCATTTCCGGATTCATTTCCCCTTCTGCTTGCCCCGAGGATGGATCGTGGCACGGCCTCCCCTGCTGTCTGCCTCCTGCCAGTCTCCTACCTGCTGAGCAGAAAACCCTGTGGCCATTCTCCTGCCCTTCTCCGGAACACACCTTGATTCCCTTCTTGCAAAGCTGGTGGTGTGAATTTTGCTGGTGCTAGTAAGAAGCCTCTTTCCTGGCGGCTTCAGTGGGAGGAAGTGTGAACAGAGACAAAGGGAGGGAGGCTGGAGACCGAGTGCCCTCCTCCAGCCCCGGGAAGCCTATGAAAGGGGCTGTACTAATGCTGGGTCATGTCACCGATCCACTTCCTGAGATATTCAGGCAGATAAAAGCAGGGAAGGAGAGAGGAGTTACTAACAACCGAATGCCCTGAAGGATTTCACATGTCTGATCGATAGAAAAAAAGATATTATATGCACAGAACAAGTTCCAGCCCTACAAATAAACTACAGTTTCTCTATGGGCGTGTCACAGTGCACTCTGGGAGCTGTAGTCCTTCCTAGGTGGGATTACTGTGCAGGAGTGTCACAGTGCAGGATTTGTAGTCCTTCCTAGAGTGTATTGCTGTGTGTGTGTGTCACAGTGCACTCTGGGAGCTGTAGTTCTTCCTAGAAGGGATTACTATTTGGGAGTGTCGCAGTGCTGGAAGTGTAGTCTTTCCTAGGGGTATTACTGTGTAGGAGTGTCACAGTGCACTCTGGGAGCTGTAGTTCTTCCTAGAGTGTATCGCTCTGTGTAAATGTCACAGTGCACTCTGGAAGCTGTACTCCTTCCTAAGAGGGATTACTGTGTGGGAGTGTCAAAGTGCACTCTCAGGAGCTGTAGTCCTTCTAGGGGGTATTACTGTGTGGGAGTGTCACAGTGCACTCTGGGAGCTGTAGTGCTTCCTAGGTGGGATTACTATGTGGGAGTGTCACAGTGCAGGAATTGTAGTCTTTCCTAGGGGGCTTTACTGTGTAGGAGTGTCACAGTGCACTCTGGGAGTTGTAGTCCTTCCTAGGGGGTATTACTGTGTAGGAATGTCACAGTGCGCTCTCAGGAGCTGTTGTCCTTCCTAGCGGGTATTACTGTGTGGGAGTATCACAGTGCACTCTGGGAACTGCAGTCCTTCTTAGGGGATATTACTATGTGGGAATGTTACAGTGTACTCTGGGAACTGTAGACCTTCCTAGGAGGAATTACTGAATGTGAGTGCCAGAGTGCACTCTGGGAGATGTAGTCCTTCCCAGAGGGATTGTCATGGGAGGGCTGGCTAAGCCTTCCTAAGGCTCGTTCTCCAGCTCAGGAAACAAACAACTGTAACCATCTGAAGGGCAAAAGCATAAAGTTTAGTAGGGAAGTGACATCACTGAAGCAAATGGCGGCTTGAGTCACTTTCACCGCCACCCCGAGGAGACAAAAAGCCTCCAAAATTACCAAACTGGGCAGGTGAGCCACTAAGAACTGGAGTAGAAAGTGCCTGGAGTGACTGGGAGCAAATGGCTAAAAATACTAAACTGCCAGAGGTGAAGGAAAAGCCAAACGTCTCGCAGCAGCTGATGGGCAGGGCTGGACCGCATGGCAGTTCCCCGCGCAGCCAGGCGTCAGAGAAATCTGGAGAGGACATGCTAAGTGAACTAGAGCAAGCAAACAAAACAGCCTCAACACATTCTCTTACAGCGTGATCTCCGAAGGGGCTTTGAAGAAATTGCTGCTGGGTTTCGATCTATGCGGGAGGAGGTGACGTCTACGATCACAGAGCTCCGCGAAGACATTAAGCATTTAGGCCACCAGTTGGAGGAGGTGGAAACTAAAATGAAGGACTATACTGGCAGATTTGCAAAGCACAGCAGATAGACAACGCTCTCAGGCGATGGAACTTATAAGATTGATGACACAGAACACCGGGCTCGCAGAAACAACGCGCGTTTCAGAGGCATACCGGAAGTTGCAGGTGGGGCAGAGAACTTGGTCGAGGTGGTGCGTGTTAGCCAAAGAACTTTTAACTGCAGAGGAGCTTTTGTCCTGCGGGGCTAATATGGAGATCGAGAGGGTGCACTGGGCACTGGGTAAGCCCCCCAATAATACTGCTCAACAGCCAAAATGCTTCGGCCATGAAAGCAGCTGCAACAAATCTCAGGCAATGGATGAATGGGAAAAGGCAATCAATGCCTCTTGCATTTCCAATGATCTGGAGAGAGCCCACGGATCATGCAAGCAATTGCTACTTCTGCATGGTTCCTCCAAGTCAGAAAGACATATCCAGAAAGAGTAAGTGGACTGTGCAATATCCAAACATTTCATCTGCAATACACCCAGTGCCTCATGGAGAAGGGTTGCCGATTCCCAAAATGTCAGAATCATTATCATTAGAATCAAGTGAGGAAGAGGGAGAAGTTTGTAGTCATGAACCGTCAACCTCACATAACCCAGAGTTTCTTCTGGCCACTGCTAATGAGCCACAACTCATAACGCAAGGTGAATTGAACGACCTTGTCAGGGATTTGGATCTCCCAAAGAATAAAGCTGAGCTTTTGGGTCCCAGTCTACAGCAGTGGAATCTTCTGGCTGGCGACGTTCGAATTTCTTTTTTCAGGGACCGTCAGAAAGACTTGGTGTCATTCCTTTTCAAAGAAGGTCATCTTGCTGCATGCAACAACGTAAAAGGTTTAATGGCAGCTCTCAATATCAGTTACAGTGCAGATGACTGGAGGTTCTTCATTGATTCATCCAAAGCACGTCTTAAAGCTGCATTGCTGCATAATGGCAACTTGCTACCATCAATTCCTATTGGCCATACAGCTTTTATGAAAGAGACTTATGACAATATGAAACAACTTTTGAAATGTATAAACTATGATCAACATCTATGGTCAATCTGTGGTGACTTCAAAGTGGTCACCCTCTTGCTTGGTCTTCAGGGTGGATATACCAAGTACTGCTGCTTCCTGTGTGAATGGGATAGTCGTGCTAGAGATTAATGGAGTGGCCAGTCCCTTTTGACAAAATGACAGTCACTGGATCCTGGAAGCAAAAATATTCTGTTTCCAGCACTTCTAGACAGCAAGAAGATTTTGATGCCTTCCTTGCACATCAAGTGGGGACTAATGAAAACCTTTGTCAAGGCGATGGATAAAACTAAACCTGCTTTCAGGTATCTTAGGGGTATGTTTACTAAAACCCCGGTAATGTGCGGGCCGCGGTAGAGTGCGGGTGCCATATAAGGAGTGGACGTTCCCCGCTGAAGAAGAAAATACGGAATTTACATATGCGCTAAGGTGCGCCCCACACATTAGCGCATCAGATAGCTGCGCGAGAGGCATATGTGGCGCGCTGATGTGCACACAGAAAAGCAGAGGCACAGCACAATGGTTAAGGCACTTACCAATGGTGCAGGATTCAGGGGTTCGATCCCCCACAGTGCTCAATGTAGACAGCTGGCTGAGGTGTTACTTTAGGAGCCAGTCTAATATGGGGCAGCATAAGGCGGCACGCTGATGGGCATTAGGCAGCGTGCTATTGATTTAGGAGGCGTTTTACAAATGGGCAGCATAAGGCGGCGCGCTGATGTGCAAGCACAGGAACAGAGCCACAGCACAATGGTGGAGACACTGACCAATGGTGCAGGGATCAGGGGTTCAATCCCCCACGGTGCCCAATGAACATGGCTGGCTGAGGCATTGTGTATTATGGGGAAGAGTGCTTTAGGGGGCATTTGATGTTTAATTTTAATTATCATTACTAGCAAACGCACACTCAAAGCGTGTTAACATAAGGCGCCCTATAAGGCACATTTTAAAGTGCACTGTCCGCCAAGGCACCCTAGAATGTTGCTTATAGGGCGCTTTAGAGGGTGCCGTATGAGGTACCGCAAGGTCAGAGTACTGTTTTTGATGGCAGCACTGTACAGTTTAACAAATGAAAAGCATAAGTAGGTGCGCTGACGTTGGGGGGATAACCAGGCTTACATCACCCTGATTCCTAAACCCGGGAAGGACCCACTGCAGGCTTCATCTTACCGGCCTATCTCTCTTTTGAACTATGACATGAAAGTGCTGGCAAAAATACTAGCGGACCGGCTGGCAGTGGTTCTTGGCGATTTAGTGCATGAATCGCAGGTTGGGTTTGTTAAGGGCAGATACGCGGTACGCAATTTGCGGAAGATCTTAACATCCTTAGAGTGGGTACACTTGCAGGGCTTGCCCTCATTATTAGTGAGTTTCGACGCTGAAAAAGCGTTCGACAGGGTTAACTGGCAATATTTACAATCTTTGCTGCCGCAGTACGGGTTGGGCTCGTCCTTCTGTGCGATGGTGCAGAGTCTATATGAGCAGCCTACCGCGCGCGTGTTGTGTAATGGAGTTTTGTCAGACGCCTTTGCCCTTTATCGGGGGACTCGACAGGGGTGCCCGCTGTCTCCGTTGCTATTTGTACTGGCGATGGATCCTCTGATTCGTAGTGTGGAAGGGACCAGGGAGATAAGAGGAGTGGTGGTTGGTGGTTGTGAGTTTAAAATATCTGCCTTTGCGGACGATATGCTTGTACACTTAACTACGCCCCAAGAGTCTCTTGAGAGTTTAATGCGTGAATTCCGGCTTTTTGGGAGCTTCACGGGTCTTCGCATCAACGAGGAGAAATCAGAGGCCCTTGATATGTCGGGCCAACTGCGTGGCGGCTGGCCCGGGGAATTCCCATTGAAATGGGCGGATCGGAGCTTTAGGTATCTGGGGATTGTCTTGACGCGGCTGCCCCAAGATCTGTATTCTTGTAACTTAGAAAAGATTTTGGCTGGCCTGACCATTCAGCTTCGGGCCTGGCAACCCCTTCCGTTGTCCCTGCTGGGAAGAGTGGCTGCCGTGCAAATGGTTATCCTCCCCCGAATTCTATATTGGTTGCAGACTCTGCCAGTCTGGCTGTGGAAGCGGGATCTCCGTAGATTAGAGTCTGAGATTCAGCGCTTTCTATGGCGGGGCGCTCGAGCTCGTATTCCGATGGCGTGCATGATTGGCTCGTGGCGTAATGGGGGTATTGGTCTCCCAGATTTAGGGTTGTATGCATTGGCCTGCCAGGCCCGCCATGTAGGGGACTGGTTGGGTGAGACCAGTGTCTTCACTCCCCGACAAATAGAGGCGGCGGCGGTAGCCCCCTTGTCCTTGCTGGGGGTGTTGCACGCGGACTTGGCCCAACTGCCGGTTGGTGTTAAGCGGAGTTTACTGATCATGGAGGCTCGCCATACCTGGCAGCAATTGAATAGGTACTGGAATCGAAATTGGCGAGTTTCTTGTTGGTTGCCTCTAGGGGGGAACGCTAACTTCTCGCCCGGGTCGGAGGCAAGTGGCTTTCATAGATGGCGGGAAAAGGGGATACGTCTTTTAGGCCATACGGTCGGTTTGACAGGGGCGTGCAAGCCATTTCAGGAGCTACGTATTGAGTATGATCTACAGCCGTCTCACTATTTCACGTATATGCAGCTTTCCCACTATGTGGCCTCACTACCTAGGGAGGAGCTTGCGGTGGAGCGCTCCGCGCAGCTTATCGAATTTTTTGGTCTTGGGGAGGACTTCCCTCCCACGATAGCCGGACTCAAAAAGCGGCTGGCGGGCTTTCGGGTTGCGCCGAGCTATGGTCCCATGGAGATGACCTGGGCGAGGGAGCTGGGGTTGGCGATCCCGCCGGGGTCTCTTCCGCAGGCGTTGGGCCGGATTGCTAGGCTGGTTGAGGGGGCCCGCTGGCGGGAAATTCAATTCAAAGCGTTAACCCGGGTGCATTTTTCACCTCGACGAGCCTTGCGGAGCCACCTTACCCAGGATGGGTCGTGCCCGTGCTGCTCCGAGCCCCTGGCAGATCTAGCCCACATGTGGTGGGTCTGTAAAAAAATCCGCCCCTATTGGAGGCGTATACACCTTTATTTAATGGAACTGCTACAGCAGCGCTTCCCGTGGTCAGGGTCGTTGGTAGTGGTGGACCATCTGCCTCCGTTGTGCCCGGGTGGACGGGGAGCCCGCCTATTGGTGCGAAAGGCATGCCTGGTGGGGAAAGGCCCCATCCTGCACCGCTGGCGGGAGTCACTCCCGCCGTCCTTCCTGGAGTGGCGCAATAGTTTTCACCAGCTGATGTTAGCGGAGTGTTGGCGGGCTAGGAGCCATGTAAAACGCTGGACCACGTTCATGCTCATCTGGGAACCTTACATTCAGCAGCTGGGACCGCATTGCAGAAATGCAATCTTGCAAGTGGGCCTTTAGAAAAACAATTGGGCGTGTAGCCTGGGCGGTAGGAGCTGGAGTGAGACACTTCTAGTAGATAGCTCTCCCGACCCTCATGGACTCCCTGGATGTGGCATGGTGCACTGGATGGGAGGGGGAGGGTGGTGGGTTTTTTTTTTTTTTTTTTTCGTTCAACAAAATTATAAAATATTGGTTCCATCTTTGTTTCCCGTGGTTATTGTCTATGCGGGTTCATTTGTGTTGTGTCCCATGGCGGGGATAAGAGTCTACCCTGCCGTGGGCTTTGTTGTTTGAGATTGTATTGCCTGTTATCTGGAGCAGAGCCAAAAAATAAACTTGTTAAAAAAAAAGTAGGTGCGCTGACATGCAAGGAGGAGCAGCAGTGGAGCACAATGGTTAAGGCACTGACTGCTGATACCGGGGTCATGAGTTTGCTCCCCAGGGTGCCTAATATGTAAGGCTGGCTGTGGCATCAGCTTTGCAATGTACATATTTTTTTCCTGCAGCACCGTATGTTTATTTTATGAATTGCTGCCAG
Organism: Ichthyophis bannanicus; assembly: GCA_033557465.1. Classification (NCBI taxonomy): domain Eukaryota; kingdom Metazoa; phylum Chordata; class Amphibia; order Gymnophiona; family Ichthyophiidae; genus Ichthyophis; species Ichthyophis bannanicus. The sequence continues at coordinate 872,223,649 of CM066031.1, forward strand.
CAAACACGCCCTCACGTGCCGTAATGGAAGGTGCCGTATAAGGCACCCTATAAGGCACTCCATAGGGCACATTATAAAGTGCACTGTCCGCCATGGCACCCTAAAATGTCCCCTATAGGGCACCCTATAAGTTGCATCACAGGATAATGTATAGTGCACCTTATATAGACGGGAACCATAAGGTGCCCTATAAAGCGCCCTCAGAGGCACCCTATGGGTACAGTACGCTGAGGGTGTTTTTGCTGGCATCAAAATATGTACATTAAAAAAAGATAATGCTTTGGACAACCCTATCAAAGAACCCCACTGTGGATTTGAACCCATGACCTCTGGCTTCACAGGCAGTGAAGTAACCATTGGGCTACAGCTCTACAGCTGCTAGCAAGCCCCTGGCTGGCTGCAGAGAGCCTGCACGTCACCACACAGACAGTATGCTGTGGTCACCAGGATAGGGTTAGCCCACCCGTACCCATGATGCACTGCACATGCAAATCAGCTGTCCACAGATGAACACAAGATGGGGAATGCACCCCCACAGCACCTCAGCCTGGTAGGGGGAAGTGACCGGGTGCACCCACACAGCACCTCGGCCTGGTAGGGGGTACTGACCGGGTGTTTTACTGGCACAGAGTAGCTACACACCGTCACATTGTGCGGGTACTGTGCTCACCCTGAGTGTGCGACGAGGCACCCAGGACCAGGTCCACAACACCTTCCGTGACTGATGGAGGCCATGCTGGAGGTCCAAAGCAGTGTTAATGTGTAAGATAGGTAGTTTCTGCACAAACACCATGGATATCTCTGTCCATCTCAATCAGGTGTAGCCCCTATGGACCCCTAGGTGGGCTATGCACCACCACCCTCCCTCCAGGGCTGAGAGTGGCAAACAGGCTCTCCCATCAATAGATCCACAGTCTTCCTCCCTGCAAAGGTGGCAATAGAGGGGAACATCAACCCCAGTCCTGCTGAGGAACAGACACCCCACAGGGCACTCAATGCAGCTCTATAAACATCCATAACACAATAGCAGACAGACATTAGGCCAGGATATGGTAAGCTGCACCCCACCACTATCTGATATTCTACTTCAGCAAGCCATCAGCCACTGCACCCTGCAAGCTACTCCATCAAGACACATACCAGCTACAAACAGTCTGCTAGTTAGTCCATAGTGCATGTTCCCAGTGGAGATGCATACACAGCAAGCAGATAAATCAGTGACTGGGCCCCAAAAGGAAACCCATATCTATCACATGAGAGAAATACTATATAGCACTATGGGGGTGCCTAGCCATGCTGTGGTCACTGCACAGTCAGGGTGAGAGTGATCTCTCAGCAGGACATACTGAGGTCACCCTATCTGTGTAGGTGGTGGGCAGGCACTAAAATGTCCCAGTCAGAGCCCTATGCCCTGTGCAGATGCACCCTGGCCAGGCCACCCTGTCCGCCCTATACCCATGGTACCTTGCTCCTCATTATGCACATTGGCAGCCCAATACTGGCTACATTGCTGGCAGTGTGGGCTGTGGGCTGTGGAAGGTGTTTGCAGCCACCACACACTGGATAGACAGACAGCCACCCCCACACCTATGCCAGCATTGTGCTACTATAGAGGAGTTCAGCAGCCATACCCACCACACCAGTCCTGGGCACAGTACAGGCATGGATATGGTACGCAATACTGTTGGGGGTCACTCCCCAGGGTGGTAAACACTGTCAGATACCAGACCTGCAGCACACACCGCAGACATCAGAATGATTGTTTTGATGGTGCTCAATAAGCAAAATGTGCTTAACGTAGGAAGTGATATCTGCCAGTTATCATAGGAAACGTTTGATAGATGTGTACCGTATACCCAGGTGTAGGGTGGCATTGGTAAGGTATGCAACTGCTAGTTTTGGGAGATACAGGCAGGGCCCAATGTCCTGCCTCTCCAGGAGGCATTGGCCAATGGAGCCTGTGGGGGTGTGTGTGGGTGTGTCTGGCCCTGTTGGCTGCTGCTTTACGGCAGAGTTCCCCAACTCCAGTCCTGGTGTTCCAAACACTGTTCGGGTTTTCATGCTGTCCCTCATAAATATGCATGAGCTACATCTGCATACCATGGGGGTGGTGCATAGATATGCAGCACAGGCATCTTTATTAGAGGCAGCATGGAACCTGAATGGTGTGGGGCCCTCCAGGAATGCATTTGGGAGACTGCTCTAGGTAATGCGCCTGTTTATGGTGTCTGTGTTTGGTGTGGTGAAATATAGGCATATTAACCATGAGTATGTTCTCAGCAATAAAGGTTTGTCCGTACTATCACGGTTTAGTTGTGGGAAAAATATGTGGACAGGATTGGCAGTAGCCCCAGCTGGCCTTTGAACCTCTGACCATCTGTTCTTGCACACACTGTCTGTGTGCACAGCACCACCATGTTGCCACAGATATGCTGCATTCCCTGGGGACTCCATGACTGTACATCCAACAGAGCCTGCCTGTTGCGGTGGACGGTGCCAGCCTGCACAGGCCTAGGCCACTGTCTGCTGTGACTTGCAGCCACTGCCCCCTCCATCACCTGTACCCTTCCGCCAACATGCAGACATGTCCGTATCTGGGAAAAAGCATATGACCTGATTGCGTTGTGGCACTCCAGGACTGAATTTGGGGTACTCGGCTGTAGGTTATGGCCATTGTTATGGTTTGTGTGCGGTGTAGGGTAAAATATGGTTGTTTGGACCATGCTGATGTTCTCTGCAATAAAGGAGTGTCTTTACCATCACTGTTTAGTGGTGGGTAAAACTATGGGGACTGGGTTGGCAGGAGCCCCAGCTGGGATTTGAACCTGTGATGCTCTGGTCCTACAGGCACTGGCTGTGTCTGCTGCACCACACTGTGGCCATAGAAACAGTGCAGTCCCTGGAGATAGGAAACCTGGCCGGACGAGTCAGATACCCTGCTCTGCACAATTTTACTGTGGGCTCATTTACCTTGTATGGGGACAAAAGGGCAAATAAACCTCATAAATGACATCGAAAAAAGGGGAAACATACCATGCCCAAGCTGGGCAATAGTGACATCAATGGGAAACAATCAGAAACACTCCCAGGAAAGCTCCAAAAAAAGGAATTGTTTTTTGGAAGGGTCTACGGAGCGTAGACCCTTCCAAAAATCATTTCTTTTTTTTGGAGCTGTCCTGGGAGTGTTTTTGATTGTTGCCCATTGATGTCACTATTGCCCAGCTGAATTATAATTTTTAAAGTTTTTGTTGTGGTCATTTTTTAGTTTTATTTGCAATTTTGTCCTGTGCACATGTATCACACTGCTCACGTTTTGTAGGTTTCCCCGGTTTTGCTGTACATTGCTGACGGAAATGGTTTCTCTTCCCTTTAAATGGGCTCTAACACGAGGTTTTCACTCGCGGTATTTTTTTAGGTGAATTTCAGCCCCGCTCCTGTGCGGGGAGCCTCTCCCCTCCCACTCTCCGCCCATTGACCCCATCCCTCTGCCCCTCGGGAGCCTTCCTCCGCCCTCCGTAGGCCTTTCCACGCCTCTATCGCACAGTAGCGGGCCGCGCACCTGAGCGGGCCCGTTAGTGTGACGCACACGTGTGCGGGGCACAAAAATGCACTATTAGCGTGCACTAAGGTACCTTAGCGCACGCTCAAGTGCGCCCCGCACAATTGCGCGGTTTAGTAAACATACCCCTTAGTGGTAAATTTCCTAAACTGAGTGATGCCAAAGTTAAGGAAGGAGTTTTTGTTGGCCCTCAGATTCGTGTACTTCTTCAAGGTGACAAATTTATTCGTTTAATGCATGGAAAGGAAAAGGCTGCATGGACAGCATTTGAATCAGTGACACAAAATTTTCTTGGAAACAACATTGCTTCAGTATAAGAAACAGATCAGGAAGAGTCGTGAAGCCACTGAATGAGAACAAAACTTGCTAGAATGTACTTACAAATGTTCTTAATGAAAGTTAAATTGCAGACATACTTACTCCTCTGTTTCTTCGAAGTACATTTATGAACTTTATTTTATAAAGACATGCTTGTTATTGTGCAAAGCTTCATTTGTACTAAGATTTTGATTTACATCTAAGGATTTAGACTCGATTTTCACCACACATAGTAGTAAAATGTACATTCTTCAACATATAATAGAAACAGGAGCTAATTGACCAATTTCACTAACATATTTAAGAACATACATAAGAACATAAGATATGCCATACTGGGTCAGACCAAGGTCCATCAAGCCCAGTATTCTGTTTCCAACAGTGGCCAATCTAGGTCATATGTACCTAGCAGTTTCCCCAAGGGACACAGGTTCCACAATGCTTGTATTGGTTCGAGCATTGATATCCTGGGTCCCTTCTTAATAATGGCTTATGGACCTTTCCTCCATAGTAACATAGTAAGTGACGGCAGATAAAGACCAGCATGGTCCATCTAGTCTGCCCAGCAAGATGGCAAGAGTAGGTGCACCTGTCGCTCTGTGCAGGCCACCCCTCCCCATGTTTTTGTTTCTGTTTAGGGGTGAACCCACCACTCCATGTAGGACACCCTTATTTGTTCAGATGCTAGATAGTTCAGAAGTTAGATGGTACTGTTTATTTTGCTTTTATCCTGTTGCTGTAAAGGGATCCACTGTGTTTGTCCCATGCCGTTTTGAATTCCATCACCGTGTTTGCCCTCACCACTTCCATCGGGAGGGCATTCCAAGCATCCACCACCCTTTCAGTAAAGAAATATTTCCTGACATTGCCTTTCAATTTACCACCTTGCAGCTTCATGTTATGCCCTCTAGTTTTACAGCTTCCCCGTCTTTGGAAGAGGTTTGTTTGTTCATCATTTCTCTTTAAGTATTTAAAGGTCTGAATCATATCTCCCCTGTCCCTCCTCTCCTCCAAAGTGTACATATTTAGGTCTTCAAGTCTCTTCTCATAAGGCTTCTGACGCAGGCTCCAAATCATTTTGGTCGCCTTTCTCTGAACAGTTTCCAGTCTTTTTACATCTTTTGCAAGATATGGCCTCCAAAACTGAACACAGTATTCCAAGTGAGGCCTTACCAGTGACTTGTACAGTGGCATAAGTACCTCTTCCTTTCTGCTGGTAATCCCTCTTTGAATGCAGCCCAACATCCTCCTGGCTTTTGCCACCGCCTTGTCGCACTGTTTTGCCACCTTGAGATCATCAGAGATAATCACACCAAGGTCTTTCTCCTGAACCGTGCATACCAACCTCTCACCCCCTATTGTGTACTTTTCCCTTGGATTTCTGCTACCCAAGTGCATGACACTGCACTTTTTCACATTAAATCGTAGTTGCCAAGCATTAGACCAGTCTTCCAGCTTTTGTAGATCTTTCCTCATGTTATCCAGTCCCTCGGGGGAGTCCACTCTGTTGCAAATTTTTGTGTCATCTGCAAAAAGACAGACTTTTCCATTCAGTCCTTCAGCAATATCACTCACAAATATATTGAACAGTGCCGGGCCCAGGACCGAACCCTGAGGCACCCCACTAATCACCTTCCTCTCATCCGAGTGAGCTCCATGTACCATCACCCTCTGTTGTCTGTCAGTCAACCAATTTCTAATCCAGTTTACTATCTTGGGACCCATCCCCAAGCTACTGAGTTTATTGACAAGCCTCCTATGAGGAACAGTATCAAAGGTTTTGCTGAAATCCAGATAGATGACATCCATTGCATGCCCCAGATCTAGTTCCTTGGTCACCCAATCAAAGAACTCAATCAGATTTGTTTGGCAAGACCGTCCTTCGGTAAAACCATGTTGCCTGGGATCTTGCAACCTGTTGGTTTTGAGAAAGTTCACTATTCGCTCTTTCAGGAGCGCCTCCAATACTTTTCCTGCCACCGAGGTAAGGCTCACGGGCCTGTAATTTGACACTTCTTCCCTGTCACCACTTTTGTGTAGAGGTACAACATTAGCCATTCTCCAGTCCTGAGGAACCACTCCTGTTTCCAAGGATCTGTTGAAGACATCCTTTAATGGTCCTGCAAGAACCTCTCTGAGCTCTTTCAGTATCCTGGGATGTATCCCATCTGGTCCCATGGCTTTGTCCACTTTCAGTTTAGCAAGTTGTTCTAACACCTCATCTTCTGTGAATGGTGTGGTATCTACTTCAGTCCTATTTTTATATTTGGGAGTCACAGCTGATCCATCTCCAGGATCTTCTTTAGTAAAAACAGAGCAGAAGTATTTGTTTAGCAATTTCGCTTTTTCAGTGTCACTTTCCACGAGTCCTTTCCCAGCACTTCTGAGTCCTGCAATTCCAACTCTGATCTTCTTCCTTTCCTGAATATACCTGAAGAAAGTTTTGTTGCCACCCTTAACATCTTTAGCCATTTTTTCTTCTGCCTTTGATTTTGCTATCCTTATTACTCTTTTAGACTCTTTGAGTTGGATCCTGTATTCATTTCTGTGTTCTTCTGTTTGCAAGCTTTTGAATTTTGAAAAAGCTGTGTTTTTTGCCTTTATTTGCGCAGCCACCTCCAGGAACTTGTCCAAACCTTTTATAAACCCAGCTACACTAACAGCCTTTACTACATCCTCCGGTAACAAATTCCAGAGTTTGATTACATGTTGAGTGAAAAAATATTTTCTTTTATTAGTTTTAAATAGTTTACCCTGTAGCTTCATTGCATGTCCCCTAGTCTTTCTATATTCTGATAAGGTAAACAATCGATCTACGTTTACCCGTTCCACTCCGCTCATTAATTTATAGACTTCTATCATATCTCCCCTCAGCCGTCTCTTTTCCAGGTTTAAATAGCCCTAACCTTTTTAGCCTTTCTTCATAGGAGTATCTTTCCATCCCCTTTACCATTTTGGTGGCTCTTCTCTGAACCTTTTCTAATAACTCTATATCCTTTTTAAGATACGGCGACCAGAATTGCACACAATATTCAAGGTGCGGTCTCACCATGGAACGATATAGAGGCATTATAATATCCTTTGTTTTATTTTCCATTCCTTTCCTTATCATATCAGATTCATTAAGAAATATCACATTTAATTTCTGAAGCAAACAATTTTTGAAAATTTGTAGAACAGTGCTATAAACCATAAACTCCAGACGTCTCTCCTTTCACCTTGCTTCAACTGGTTCCTGAAGAGTGTAGCTGTTCTTCCATTAGCCATAATGGACTCCCCTGTCACAGGGAGGCTCACTCTCTTTGCCCAGAAGTGGGACCTCTTAACCTCAGACACTTGAGTGTCACAAATTATCTAAAGTAATTACAAATTATATTGATTCGATCTTCCTCCAAATTGCCCTCCGAGGGTTCAATCCTTAAATCCTCAGCAGCAGGAACTACTTATGCAAGAAATCACTGCCCTTCAAAAAGTTCTAGCTATTGAGCTCGTGCCACCAGAGCAAAAATGGAGAGGATTTTATTCCCAGTATTTCCTGATCACTAAGAAAACAGGGGCTATTCTGTCCCATCCTAGACCTAAGAGATCTGAACAAATATCTGGATCCACCGTACTCCCTTATCTTAACAAAGTAGATTGGGTATTCTCTCTGGATCTAAAGGATGCATAACAGGATACTGGGTTTGCTGGATCTTGGTCTGACTCAGTATGGTATTCATTAAATTCAAGGCCGCCCTAAAATTCCATCTTTTTCAGACAGCATTTGTTATGAGAGACTTGGCGAAATTAAAAAGTCATGGGATAGGAGGCCGTGTACTACTGTGGATCAGGAACTGGTTAAAAGATAGAAAGCAGAGGGTAGTGCTAAATGGCCAATTTTCCCAATGGAGAAAAGTGAATAGTGGAGTATCCCAGGGATCTGTGCTGGGTCCACTGCTTTTTAACCTATTCATGAATGACCTGGAAATGGGAATAACGAGTGAGATTATCAAATTTGCAAATGACACAAAATTTTTTAAAATTGTTAAAACCCATGAGGATTGTGGAAAATTGCAAGAGGATAAATTGGAACTTCCCTTTCATAATTCTGTTTGCAGTCCTTTGCATTGTTAACCACTCTTATGCTCCATCCTGAGCCGTATATCAAGAAAGTGAATAAAGATAAAGATATTCTCCGTGGACAGCAGGAAAAGTCCTCACAACCCACCTACCTCCCCTTAGAGTTGTATTGTATTCTCCTCAGCTCTTATTAGACTGAGGTCAATATGGCGCCTCAGCGGTGGGCAGGAAGGCGCACACATGCACAGGGGAGCTTCCAAAGGCTTCTAGAAGGCACTAGGAATACTCCTGCACGAAGCTATGTCACATGACATCACCCATACATGAGTATATTTCTTGCTGTCCACGGAGAACATCTGCTACAGGTAAGTTAATTTGACTTATTCCTCTTGACCCTCAATGATCTCTCCATCTTCTTCTTTCTCTGCCATCCACCATTCTTCATCTCTTTGGCATTTATTGCACTCTGCTCCCTCACCCCTTTACTCCTCATTGTCCATGGAAGTCTCTCCTCCATTTTTGTGTTCCTCTCTCTTTTTGGCCTTCTCTCTGTTTATCCCATTGTTTTCTTCTCCTTTCACTCTCTATTCCCCTCACGTTTGCAGACTCCTTTTCTCTTTCTCTTTCGATCTCTCCTCCTCACATTTTCTCTCTCCTTCCTTAGAACCAATAAGAAGAAGATTTGTGTCAAGTTTGAAGGCACATGTGATTCTCCAGGAATTGAGGTAAATTGCAGATTTAAACATTGTTAATTGTCTAAGGGGGGGAGGGGGTAGGTCGAAGGCAGAGCAGAATAGGTGGGTTTTTAGTCTGGCTTTGAAGGTTTTGAAGGAGGGTTCCAGACGGAGAGAGGAGGGGAGCGAGTTTCAAAGCCGGGGACCCAGGAAAAAGAAGGCTGAAGAGCAGGTAAATTCTAGATGGGCTTGGGATGGGGAGGGAAGAAACATGTAATTGGAGTGAATGGACCGGAGTAACCGATGCGGGGTGTGCAGGTGAACCGAGTCAGCGAGATAGAGAGATAGAGAGAGGTACCAGTGTGGATTGACTTATGGACGAAGATGAGGAATTTATATTGAATCCTAAAGGGAATTGGGAGCCAGTGCAAATGTACGAGGAGGGGGGTGATGTGATCTGAATGGGAGGCGTGGGTCAGAATACGAGCTGCAGTGTTTTGGATGAGTTGTAGATGACACAGTTGGGATTGAGGAAGGCCTGCGAAGGAGATATTGTAATAGTCCAGACGAGACATCACTAGCACTGGTCGATTTAATAACGACTTGGTATTTAAAAGGACTTATCTAGGTAGAAGCAGCTACTCATCAGATAAGTCCTGCCGAGAAGGATAATTGAGAGGCAGCCTCCAAGAAGTGACAGGGCGGTCTGCAGGCAAAGCCGAGGTGGAGGTAACATTTATCCATATAAAGAAGGTTTCCAGCATGGCAATCTAGAAAATAATCGCTACCTGTGAGTGCAGAAAGTGAGCACTCCAAAACTGATACTGTCGCCCACTTGGGTACAAATGACCTGTCTAGAAACTGCCTCTGCAGTTCAAAGGGACTTCCAGACTCTGGGAAAGAAACTCAAGCCCATTGCTAGCACTATAGCATTCTCAGAAGTTCTACCTGTTCTTGGTGAGGGGGCAGAAAGGCTGCATCACTTAGACAACTTTAATACATGGCTCCAAACCTGGTGCAAACAAGAAGGATTTAGATATATAGGCAACTGGGGAAACAGATGGACCAACAAGAGACTATACTGTGCTGATGGACTACATCTCTCCATCGCAGGGAAAAGGATCCTAAGTGAAAAATTCAGGCAATATGTGCACAAGCATTTAAACTAGGGAAAGGGGGTGACGGATGGAGAACAAATCCAGGATGTCACTTCCAGCAAAAATATAACATTGGAAACTGCCACATTATCAACCCACACATCTATGGCAAGTGGAAAGAGGTGTGTAAAACAAAATCCATGGAAAATACAGGCAAGTCAGTCAAAAAATGCTGGAAAGCAATGAGCACAAATGCTCGAAGTCTAGACAACAAATTTCCTGATCTGGAAGCCCTAATGGTAGAAATGGACTTGAACATTGCGGCCATTACAGAAACATGATTTAATGAGTCATTTGAATGGGATATAGCCATAACTGGGTTTATTTATTTTATTTACATTCTCTTATATACCACACTATTCTGCATCAGTGTGGTTTACATTGAACAAGGCATTATAACTTGGAGATAACTATTTTACAGGGAACATGGGCTATGGAGGGTTAAGTGGCTTGCCCAAGACCACAAGGAGCACCTATGGGACTAGAAACCCCAGTCCTTCCAGCCCAAGGTTGTTGTCCTCTAGTGGGATTTGAACCCCTGACCTTCTGGCCTGAAGTACCTTGCCCCAACCACTAGGCCACTCCTCCACTCCAATCTATTTAGGAGAGATAGAGAGGGTAGAAATGGAGAAGGAGTAGCCCTATATGTCAAACGCGATATTAGTATTATACTACTGAACATTTGTATAGTGCTACATGACATACACAGTGCTGCAAAGACATGTAAAAGACAGCCCCTGCTCATCCGAGCTTACAATCTAGTCAAGACAGACAACACAGTAGCTGTAGACATGGGATACAGCTAGGGGGAATGGTAAAGAAACACAAAGGAGATTAGGTAAAGCAAGATCCAAAAGCGGTAGCGAAGAGGTGAGTTTTCAGCCTGGATTTGAAAAGGGTCAGAGAAGGCGCTTGACGTACAGACTCAGGTTGTTTGTTCCAGGCATAAGGAGCAGCAAGGTGAAAGGAGTGAAGTCTGGAGTTAGCAATAGAAGAGAAGGGTACAGATAGAATCAATTTGCCAGAAGAGCAGAGTTCCCAAGGAGGGGTGCAGGAAAGGTAATGAAAGGTAGTGAGGAGCTGCAGAGTGAATGCACTTATAGGTCAGCAGAAGTTTGAAATGTTTGAAATGGATGCGGAAACAGAGGCAGCAGAAGATTAGCCACACAGCAGAGTGTTGAACAGACTGAAGGGGAAAGAGATGATTCAAAGGGATACTAGCAAGAAGTAGGTTACAGTAGTCAAGACGGAAGGTTACAATAGTCTAGATGGGAGGTAACTAAGGAGTAGATAAGGGTCTTAATAGTGTGTTCAGAAAGGAATGGGTGAATTCTGTTGATGTTATAAAGAAAGAAATGGCAAATTGGATGTGTGTGGAGAAGGAGAGAGAGGAGTCAAAGGCGACCCCAAGGTTGCGAGCTAAGGAGACAGGGAGGAGTAGGGAGTTATCCACAGAGACTGAGAAAGAAGGAAGGGGAGAGGAGGGTTTAGGGGGGAAAATAATAAGTTCAGTTTTGGCCATGTTCATTTTCAAGCAGCAGTGAGACACACAAGCAGCAATGTCACAAAGAGACCCTGGCCTGGATTACTGGAGAGATTTCAGGTGCAGAGAGGTAGATCTGGGAATCAATAGTGTAAAGATGGTGCTGAAAGCCAAGGGACTGGGTATATAGAGAGAAAAGGAGTGGACCCACGAAAGATCCTTGAGGTATACCAACAGAGCGCAGGATATCAATAGAGGAGGATTCACCAGAACAAACACTGAAAGAGTGATGGGAGAGATAAGAAGATAAACAGGATAATTTGCGAATGGTGAATGCAGCTTTTGTCGGTCAGTCCCAGGGAGATATCAAACGAAAACTGCAGAAGATGGAAGGATTTGCGGGCATGAATACAGCGCAGTTAATGGAAGTTGCACAGAAAGTGTTTGTGAATCGTGATAATGAGCGTCAAAGAGAAAGTGAGCGTAAAATGAAGAAGAAAGCGGATCTTCTTGCTGCCGCTTTAGTTGAATGACGTGGAGGAGGTTTTCCTAATCGAAGGACCAGAGGACGTGGAAGGGGCCATTGGGATGGCCGGCCCCCATTGGGCGTGAACCAATGCGCCCATTGCCGAGAAGAAGGACATTAGAAAAATGAATGCCCGCACCTTGACTCCGCCTCCCGGAGGGGAAGAGGGAGCACCTGGAGAGCAGGGGGTAGATTCCAGAGTCATGGAGGAATGAATCGAGCACAGTTCCAGCAAGAAAAGGAAGAAGCTATTGAGGGAGTGGCAGTTGCAGAGGGCTATGATATAGATGAAGACTAGGCCAGACTGGGTTCCAAGTTTACCCTGGGTCCCCAGGAGCCTATGGTCAGTTTGAAGATTGGGGACCAATATATGGACTTCACGGTGGATACGGGAGCTGAGCACTCAGTAGTGGCAAAGCCAGTGGCCCCTCTGTCTACTCGATCTGTTACCATCGTTGGAGCCACTGGTGCCAGAGCCACAAAGCCGTTCCTGCAGAACCGCATGTGTGAACTAGGGGGACAAAAGATAACGCACCAGTTCCTGTATATGCCTGAATGCCCTATTCCTCTTCTAGGCCGAGATATGCTTGCCAAGCTCCAGGCACAGATATCCTTTGCTGAAGGGGGAGAAATGCAAATGACTGTGAATTCAAAACCTGCTGGACTGATGGTGCTGACTGTCCCCCGAGAAAAAGAGTGGCGGTTCTATAGTGCATCTTCGACCAAGACAACTGGTTCCCAGCAACATCTTAGATTCACCTGAAGTATGGGCGGAGGATAATTCACCAGGCCTAGCGAAGAACATAGCCCCTATCATTGTCACCCTCAAACCAGGAGCGGAACCCGTGCATGTGAAGCAGTATCCTCTTCCACAACCAGCCATTGAAGGAATTCACTGCCATCTGATGAAACTACTGAAGTATGGTCTACTCAAAGAGTGCCAGTCGCCCTGGAATACCCCCCTTCTCCCAGTTAAGAAGCCTGGGACAGGTGACTACCGCCCAGTGCAGGATTTGAGAAGAGTGAATGATGCAGTTGTAACTATACATCCAGTAGTGCCAAATCCTTATACTCTCTTGGGACTGATCCCCACTGAGGCTACTCATTTCACTGTCTTGGACCTGAAAGATGCTTTCTTTTGCATATGCCTCGCCCCCACCAGTCAACTTCTGTTTGCATTTGAATGGCAAGACCCCACCACAGGACGCCGGGGTCAACTCACACAGACTCGATTACCCCAAGGATTTAAGAATTCACCAACCCTCTTCAGTGCTGCTCTAAATCAGGATCTTTCAAGCTACCATGTGGACCCAGGAAAAAGGGTCCTTCTCCAATATGTGGATGACTTGCTGATTGCCACCACTTCAGAAAATGAATGTTTGCAGGCCACCAGTGATCTGTTACATCTCTTGAATGAAGCTGGGTACAAAGTCTCGAGAGCAAAGGCTCAGCTATGCCAAACTGAAGTTAAATATCTAGGATTCCAGTTGTCCAGCGGAATTCGACGACTAGGACCAGAACGTAAAGAAGCTGTATGTAGCATTCCCACTCCGACCACTAGGAGACAAGTAAGAGCCTTTTTAGGAGCTGCAGGCTATTGTCGCATATGGATACTGTCGTGAGCCCTCTCTGTGCACCTGTAGGTAAAACACGGTACTGCACTGAGCCTCAGTATAACTGGCCTTCTGGTAATTGTAGTTGTGCTGCCAGTTACAAATCAATCGTGGAAAACTGATGGTAAGGTTAAATAGGGCTTTATTTCCCTTTCCCAATAGGATTTCTCAATATGTACAAAAATAAAGAAACATAACCCTTCTTGGGCATAACAGAAAGAAAACTGTAACAAAAATAGCTTTCTTTCAGCTTCTTAACAAAACAAATGTATTCCAAACACAGACCTGTAGCAACCAGGAATAAGGCCTTCCCTTCACCCTGTCAGGCTTCTTATTCCTCTCTATCTCAGTGAGACTATGTTGTCAGCCAGAGAAATGCTACAGTCCATTTGTTCAATGTTATCTTCTATTACAGATGGTTCCTATTGCATAGGTTCCTCAGCAGGAATTAACACCTCTTTACCTTCCTCGTGTGGGAGCTTTGCAAACAGTCCGTCTTGGCTGTGACGTACTTTTCTTTCACTAAGAGGAAACTGCTTGCTGTTACCACATTCACTGAGGTTTTGCTGGTAAGAGCCTCCCCTCTGCTGGTACCTGTTAGGCAAGTTAAAACATTCCCTTGCCCACCTATTAGAAGGAATTGCTTCAGCTCTAGCCTCTGCTCTGCTTAGGACCCTGGAAACAGCAGGAGCTTTTAACGGCAGCCCTTCTGAGATTCTGTGCCTCACGTATCTCTCAGAGTGATTTACTTCTGCAGGTAAAAAGCCTTTATCTTTCTCTTGCTTATGATAAGGGTAATGAAGCTTCTCTGCTTCCCTTAAGCTGGCTTCATATGGCTTTTGGACTTCCACAAACTGTCTCCTATAGCCAAGCCCTGTGCTTCCCCTTTTTGGACAAGAGTAAAACCTCTCGGCTTGTACCTTTTTCCTTCGGGATCTGTTCCAACCTGGGCTGTTATATTCACTCTCACTTTCTGTGTCAAGCTGTCTGTATCTCTCACTCAAGCATTCATTGGACTCATTCAGACCTCCGTTCAGGCTTCCAAAGTGGTAGTCAGACACGCTCTCTTCACAGCTTCTCTTGTCCTCTCCATTCATCCAGTTCCTTCTGTTTCTGCTTTCATTCAGAGACCTAGGCTGTCTCCCATTCTCCTTCCGGTTCCAGTTCCTATTCTGGTCCTTATCCCGAGTCTGGGTCTTACCCTGGTTCTGCCTAACTGCTTGTGAGCTGTGCTTATCTAGGTGTTTCCTAGCTGCACCACCCCCCAGCTGATTAGTATCAGGTGAGAATCTCCTGGTTTCTCTACTGGCTGGGTATGTCTCCCTAGCTCGTGACCTCACTTGCTTACATTGCCCATGGCAACTTTCTATCATGTGCTCTCCCCAAACATCAGTATCTTCTTGAACTGCTATATCATCCATAGGGGTCACTAGTGAGTCTGCTCTGTGACAGATTCCCCCCCTTAAAATATTACGGGCTGCCGCAAAAACTACACGGACAGCACGTAATTCTGCCCGGGGTGCGCCTGTAATGCTCCCTGTAAACTAAATTAGCCTGGGCCTCCCTCTCTTTCCAAGGCTTTAACACATTAAGGTGATAAACCTGTCTACGTCCCCTGTCGTTTTCTATTAGATAGGAAACAGGCCCAATTCTTTTTATCACTGTACCCGGCCCCTTCCAGTGGGATTCAAATTTGGGACCCGGATCTGCTACCTGGATGAGGACCTTATCCCCGACTCCTAATTGTCTGGGTTGTGTGCCCTTATCGTAATAGCGTTTCTGATGCTGCTGGCTAGCCTTGAGATTGTCTACCGAGGCTTTAGACGTCTTCTCTAAGCGCGTTCTTAAGTTATTTAAGAATTGTGGTACCCCTACCTCCGGTATTTCGGGTTCCACCCACTCTTCCTGCAGAATGTCTAATATACCCCTCGGGGCCCTGCCGAACAATAGCTCGAACGGGGATGCCCCCAAGGACGTTTGAATACGCTCCCTACATGCGTACAATACGAATGGGAGCAAGGTGTCCCACTCTGCCATCTCTCCCTTCCTTAAACCTCTCCTCAACAGGTGTTTAATGGATTGGTTCATTCGTTCTACTAATCCGTTTGACTGGGGATGGTACGCCGCAGTCTTAATGTGGCGAATGCCAAATGCTTCCCACACTCTAGCAAGATATCGTGATACGAAGTTGCTTCCCTGATCTGTTAAGATCTCCTGGGGAAACCCCACTTCGCAAAATAACTTTATTAGTTCTTGCGCTATAATCCTAGCTGAGATGTTCCTAAGGGGAATTTCCCACGGGAACCGCGTGGCGTGGTCTACAATTACTAGCATATATTGGTAACCCCTAGGTGTTTTTATTAGAGGGCCCACTATATCCATCCCCATGCGTCTAATGGGTGCCGAGATGGTAGGCAAAGGCACCATAGGTACGGCCTTTGGTCGTGCTATTGAGACCCTCTGGCAGGTAGGGCAGGAGTCACAGTACTGTTTCGTCTCTTTATATATTCCTGGCCAGTAAAACCTCGCCAGTATCTGATCTAGCGTTCCCTGAACACCTTTGTGACTGCCTATCGGGTGGTCGTGTGCTAGGCGTAAAACGATAGCCTTGAAAGTTACTGGCACTACCAGTTGTTTCCTGACTGCGTCAGTATTAGGATCTATACTTTCCCTATATAGTATGTCCTTATCTAGTAGGAATCTGGGAAGTATGGGTCGATCCTCTTGTGCCCATTCAAATGCTCTTTTGAGCGCAGGGTCTGCCTTTTGTTCCATTGGGAAAGAAGGGAACTTCTGAACTAGGGCTGCAGGTACCCACGGTAACCCTTCCCTGGCCTCTAGTTCTGCTCTTCCTCGGGTCCTTTTATTTCTTTCCTGGCATTTCCTAGCCTTGGGTTTTTTCTCCTCTTTATTTGGAACCTGAATCAACTCATCATGATCGGGGAGTGTGTTAGCCTCAACCTCTTCTATCTTTTCCTCGGGCTTTTCCTTATCTTCCTCCCCCTTAGGTTCCTCTGTTCTTTCAACAGATGGTTCCTGGGTTCCTGAGGTCCCAGCCCGTGACCTGGTTGAAACAAGGCCTGTCCTTGTACCTAAGCCTTGCATCAATCCTCCTTTAAATGAAGGCCAATCATGCCCTAGGATAAGTTCCTGGGGTAGCCCTGGGACTACTGCCACCTGGATTTCTCTTTCTATTCCCATCCCTTTAACCCGTACCTTATGTAGGGGATATTGAAGACGGGTGCCATGTACACATTTTATCTGCACTTGGTCCTTTCTCTGACCTGAGGCCGCAGAGCGAGACTGCTCCATGGTCTCCCAAAACTTCTGAGAGACCATGCTCTGTTCTGCGCCTGAGTCCAGCAAAGCCAAGGCGTCTTCTCCATCTACCAAGACCTGGAGAAAAATGCCTTTCGGGACTTGTTTCTCAGCTCCGGCTATAAAGACCATTTTTACCCCACAATTTTCTGGTAGTGGCCTGCCTTTCCACACCTATAACATTTCTTACTACCAGACACATCACCAACAGTATCATCATACACATTTTTTTATACATTGTAACTCTATCACCCTTCCTCATTTTATCAGGATTTTCATTGCCATTTATTTTTAACTCGCCAATTCTAGAGGTGTCAGCCCTTTTCACTTCATAATATACCTCTGCCATATTGGCTGCCTCTTCTGGATTACGGCAATCCTGTAAGGTGAGGAAGGTCTTTAAATCAGGTGATACAGAATGCATAAACTGCTCCAATATTATATCATTCATAATGGAGTCTACTGACCTCCCTTCGGGGTTAAGCCACTTATACGCGAGGCTTTTTAACCTCTGATATAATGCTCTGGGAGACTCCTTACTTTGTATTTTTGCCTCCCTAAATAGGTGTTTGTAATGCCTGGGCGTAAGGCCCAGCCTATCCCTTATGGCCTTTTTAATTTCCACATAATTAGTGGCTAAGGTAGCAGGCATTCCCTTAAATGCTGACAGAGCCTCTCCAGTCAAGGTCATGGCAAATCGCATGGCCCACTGCTCTGATGGCCATTTGAGGGTTTCTGCAATCCTCTCAAAGGATTCTATATAATCGTCCAAATCATCATACTGGGTAAGCTGTCTCACAGAAAAATTAGAGCAACTGTTCAGTGCTACTTGCGGCATTGTTGGCAAGTTTGCTGCTTCATTTTCCTGCGGCTTCTTGACAAGAGCCTCCAATGCTACCAATAAAGGCTGCTGCTGCTCTTTCATAGCATCCATGTACTGTCCTTGGAGTTGTTGCATAAGCGCTGCTTGTCTGTCCCACTGCGCTTGCATCCATGTCTGGACGTCGTGTGGATCCATCCCTCTGGAGCTGAACACCTGCAAAAGAAAAAAGAAAAAGCACACCAAGTGCGGTACTTCTTTTGCCCACTTCCTGCCTAGGAATAGCGCCCCCTTTCTCACGGTGTCCTTCTACCTTTCCCACCCAGGTCACCGTTACCTGAGTTTTCTGGTAGACTTCAGCATGTGAGAAAGGTCCCTTTTCTGGCCGACCTGCCAGCGAAATCCTCCTCAGGTAGTGCTTCTGTGTGGTCACTTGTTCCTCCAGCGATGTCCTCTTCTCTTATTTCTTCCCTTTATCCTCCAGAAGAAATCACGTGGTATAAAAATTAATCCTAAAATACTACGCCATTATGTCGTGAGCCCTCTCTGTGCACCTGTAGGTAAAACACGGTACTGCACTGGGCCTCAGTATAACTGGCCTTCTGGTAATTGTAGTTGTGCTGCCAGTTACAAATCAATCGTGGAAAACCGATGGTAAGGTTAAATAGGGATTTATTTCCCTTTCCCAATAGGATTTCTCAATATGTACAAAAATAAAGAAACATAACCCTTCTTGGGCATAACAGAAAGAAAACTGTAACAAAAATAGCTTTCTTTCAGCTTCTTAACAAAACAAATGTATTCCAAACACAGACCTGTAGCAACCAGGAATAAGGCCTTCCCTTCACCCTGTCAGGCTTCTTATTCCTCTCTATCTCAGTGAGACTATGTTGTCAGCCAGAGAAATGCTACAGTCCATTTGTTCAATGTTATCTTCTATTACAGATGGTTCCTATTGCATACGTTCCTCAGCAGGAATTAACACCTCTTTACCTTCCTCGTGTGGGAGCTTTGCAAACAGTCCGTCTTGGCTGTGACGTACTTTTCTTTCACTAAGAGGAAACTGCTTGCTGTTACCACATTCACTGAGGTTTTGCTGGTAAGAGCCTCCCCTCTGCTGCTACCTGTTAGGCAAGTTAAAACATTCCCTTGCCCACCTATTAGAAGGAATTGCTTCAGCTCTAGCCTCTGCTATGCTTAGGACCCTGGAAACAGCTGGAGCTTTTAACGGCAGCCCTTCTGAGATTCTGTGCCTCACGTATCTCTCAGAGTGATTTACTTCTGCAGGTAAAAAGCCTTTAACTTTCTCTTGCTTATGATAAGGGTAATGAAGCTTCTCTGCTTCCCTTAAGCTGGCTTCATATGGCTTTTGGACTTCCACAAACTGTCTCCTATAGCCAAGCCCTGTGCTTCCCCTTTTTGGACAAGAGTAAAACCTCTCGGCTTGTACCTTTTTCCTTCGGGATCTGTTCCAACCTGGGCTGTTATATTCACTCTCACTTTCTGTGTCAAGCTGTCTGTATCTCTCACTCAAGCATTCATTGGACTCACTCAGACCTCCGTTCAGGCTTCCAAAGTGGTAGTCAGACACGCTCTCTTCACAGCTTCTCTTGTCCTCTCCATTCATCCAGTTCCTTCTGTTTCTGCTTTCATTCAGAGACCTAGGCTGTCTCCCATTCTCCTTCCGGTTCCAGTTCCTATTCTGGTCCTTATCCCGAGTCTGGGTCTTACCCTGGTTCTGCCTAACTGCTTGTGAGCAATGTTCCCTCTAATTTTCTGTAGGCTCTGTGCGCATAAAATATCAGCTGTGTGCAGCTTTTGAAAGAAGGTTAAATTTTTGTGCGCCACATAACGACACTCGGAGTTATATACTTTAAAATTTGACTACACATCAGAATACAGTATGTACACCACATTGATTTTAATCAAATTAAATGAAAATGGATGATTACTAAATGAAGCGGGAAATTTCTAGTAATTACAATCATAACTTTTAAATTTTAAGACGTCTGTGTTGTTTTCTATCAGAATCAAAGCTGTAATTTTTGTGCGCTCTGTTGTGAAGTATGTGCGCTCGCTCGGCGAGGTGTGTGCGCGCGCACACGCGCACACCTTAGAGGGAACAGTGCTTGTGAGCTGTGCTTATCTAGGTGTTTCCTAGCTGCACCACCCCCCAGCTGATTAGTATCAGGTGAGAATCTCCTGGTTTCTCTACTGGCTGGGTGTGTCTCCCTAGCTCGTGACCTCACTTGCTTACGTTGCCCATGGCAACTTTCTATCATGTGCTCTCCCCAAACATCAGTATCTTCTTGAACTGCTATATCATCTGTCTCCATAGGGGTCACTAGTGAGTCTGCTCTGTGACAATACCAAACTTTGCTCTGCTGGCAATGCCATTATATCAAGCCACCAAAGGAATGGAGAGATCCCCTCTGGAATGGGGACCAGAACAGGATGCAGCATTCCAATCTCTGAAAACAGCTTTGATGTCATCACCAGCTCTGGGTCTGCCAGATATACAGAAACCGTTTCGTCTATATGTTCATGAGTCACAAGGAAATGCTTTGGGAGTATTGACTCAACCTCTTGGATCTTGGCAGCGACCAGTAGCCTATCTGTCAAAACAATTGGACACTGTTGCAAAAGGCTGGCCCCCTTGTCTAAGAGCTGTTGCAGCCACAGCCCTCCTAGTGAGCGAAGCTGACAAGCTCACTTTGGGGCAAAATCTTTGTGTTGTTGTGCCACACTCTGTTCTAACCCTTATGGAACACAAAGGAAATTACTGGTTCACGAACTCACGAATGTTGAAGTATCAGAGCATGCTGTGTGAAAATCTCCGATTGCAGCTGATGGTCAGTCAAGCTTTGAATCCTGCTACGTTGTTACCAATTGGTCCTGGCCCTCCTGATCATGACTGTTTGGAAAATATGGACACTGTGTTCTCAAGTCGCCCAGATCTGACAGATGTTCCTTTGGAGAACCCTGAACGGACTTTCTTTGTGGATGGAAGTAGTCTCGTCATCAATGGACATCGTTGTGCTGGGTATGCGGTGGTGACCCTGGACTTGGTAGTTGAGTCCTCAGCTCTGGCCCCAGGAACTTCCGCACAAAAGGCTGAACTGATAGCTCTCACTAGGGCACTGATATTAGGAAAAGGGCTCCACATAAATGTGTACACAGACTCAAAGTATGCTTTCACAACTTTACATGCTCATAGAGCCCTGTACAAAGAGCGAGGGTTGATTGCCTCAGGAGGCAAATCCATCAAGTATGGCCCAGAGATATTAACACTATTAGACGCTGTGTGGGCCCCCAAGCAGGTAGCGGTCATGCACTGTCAAGGTCATCAGGCAGGAGGAGGAGAAGTTGCCCAAGGGAATAGGTTTGCTGATGCCACTGCCCAAAAAGCAGCCACCACAGGACAAGTTGTGGCCCCAGATATCTCAGTCCAGGCAGCTCTGTTCCCCGTGCCCCTTAGTTCATGGGCCCCCAGATATACCACCAAAGAGTTAGACTATTTCTGTGAAAAGGAGGGGGGTGCCCTAACAGAGGAAGGCTGGATAGTGCTGCCACCCCCAGAAGGTGGTTCACCTCCAGGTCCCACTGTAATTCCGGAAACACTGGGTCCAGCCTTCGTTCAAGCTTTCCATCAAGCTACACGCTATGGGAAGACTGCCATGGAGAAAGCACTCAGGCCCCATTTCTGCATCCCATTATTAGGACCCCTGTCTGCCTCAGTAGCCCGGCAATGCCTAACATGTGCCAAGAACAATGCTAAGCAAGGTCCTAATCCACCCCCAAGAGTTCAGTCAGTAGGAGTCACCCCCATGAGCAATATTCAGGTGGACTTTACTGAAATGCCACGAGCCAATGGATATCATTACTTGTTGGTCTTAGTTTGCACCTTCTCTGGATGGGTAGAGGCATTCCCCACCAGAACAGAGAAAGCCAGGGAAGTCACTAAAGTCTTGCTCCATGAGATCATCCCTCGATTTGGAATACCATCAACCATAGGATCAGATAATGGGCCCTCATTTGTATCTCAGGTGACTCAGCAGTTAGCACGAGCCCTACAAGTGCAGTGGAAATTGCATACAGCTTACAGACCCCAGAGTTCAGGAAAGGTAGAGCGTGAATCAAACTTTAAAATCTCAATTGTCTAAACTCTGTCAAGAAGCTCACCTAAAGTGGCCCCAGGTTCTTCCCATTGCTCTCCTTAGGATACGTTCAGCCCCTACCAAGTCATTAGGAGTTTCCCCTTTTGAGATTCTGTATGGGCGACCTCCACCTATTGTGCAAGGAATAAAAGGGGATATGAAACAGATTGGATCTGAAATTACTAGACAAGAACTGTTGGCTCTAAGTTCTGTTTTGCAGAGTCTCCATACGTGGGTGCAAGACCAGCTGCCCATCAATCTAACAGAGCCACTGCATCCTTTCAAGCCTGGAGTCTCGGTGTGGGTCAAAGAGTGGAGAAAGACACCGTTAGCACCACACTGGAAGGGACCCTAGTTGTCATCCTGTCAACTCCTACAGCAGTTAAAGTGGCGGAACTTGAACCCTGGATTCATCATAGTCGAGTAAAGCCAGCAGCCGCTCCTGAACTTGATCTCGAACATTGGACTGCAGTAAATGGTCCTGAAACCCCATTGCGGCTCACTTTGCGATGACAATCATTATTATAAAAGACTGTGAAAGGACTATAAATCTGCAGCCCTACTCCTGCCACTCACTGGAAGCTGGTAGGTTAAAGTATGGCAGAAGCTTGAGGATCTACAATTTTACTCCTGTCACACGTCGTGGAAGTTGACAGGTGTACGGTGGAAGCTGTGAAAAAGACTTCAGGTTCAGAGTTCCCAACATCTAAACCAATTCTCCAGAGACTATGATCATGATGTTTTCTTCTTATTGTTTCATTTTGGCGGTAGCCCTGGGATCCCTTGGAATGACTTTTGCCTTACCCCCCTGTGCAGCCTGCATCACTACTACTCGAACTGGGATAAAGATCACTCAAACTTTACTCTATCATTCTTACTACACGTGTACTGGTGTAGTTAGCAGATGTGTGTATAATGGGACAGAGTTAAATGTCTGCACTAAAGGAAAGAGTAAGACTTGCTTCAGACCCCGCCAGAACCCTTCCTATTATGTTCTGGAGTTGCGATGGAATGATGAGGATGGGGCCCTCATAAATGCTACACACCAACTTTCTGACCCCACAAGACCTGTTGTTCCCTTATACTTTGATGCTTGTGATGTTATCAATAGAAATGATTATTATAGATGTGGGTCATGGGAACAAGCCTATTATTTTGATGATAAATACATGTGTCCTGAAGGAGCATACAGATGGGGAATATGTACAGGGGTACAATACATAAGAACATAAGATATGCCATACTGGGTCAGACCAAGGTCCATCAAGCCCAGTATCCTGTTTCCAACAGTGGCCAATCCAGGTCAGAAGTACCTAGCAGTTTCCCCAAAAGACACAAGTTCCACAATGCTTGTACTGGGTCAAGCATTGATATCCTGGGTCCCTTCTTAATAATGGTTTATGGACCTTTCCTCCAGGAACTTGTCCAAACCTTTTTTAAACCCAGCTACACTAACAGCCTTTACTACATCCTCTGGTAACAAATTCCAGAGTTTGATTACACGTTGAGTGAAAAAATATTTGCTTTTATTAGTCTTAAATAGTTTACCCTGTAGCTTCATTGCATGTTCCCTAGTCTTTCTATATTCTGACAAGGTAAACAATCGATCTACGTTTACCCGTTCCACTCCGTTCATTAATTTATAGACTTCTATCATATCTCCCCTCAGCCGTCTCTTTTCCAGGTTAAAGAGCCCTAACCTTTTTAGCCTTTCTTCATAGGAGTATCCTTCCATCCCTTTTACCATTTTGGTGGCTCTTCTCTGAACCTTTTCTAAAATCGCTATATCCTTTTTAAGATACGGCGACCAGAATTGCATACAATATTCAGGGTGCAGTCTCACCATGGAACGATATAGAGGCATTATAATATCTTTTGTTTTATTTTCCATTCCTTTCCTTATCATACCTATCATTCTATTTGCTCTCTTGGCCGCCGCTGCACACTGGGCCGAGGGTTTTAACATGGTATCCACAATGATGCCTAAATCTTTTTCCTGGGTGGTGGTTCCTAATGTGGAACCTTGCATCGTGTAACCATAATTTGGGTTGTTCTTCCCTAGGTGCATAACCTTGCACTTGTCCACATTAAATTTCATCTGCCATTTTGATGCCCAGTCTTCCAATTTATCAAGATCCTCTTGCAATTTTCCACAATCCTCTTGGGTTTTAACAACTTTAAATAGTTTTGTGCCATCTGCAAATTTGATAACCTCACTCGTTATTCCACTTTCCAGGTCATTTATGAATATGTCAAAAAGCTGCGGACCCAGCACAGATCCCTGGAGTACACCACTATTCACCTTTCTCCATTGGGAAAATTGGCCATTTAGCCCTACCCTCTGCTTTCTATCTTTTAACCAGTTCCTGATCCACAATAGTACACTGCCTCCTATCCCATGACTCTTTAGTTTTGCCAAAAGTCTCTGATGAGGGACCTTGTCAAAGGCTTTCTGAAAGTCCAGATACACAATATCAACCGACTCACCTTTGTCTACCTGTTTATTCACTCCTTCAAAAAAACATAACAGATTAGTAAGACAAGATCTTCCTTGTCTAAAGCCATGTTGGCTGTCTCCCATTAGGTCATGACTATCTACATGCTGTTTACTGCATACTGCATACTTTCCCCCTGCATACTTTCCCCCTACCTGTTTAATTTATATGCAGAACAAATCATCAGAGAAGCAGGATTGTATGAAGACAACAGAGGTGTGAAGATTGGTGGAAGACTCATCAACAACCTTGGCTATGCTGATGATACCACATTACTGGCGGAAAGTGAAGAAGATCTGAAACATTTGCTTCTCACAATCAAAGAACATAGTCTCAAAATGGGCCTGCACTTTAATGTAAAGAAGACAAAGATCATGACAACTGGCATAATCAACAGGTTCATCGTTGAAGGAGAAGAAATTGAAATCGTGAATAACTTTAACCTACTTGGATCAACTATCAATAAAGAAGCAACAAGCAGTCAAGAAATCAGACGACGCATTGCTCTTGGCAGAATGGCTATGAAAGACCTAGATGAGATTCTCAAGAGCAGAGATGTCTCTCTCCATACAAAGAGTCGACTTGTTCAAGCCATGGTATTTTCAATAACATCATATGGATGTGAAAGCTGGACAGTGAAAAAGATAGACAGGAAGAAAATTGATGCCTTTGAATTATGGTGCTGGCGGCGAATACTGTGTATACCATGGACTGCCCGAAGAACAAACCAGTCTGTACTAGAGGAGATCAAACCTAAGCTTTCTTTAGAAGCTCAGATGACAAGACTTCGACTTTCATACTTTGGACACATCATGCGGAGAGAGAGATCATTAGAGAAAGACATCATGCTTGGCAAGATAGAAGGTCAACGCAAAAGAGGAAGGCCAGCAATGAGATGGATCGATACAATAACAGCAGCTTCGGGTACCAGTCTGTCAACAATGAGCCGCCTGATTGAAGACCGAACACAATTTAGGACAGCTATCCAGAGGGTCGCCATGAGTCGACTCCAACTCGACGGCACTTAACAACAACATCTACATGCTGAGTAATTTTATTCTTTATAATGGTTTCTACCATTTTTCCCGGTACTGATGTCAGGTTCACCGGTCTGTAGTTTCCCGGATCACCCCTATAAACCTTTTTAAAAATTAGTGTTACATTGGTGATCCTCCAATCTTGATTTTAATGATAGTTCACAGATTACTAATAGCAGGTCTGCAATCTCATATTTCAGTTCTTTCAACACCCTTGGATGTATACCATCCGGCCCAGGTGATTTGCTACTCTTCAGTTTATCTAATAGTTGTAATACATCTTCCCGAAGTATTGATATTTCCTTCAATTCTTCCGCACCTTTAAATACCACTTCAGTCATGGGTACATCCCTACATCTTCCTCAGTAAAGACCGAAGCAAAGAATTCATTCAGTTTCTCCGCTATCGCCTTGTCGCCTCTCAGTGCTCCTTTAACCCCTTTATCATCTAATGGACCAACTGACTCTCTCACAGGTTTTTTTGCTACGAATGTATTTGAAAAGGTCTTTATTTCGTGTTTTTGCTTCCGCAGCAAGCTTCCTCTCAAATTCTCCCTTTGCCTGCCTTATCAAGGCCTTGCATTTGACTTGCCAGTGCTTGTGCTGTTTCCAGGTTTCGTCGTTTGGCTCTTTTTTCCATTTCCTGAAAGATGCTTTTTTGGCAACAACAGCCTCTCTGACCTCACCTTTAAACCATGCTGGCAGTTTTTTGGACTTCCTTCCACTTTTCTTAAAACGTGGAATACAGCTGGTCTGGGCTTCCAAGATAGTATTTTTCAACAACACCCAAGCTTGATGTACGTCCTTAACCTTTGCAACTACTCCTTTTAGTTTTTTCTTAACTGTTTTCCTCCATTTTATCATAGTCTCCCTTTCGAAAGTTAAAAGGTAGTACTGTGGATTTCCCAACTACTCCCCAACTACTTATGGCAAACCTTCTAAAGATGATTACTTCTGTCCAAATGGGGATGTGTGTACTATGCTACTTGGTCTGGTGGCCCCACAGGGCAGGATGGGGATAATCGCAAAGCCAATTTAGAAAGACTACCATTGCTTGAGCCCCATAAGTGTAAGAAAGGTGCCTGTAATCCCTTACGGCTCCTCATTCTTGACCCCAGTCAGTGGAAACAGGGGTTCAGATTTGGTTTACGAATAGCGGGGGAAGGAACAGACCCTGGAACCTTTCTACATATACAGCTCAATACTAAGACCCATGTCTCTTCACCTTATCGAATACATCATACTTTCCATGAGGCCATGCAAGCGAAGTTTGAAGTCCCCCATACTACCCAGAATCTATTCTTTGAACTAGCTGGAGCTGTAGCATCCAGTCTCCATATTTCTGATTGCTTCTTTTGTGGGGGGACTAAAATGGGAGACCAATGGCCTTGGGAAGCCCAGGAATTAAACTACTCCATCCCATATAACCAAACTGATCTACATAAAACTACTAGTGAATGGGTATTAGCTAACCCCATTGTTGGACGTCTGTGTTTTGCCCGCACAGGACCACAGTTCACCATGCAGGTTGGACAGCTGGTCTGTCTAAGCCAGAAGTTCTATAATGCTACCACTAGAAAAACGTCCTGGTGGTCAGGTGTAAATGCTCCTGAACCTTCCAACCCTTTAGCCATTTTCCCCAATCTTGCTAAGTTATGGACTTATTTGGTTTCTCATAATACCTGGCAAGCTCCACCTGGACTTTATTGGATTTGTGGAACTCGAGCGTATGCCAAACTTCCTAATAATTGGGAGGAGCATGTGTATTGGGAACTATACAACCTTCTTTCTTCCTTTTGCCCCTATCTCATGGGGAACAATTAGGATTCCCTGTGTACAAAAGTCAACAGAAGCGAGAGGCTTTAACAATAGGCCAATGGAACAATTGGTATGGTGATGAGTGGCCACATGAAAGAACCATTTCATAATATGGACCAGCCACTTGGGCACAAGATGGCACCTGGGGATACCGCACTCCTGTTTATATGCTTAATCGAATTATACGTTTGCAAGCTGTTGTTGAAATAATAACCAATGAAACTAGTAAAGCGCTAACTCTTTTAGCCAAGCAAGCTACCCAAATGCGTACAGCTATCTATCAAAATCGTTTAGCACTAGATTATTTGTTAGCAGCTGAAGGTGGAGTGTGTGGAAAATTGAATTTAACCAACTGTTGTTTACAGATTGATAATACAGGCCAAGTTGTTGAAGACATAGCTGAACAGATGCGGAAGCAAGCATATGTCCCAGCCCAAAAATGGCATGGTCTGGAACTTGATGGTTGGTTTGGCTCTATGTTTTCAGGACTAGGTGGTCTAAAAAACTCTGGTGTTTATTGTATTACTAATATTGGCTACATGCTTGTTTCTCCCATGTCTCCTACCCCTCTGCTTACGCACTATTACCTCAACTCTTGATAGCACCATAGAACGAAAAGCAGCGGCTAAAGTGTTAGCTATATGGCAGTATTACCCTATACCCCAAAGTAATGCTTTTCAATGAGTATAATGTGTGATTTGTTTCTCACCCACTTTAACATTAGGGGTGGGAATAATCAAAGGGGGGAATGTGGTAGGCTATAGCCTATATAGACGTGAAAGGCCTGTAAGATAGGCCTGGATTCTAACCCCACCTTCCTGATTTTAGAGCAGAGAATTAAAAGTTAGAAAAATCAGTTTATTGCAAAGCTTGCTCAAATATCTCCATACTAAATGGATACTTTTGCATTCCTTAAGCCAGAAATGACCTTGCAGTAGAAATGTATCTATATCTGAAGACTGTGCCTTTGTTAGAAATGTCTAAGAAGGGGGAACAGGGAGCTAGGCCCAGAGAGGGTCCCCGATTGGATAGGAGCAAGGGGCGTTGGGATCAATAGAAAGTTTGCATGTATCAAACTGTTAGAAATGTATATAATGAAATTCTGCCTGTATAACGTTGCTCAGTCATTTCTGGACTCGTTCCTGTCTGGGCCTTGTGCACAATAAATTGGCTTGGACCCTGCAACGACTCCTGGTATTATTTGGTTGTCTGCACTTCCCTGCAACATTAGCTGTCTGTTGGATGTATGCAGAGAATGAATTGTAAAGGTCTGAATGTCCACCTGTATGCATGTGTATCTGAGTCTTATTTTCTGCAAATTGACACAAAAGAAATTGTGCAAAAGAAAGAGCGAGAGAGAAAAAGAGAATCCAAAGACATTGCAGGAAACAGAAACTGAGAGCATCATGGGAGGGGAATGAGGAAGAAGAGCCTCTCAGAGGCTTGCAAGGAATAAAGAGCAGAACTTTCTTTCCTGGATTGAGCATTGTCGGACTCATTTCCCCTTCTGCTTGCCCCATGCACAGTGTGTGTCTCAGAGGCTGGATCTTGACATGGATCTATGCCACCCCTGCTTCCCGCCTCATGCCGGTCTCCTACCTGCTGAGCAGAAAACCCTGCAGCCATTCTCCTGCCCTTCTCTGGAACACGCCTTGGTTCCCTTTTTGCAAAGCTGGTGGTGTGAATTTTGCTGGTGCTAGTAAGAAGCGTCTTTCCTGGTGGCTTCAGTGGGAGATATCAGCTCTGTACAGTACAGTACAGCAGCTCTGCTCCTTCCAGGAGGAAGTGATGTCACTAAGGGGTGGTCCTGCAGCATCAGGCATGATGCTGGGAAATGTAGTCCTATCATGCCCTTGGGCTAAAAAAAGACTGGGAAAGGTGGTACATGCAGTCCTGTAATATTTTAAATAAATGCTCAGTTTTACTGTGGTGATAAGGAAAAAAGGGAGAGAGCAAAAAAAATAGAAAAAAAGGAAGGAGGGAAGAGAGAGAGAGAGAGACAGCTATCCACCTTTCCCAGAACTGAGAGATAAAATCAAAGAATGAGCATGAAAAGCTCTATATAATCCTGGGGATAAAGTGACCTGACCATCTTTTCCAAGTTCAAATACTGGACACTCAATCAAGTCGGGAGGTTCAAAGTTAAGAAAAATAAAAAATATGTTTATAATAGGATTGCCAACTTTTTCACCGAGAAAAATCCGACACCTGTGGCTCGCCATGCTCCACTCATTCTCCGCCCCTAGTCCCATCCCTGCCCCGCCCCCAACCCCACCCATGCTGCACCCCAGTCCCAACCACAAAAATTACCGAGGATAAGTGTAGGCTAACTCCCTTGGTCAGATAATAATTAAACTGGGAACCCTCCAAAGCCAAACATGAAATGTACAACACTGGAGAAATAAAACTATAAAGTAATTGCACTAAACAAAAACGCAAAGATGTTAGCAATACACATTTCCCAGACCAGACATATTCCAGTTAATAAATTTAAAATAAAAAGTATTTTTCTACCTTCTGTTTGGGCATTCTATTTTTTCAGTTGCAATTGCTCTAGTCACTTTCTTCTGGTTTCTTCGTCTTCTGCAAGCTATCCATTTGTCCTTTCTTCTCTTTTAGATGTTTTCCATTCTCTCTCTATATTTGCTTTAACATACTGATCATTTCCCTTTTGCTCTTTCCCCCATTTCTTTCCTTATTTCTTTATCATCCACTCAAAATTCACCCTTCCATTCTCAATCCCCTCTTACTCTCCCAATACCCGGCCCATCGTAGACTTTTCTTCCATACAAAATATCTTTTCCCCTCTCCATTCTCATTCCCCATCTCCATCCCTTCTAGTCCTCCCCCAAAATCAGCTCCCTTATAGTTCTAGACTCACCCAGTATCTGCTCCCTTCTAGTCCCATTCTCCCATGCCCCCACATCAGCCCATTTCCAGTCCTATTCTAACCCATCACCCATTTGCAGCCCAAGCTCTCCCCATCAGCCCATTTCTAGTCCTATTCCAGCTCCTCATCAGCCCATTTCCAGTCCTAGCCCCACATATGCTCTTTTCCAGTTCCATTCCAGCCCCCAACTTTCCACTCCAAGCTCACTGATCAGCCAATATCCAATCCTAGCCCTCTTGTCAGCCCACTTCCAGTCCTATTCCAGCCCCCATCAACCCATTTCCAGTCCTATTCCAGCTCTTCATCAGCCCAATTCCAGTGCTAGACCCTCCCATCACAGGCCATTTCCAGTCCAAGTCCACCCATCACAGCCTCTTTCCAGTCCTAGCCCCCCCACCATCACAGCCTATTTGCAGTCCTAGTCCCTCCCCACCACCATCAGAGCCCATTTGCAGTCCTAGCCCCCCCATCACTGCCCATTTCCAATCCAAGTTCCCCCTCCCCATAGCTCATTTCCTGTCCAGGCCCCCCCCCCCCATCACAGCCCATTTGTAGTCCCAGGCCCCCCCATCACAGCCCATTCAGTCCTTGGCCTCCCCCCCCCCCCCGACCAGCCCCATGGCTGTCTGAGGGGCTTCAGAGGGAGCCGGGGAAGCCCGCGGGAGGGCCCAGCTCCCTCTGTACAACTGCAAGCATAAAGATCCTTTTCCTTCAAGTTCACGCTGGCGGCTATTTGTGTGAAGCCGCGAATGCTGGGAAAGGTTAAAGTGGACTGTTGTAGTTGTTGTTATGGAAGGACAGACTAGATAGGCCATGTGGTCTTTTTCTGTCATCATGTTTCTATGTTTCTAACCTCTCCCGGCAATCGCAGCTTCACACAAACAGCCGCCAGCATGAGGGAAAAGGATCTTCACGCTGGCGGCTGTACAGAGGGAGCCGGGCCCTCGCGCGGGCTTCCCCGGCTCCCTCTCCCGCGGACTATTGGAGTCGGGAGAAAAGCCAGTTTTTTGCTCTGGCTGCTCCCGATCTTGCGGCCAGAGCAAAAAAACGCCTTTTCAAGGGCCGGTTTTACATCTGTGCCGGCAGCTGGCCTGGCCATGGAAAAACCGGCCAGGCCGGCTGAAAACCGGCCGGTGGCAACCCTAGTTTATAATTATAATTTTAATTTTAACCCAAAATTTTAATCAGTAGTGTGATGAGGAGAGTATGGCTGAGCCCATGGAAATAGAGGAAAATCAAAAATCTACCTTTAAGGAAAGACAGCGAATCCATAGCTTGCAGAGTGCAGGAAAAGAGAAAAAAACACACAGTTGCTGAAGGCAGGCCACACCCAAGCTCTGCTAACCTAAGGGCAGGCTTGGAAACTAATGAAAAACACCTGAGCAGGGGGCAGTGCACGATAGGAAAAAAACAGCTTTATAAACCCAGAGGAACAGGAAGGAAAAAGAGTTCACCAGAGAGTTCACCGGGGAGTTCGATCGGGGAATTGACCGGGGAGTTGGAGTTGACCACAGAGACTGCTGGGGAGAGAAGCACCCAAGAAAGAACCAGAGAGTTCACCGGGGAGGAGACCGGTGGAGACTTCCGTGAGGACTTCAGAGGTGAAGGCAACACCCCAAGAGAAAGTCAGGCTTGCAGGAAAAGTACTAGTAGTTCTGAAGCCAGCAGAGGTGCGGCTGGGAGAATTACTGGCCAGCAGCAGAGTGCAGTTTCTACAGTTCATGGACCAGCTCTAAGGGTTCAAGCTCCCAGAAGGTGGGTGAACAAAAGTACAGCTAACAGTGACCTGAAACAGTTAGAGGCACTGTGGCATTTAATTTAGAAAAAGAATCTTCACCTTCCAGGTGAAACCCTTTCTCGTAGTGGAAAGCCTCAGTGGAGAAAAGTTCAGGAGCTTTTGGAGTGCAGTGAGCCAGAAGCATTGCATGGAGCTTTAGAGTGAGACGTACCAGCAGGAGATCCAGAGGAAATGCAGGTAGATTGTTCTGAACCTGTTTCTATATCTGAAGATTCATTAATGGACTGTTCATGGTGTCAGAGAGCTGAATAAAAGCTTCTGGAGAAAGAAAACCCTGTAACTTGAAAACCCCAAAGCATTAAGGAAACAGGGAGAGTTACTCTAGCCAGAAAAGCTGAGAACCCTGGTTAATGCAGAGAAGACCTTTACTTTTGTTTGAAAAAAGAAAAGGGACGTCTTTGTTTGTTATATATATTGAGAGACAGCTGCATGTGTTAAGAGAACCTTCTAAAGCAGCTTCAGTTTTTGGTTTCATGGAATTTCCTGAGGAATATTGTTTGGAGAAGAATCCTGTTGCCTTCTGTTAAGCCTTAGTGCTTTTGAAAAAAAAAAGGAAGAAATAAATTCCTGTTTGCCTTTGAAAAAAAAAACCTTTTGGTTTCCATACTTCTGTTTTTGAACAAGTAACACAACTACAAGTCCCAGAAGCCCAGGCTCTGGATGAGGATAACATAATCTTTATTTAAAGACTAACAAGGGCAGCCCTACACCTATAGGCCGCGGCCTGGGCTAGGGTCCCCCACACTATGCATTCCCAGGGTTTCAAGGACAGTCATAACATGACTTGTTGGATTGCAGACACCCTTTGCACTTTGGACACCGTGTACCGGTCCCCACGTTTGCAGCAGGGACTGACATTGTCACTGTATGTTGTACATCCTTTTGACATTGTGTTGTTGTGTTTTGCCCATGTGTGTGACATGGAACGCAGGATACACTCATCTGTTTGTTTCAACACGAGCATACAGCAATGCGTGTAGCACAGGGGGAGCAATGAAGAGGTCCTCTTGTCCATGTCCACCTAGCCTCCACTTGTACATGACACAGTATTTGCCATGACACCACTTTACAACATCTTGGATTGATGCTTGCAATCACCAAGGGTGTTACAGTGCACGTGTGGCATCACTGTATCATGTTTCAACGTACACGGTGCATGTGCATGTGACTGACTATGTTGGTGCAACACAGCAGGTTGCAATATGGCTTCTGTGTGGGTTACTGTAATATGTTTGACCTTTCTTTCCATCTCTACATACAGGTTATTGTGTCTGTTTACTGTACAGACGTGACGCTCTGCATTGATTTACAAACTTAGCATTGCATGTCTGTACAGTCCTATTTATCCCCTGAGGTAACGACATTCACATTGCCCCGTTATATTTGGAGTGAGGTAGTGTGAGTGTCCATTTTCTTCCTTCATTTGTGCATTCCATGTACCGTGATATATGTGTAAGGACACTGTATCCACACCCTTCTGCATAGTGTTATCTCTGCATGTTTCTGAAGATGGTTTCATTTGAAGTCTCTGTGTTCATGTGCCTCTGCTATCTGTTAGCATATCCTCATTGTGCATTTGACGATTGTTTAGGGTTAAATTGTTGCAGCTTTGATTCCTATATCAGGCATTATGTGACAGCTGTAACATAAATTTCTTACTTTTGACAACATATGCTGTTTCATTTGTGTGCCTCCTGTGTTGGCAGACAGATATGTTTTAGGGAACAGATCATGATAGATGTGTGTTGGGCCCTCATCATGCACCACCTACTGTCTACATGCACACATATGTAACTAACACATTTGGGGCATGCAGCAGCATGTGGGGGGTGGGGGTCCAATGCATACTGCACACCATGCACCTGATGCACATTATCTCTCCTGCCCATCATCTGTAGACGGGCCAGTGACCTTTCTGTAAACATGTGGGTTGCTGCCCTGCAAAATGTGTTTTCAGATTTTCCCCTGGGATCCACTCACCTTGATATTATGATGGCAGTATCTACACTATCTGTGATGATTAATCAAAATAAAAATGTGTTTGACGTACATTTGTCTCTGCTGCTGCTTGATCACACTAACACTTGTATTTAGTGATTTCCTGGTCATGTACATGGCCCACCTGTGCTCACATCCTTGTACGGTGCCAGCTGTCTATCTGCCAGGCGTTTACCACATCACTGGATGTTGCAGGTTCCCATAAACACCTTCCCTTTGAGGTACTATTATTGCATTGTGCTCATTGTGGTTGTTTGGGATAGTGGTTACAGACATGTGTTATAACGCCATAGGTTGCAAGTTTGATCCCCACATGGGGTTTACTTTTTTTTTTCTGTTGTGCTAACCTGACCATTAGGTACCTGCAGGTTCATCACCTCTGCACACACCCTTCCATCTCTTCACTGTACACCAAAGTGTGCCCTCTGTGCTGCCTAGCCATCACATATTAGCTGTTACATATGTCTCTTTCTTCATAGTGTTTACATGGCAGTCTGCTTGGGGGATTGGCATTGCTGTGGTTCAGCTGGTCTGTGGCACAGCTGTTTGCAGGTTCAATTCTGTTCTGTTCCATATTTTGCCTTGCTCCACAGAGCATCCCCTGCCGCCCTTTGGGTTTAGGTTATTTCCTCTTTTGCATGCTGTATCCACTGCATAACATTTCATTGTGTGTGTGCATGTAGTTTGTGGCAAGGAAGCCTATCCAGAGTCTGGGGGAGGACAAAGAGACAGGGAATTCACCCTAGTAAAGGGCCCCTTTTACCAAGGCACGGTAGGAAAGCCACATACACCTCTAGGAATCAGAAAACTTCCACATGGCCCACATTTCATGCTCCCCCTAGTGGAATGAAGGGGAGAGGATACAAGGCTCAGAACCCTTTAGGCAGTGAATGCTTCAAGCACTCAGGTGCCCGGAGTCAGGCTGATTGCCGTCACCTGAGTAGGGTGGGGTTGGAGCTAGAGCCCTGGAAGTATAAACCCAGAGCAGAGTATGATTTAGGGAAAGGAGG
This sequence comes from Ichthyophis bannanicus, assembly GCA_033557465.1. Lineage (NCBI taxonomy): Eukaryota > Metazoa > Chordata > Amphibia > Gymnophiona > Ichthyophiidae > Ichthyophis > Ichthyophis bannanicus. The sequence goes on from CM066031.1 coordinate 872,258,378, forward strand.
AGAGAAAAAGCAGGAAGCCAGGCTGAGTAGAGCAGAGGAACAGAGCTTCCAGCTGGAGAGAATGCTATTTGGCATGTAGCATGGCTGCAGGAGAGTTTGGAGCCAGGAACAAGAGAGACTCCAAGATTCCCCGGGAGGCTGTTAGCTGAGCATGGTGAGCAAGACTGAGAATCAGAGCCTATGCAGTTGGGAGAGCCCGAGGTGAAGCTAATTGAGGAGGACACTCCCATGGACTGTTCCTTGAGCCAAGCTGTAAAACCAGGGAACATAGAAAAAGCAAGCCAGTCCTAAAAGAAGGTCTCCCAAGAAAAAGGTACCCTTATACCACAAGCAGCGTGTCTGTGTTTCCCTGGTGTTTATAAAGGGGAAATTTACCACAGACTTTAAATGTGCTTTTTGTTTGGTGCTTTAGCCAGCAAAGCTAAGAAGGGAATACAATTAGGCTTGCTGGTAAAGACTGTGTATCCTGCAATAGAGAGAACCTTTAAAACTGCATTTTGTGGTTGGAAATGTTTTGGACAATTTTTGCTTCCAAGAGTCCTGAACCAACAATCCTAGTTGTGGTATGATCGAACCATTGTGTATATAAAAATAATAAATTTCTGTCATTTGCCTTACCTACTTGAGCCTGACTACAGCTTTCTGCATGGTGCACTCATACGGCTGAATAAGGACTACATTTCCCAGAGGGCATTGCAGGGAAATAGTTTTACAAAAAGCTGAAAAATAATACAGCAGAAGGTTCCTTCAATAATCCACGCCCCTCTAACCTAGAGGCAAGTGGTGGTGGCGTGACAAGTTATATGTGGCTCTGGTCCCAATTACAGACTGTGATCTGATCTGTACACACCAGATCTGCATGTGCATTTCATCATGGTTAAAGTTGGAGGTTTGCCTATCCTGGCAGCCAGCAGGCTTCTTGTGTGATGCCCTGCAGTATTCTTGTATGCACCCTTTGCTAATGACCTCATTGGTGGTGTGGCCTACTGGTTTGTGCATTGCCATTTGGGCTAATGGCCATAGGTTTGATTCCTCTCTGTTCTCTTTCATTTGTTTGCCTGTCCTGCACAACTACTTTTCATTCCTGTGACAGTCATATCTGTGCAGATCTGTGCTGTTAGCACATTGTACCCTTATCACAGTTGCCAACCATCCTTTTGTCCTTCTATGTGTGTCTGGCAGCTGTGTGCCGTCCTACCCTGCTGTGCATGCTGCTACCCCACGTCCTGCACTGGTACACATTTCTGCATTGCAGCTCTCCCTGGTTGCCTCTCCTGTGTGTGCTGTGCATAGCACTGCTACTCCTCTGTTCTCCTGTCATTGCACCTATCCTGCCACTTCTACCTCCTCTGCTGGACACGTCTTCCCATCCTCTAGCACACACTGTCATTGTTGCATGGTACATTACCATCACCCTGTGAATCGCTACAGCTGCCCCCAATATGTTTGTCCATTTTTCCAGCTGCTACATGGGTTGGACGCAGATATGTCTGGTCCATCAGCTCAGATCTATTTCCTTCCATTACTTGTGCATTGTCTTTCCTGGTTGCTCTGTGCAGTGTTTGGGTTACATCTGTGTTTGGCCCATACCTTTCTTGCTTTTCAACTTGGGGGACCTTACTGCCCTTGGCCAACATTTTTTGAGTCACCTATAATCCTTGGGGCATCTTAAGCCTTAGATTCAGCCAGCTTATGGGGTGCCAACTATGGTGCCTTGTGAGTTGACAACCTTTCGACATGGCCTCCGGGCACATTATAACCCGCCTTGGCTGACGTGGTGATTTAGGATGTGCCTTCTGGTGCGCTCTAAAAGGTGCATTAGTTTATGCCACTGGGGTGCGGGTATTTTTAGCTGGCAGCACAGATTGTTGGACTGTTTCAAGCAGGAAAAGGAATTGCCTCAGCCATCCTTATTCATTAAGCCCACTGGGAGATCCAACTCATGACCCCTGTTTCAGCAGTCATTGTAATAACCAGTGTGCTCCACCTCTATTGCTGTGATTGCAGGTCAGCACGCGAAGTTAAGGTTAACGCGTGGTAACGTGCGCGGTTCCCTCTATTGCGCGATAATGTACACGCCACACTTTATCACGCGATAACCTGTGATTCCTACCTTAAGACCGGAACGCCCACTCCTTATATGGCATTCTTCACATTATCGCTGCAACTAACGCCGGGAACATTAAGACGGTTTAGTAAACATACTCCTTAAGATATTCTCCAGCCCACTCAAGTTCAAAATCTCTCCTTATACAGGACAACATGCACATAGATGGTAATAACTATCTCACAGTTTTTTGTTATTGTTACTAAATACGTCACGAAGCAGAGATATAGCTGTGAGTAGGCGATACACTAGCTGTGTGCAAGTAAAACACGAGCCGGTTTCCATTATTAAGGTCATTGATGCGAGCAAGCACCTATAGCTAGACTTGAGTCTGCTAATTGTGCTACAAGAAGTCTGAGACCTTTGGAAACAGCTTCATGCTACGCTGGCATGTTTATATCTCATGATGATTGCTTTTCTACACTCTCTCGGTCCACCACTTACTGATGTGTGTTTTCACATCTTTTCCATATGATGTCACATACCCCTCAAAGCTGCACGTACGCACCTCAGTACAATTCCAGCATTCAGACATTTCAATGATTTTTCTTGTATTATTGTGTTGACTCTTTTGCCTCTGGCTCTCACAACCTCTGGCTTGAAAAAGGTAAAAAAGTCTTATATTTCTGAGAAGGGGGTCGCTCCATACTTAGGTCTTGGACGACCCTGTTACAACCGTGAAAAATAAACTTTATGCTTTTTTTAAATTTAAAGGTTTTAACGCAGGTACAGAAAAATATCAATACAATCCCCTCCTGGAGGACTTGCACAATAATTAAACACAAAATCATCAATTGGGACAATTGCCATAACACAGCCTTATATTTTTTGCCTTTTTTTTTTAAAGAGCCCCATTATAACCAAAATTCCCCTCTCAATGACTTCCCTCTCCCCCCTCCCCCACCCCCTCCCCCTCCCCCTCCCCCTCCCCCTCCTCCTCCTTGCTCCTTCCCTTTCCCCTCCTCCTCCTCCTCCTCCTCCTCGCTCCTTCCCATTCCCCTCCCCCAACCACCTTCCCTTCCCGTGCAATGGCAGATTTTGAGGCAGTTGCTGCCTTGCTGTTGTTGCCCTTCAGATGGTTACAGTTGTTTCTTTCCTGAGCTGGAGAATGAGTCTTAGAAAGTATTAGCCGCCCTCCCAGGACAATCCCTCCTAGGAAGGACTATAGCTCCCAGAGTGCAATGTGGCACTCACATACAGTAATCACTCCTCAGAAGCACTAAAGTTCCCAGAGTGCACTGTGACATTCCCATACAGTAATACACCCTAGGAAGGACCACAGATCCTGAGAGTGCACTATGACACTCCCATACAGATATATCCCCTAGGAAGGATTGTAGCTCCCAGAGTGCTCTGTGACACTCCTATACAGTAATACCTCCTAGTAAGGACTACAGCTCCTAGAGTGCTCTAACACTCCCGCACCGTAGTTCCTCCTAGGAAGGACTACAGCTCCCAGAGTGCACTTTGACACTCCCATACAGTAATACCCCCTAGGAAGGACTTCAGCTCCCAGAGTGCACTGTGACACTCCCACTCAGTAATCCCTCCTAGGAAGAACTACAACTCTCAGAGTGCACTGTGACACTCTCACACAGTTATTCCTCCTAGGAAGGACTACAGCTCCCAGAGTGCACTGTGATACTCCTATACAGTAATCCCTCCTAGGAAGGACTACAGCTCCCAGAGTGCACTGTGACACACACACACACACACACACACACACACACACACACACACACACTAGGAAGGACTACAACTCCCAGAGTGCACTGTGACACTCCTACACAGTAATACCCTCTAGGAAAGACTACAGCTCCCGCACTGTTACTCTCCCACACAGTAAGCCCACCTAGGAAGGACTACAGCTCCCAGAGTGCACTGTGACACACACACACACACACACACACACACACACACACACACACTCTAGGAAGGACTACAACTCCCAGAGTGCACTGTGACACTCCTACACAGTAATACCCTCTAGGAAAGACTACAGCTCCCGCACTGTTACTCTCCCACACAGTAAGCCCACCTAGGAAGGACTACAGCACCCAGAGTGCACTGTGACACCCCAACACGGTAATCCCTTCTAAAGACTACAGCTCCCAGAGTGCACTGTGACATTCCCACACAGCAATACACTCTAGGAAGAACTACAGTTCCCAGAGTGCACTGTGACACTCCCACACAGTAATCCCTCCAAGGAAGGACTACAACTCCCAGAGTGCACTGTGACATTCACACACAGCAATACACTCTAGGAAGGACTACAATGCCCAGAGTGCACTGTGACACGCCTACACAGTAATACCCCCTAGGAAAGACTACTGCCCCCTCACTGTGACACTCCCGCACAGTAATCCCTCCAAGGAAGGACTACAGCTCCCAGAGTGCACTTTGACACTCCTATACAGTAAACCCTTCTAGGGACTACAGCTCCCAGAGTGCACTGTGACACTCCCACACAGTAATCCCTTCTAAGAAGGACTACAGATCCCAGAGTGCACTGTGACACGCCCACACAGCAATACACTCTAGGAAGGACTACAGCTCCCAGAGTGCACTGCGATACTCCCACACAGTAATACCCCTAGGAAGGACTACAGCTCCCAGAGTGCAGTGTGACATTCCCATAGAGCAACTGTAGTTTATTTATAGGTTTTTGTGGCTGGAACTTGTTCTGTGCATATAATATCTTTGTTTCTATAGATCAGACATGTGAAATCCTCCAGGGCATTCGGTTGTTAGTAACTGCTCTCTCCTTCCCTGCTTTTATCTGCCTGAATATCTCAGGAAGTGGATCTGTGACATGACCCAGCATTAGTACAGCCCCTTTCTCAGGCTTCGCAGGGTTGGGGGAGGGCACTCGGTCTCCAACCTCCCTCCCTTTGTCTCTGTTCACACTTCCTCCCACAGAAGGCTGAAGTCACCAGGAAGGAAGCTTCATACTAGCAGCAGCAAAATTCATACAACCAGCGGTTGCAAAGAGGGAACCAAGGCGTGTTCCAGAGAAGGGCAGGAGAATGGCAGCAGGGTTTTCTGCTCAGCAGGTAGGAGACTGGCAGGAGGCGGGCAGCAGGGGAGGCAGTGCCATGATCCAGCCTCGGAGATACACATGCTGCATGGGGCAAGCAGAAGGGGAAAGCGAGGTTACTTACCTGTAACGGGGGTTCTCCAAGGACAAGCAGGATGAGTCAGCCACACCTGGTGACGTCATCCGACGGCGCCGAGACGGAAGTACTCTCCATAGCTCAGAAGGGCTTTTCGCCCTTCTGAGCATGGGCCAACTGGCCCTGCCCCCTGTCCCGCCCCTAGCTAGCTAGTTTTCAGTTCTTCCGCCTTGCCAGCAAGACGGACCTCTCTACTCTCCAACTGAAATTACACATAATCCTTCTAGATTCCTAATTATATATCATCAGAAACCTGGAACTAACGTACAAGTCCCTTTTCTCCAGCATGGAAGAAGAGGATTCTAAAAGTAGCCTAGAAGCAGAGGACTCTGAAAAGAATGGGCTTGAGAAGAAAAACTCCGGTAGCCCACGGCAGCCCAGGACGTACCTAAGTAAGGCCTCCATCCCGGTTTCTTCTACACTCCACTGAAATTGCACTAGAACTTATTAAAACAACGAGAAGAATGAGTCTCACCTTGCTTAGGTATGTTATAAACTGCATTATGCTTGTTTTGGCTTCTTCCAGCATCCTTCCAGTCTAATGCTTCAGCACAGTCAGCTGCCCCTCGTGGGCACCGCTTACTCATGATATTGGATGCCTCCACGGCAGCTGACGTCGCTTGGGATGTGCCCCAGGGCCTCCATCCTCAGCCGCACCTCTCAGTCGCCGAAGCAGCCTGGCTTGGGATGTGCCCCAGGGCCTCCATCCTCAGCCGCACCTCTCAGTCGCCAAAGCAGCCCGGGCGGTGCGGGACTCCTAGTGTCTCTGGCCTGGGAACCGCTGCGGAGAGCGCCCAGTACATGCTTTCTGAGAGTCCCGGCAGCCCAGGACGTGCCTGCGGGCCTCCGTCCCCGGCCAGCTGCAGCTCGGCGCACCCCTTCTCCTCCACGTGGGGGACCATGGAGGCGGCCATCTTGCCCGGACCTGCAAGTCTCCGCCCACTCTTCTGCGGCCACGAGGATCCCTGGACGGCAGTCATCTGGCCGATGACATCACAGCCTCCATCTCTTCCTGCGGCGCCATTGGCCGGCGCCAGTCCAATCAATGGCCTGATTGCTCGGCTCCTCCCCTACAGCGTCGGCGCCTTTTTTTTCAAGCATCGGCGCCGTTCCTAGCATCAGCTCTGCTCCGAGCAGGAAGGTTTGGGTAAAACATCGGCGCAGAGGGGTCTGTTGGCGCGGCGTCTCCCGGAATGGTGTGGTTGCACCGGCACTGCCCCGAGCAGGAAGGAATGGGGGAAAATCGGCATCGGCGCCAATGGGTCTGTTGATGGGCACACCTGCCTCAACGCTCAGCACCGATCTTGTCTCTGGCCCTGCCTCAGTGCTGATCGCGCTACACATCCACCGCTGACGACTCCGTTGGCGCCGGCACGCCAGCCGTCCCTGTGACTCTGCCTCGATGCCTATCGCGCCTGCCTCGGCGCCTACGGGGGCAAGCAGAGATCCAGGGACAAAATGTGCCGGGGAGGAGATGCAGTGCGCTGTGTGGTGCGGCCCCTCCTCGCACGGCTCCAGGACCTAGCTGCCTCCAGTGGAACAGAGCGGCAGTCCAATGGTTAAGACACCGGCCGATGATGCAGGAGTCATGGGTCCAATCCCCACCCGCCTAATGAATAGGCTGGCTGAGGCATTACCTGTTATGGGTAATATTGCCTTAGCCCTCCTCCCGAAGTGCTCATTGATGCACTCCATGCTGAGTCCCCCCCTTGCATGGAAGTGTAAGTCTGATCCCAGTAGAAGTCAGAACTTCGCATCCACGTGTTAAGGCAAACCCGGAGCTGGTGGGAGTGTCTGACTGAGCTGATACAGCTACACTCCACTCTACTGTAGCAGTTCCTTGTCCCACCTCTGGGCTTGGGTGCTTGACAGAGCACTGGTGGTGCCTGTCCAGTCTCTCTCCAGATCCCCCATGCCGAGGAGGCTAAGCCCAGTAGCCACTGACCGCTGAGCTCCGTATGCTACCGGACTGTTACCAGTCTCTTGCGGCGCTTGCACGTAAATCCTAGTACTGACCAGCGTGTTACTCCAGTGGCCACAGTGGGGTGCAGTACACACAATCTGTGTGTTCAGGAGCAGAAGGTCGCAGGTTCAAGCCCCAGCTGTGGTTCCTGCCAACCGGTCACCATATGCTCGGCTTCCTGAAGCTGCGAGAACGGAAATTGCTCGCCAGTGCCTGTAGGACCAGAAGGTCACAGGTTCAAATCCCAGCAGGGGCCCCTGCCAACCCAGTCCCCATACAATGGTTAAGATACTGACCAATGATGCAGGGATCAAGGGTCAATCCCCCACAGTGCCAAATGAACAAGGTTGGCTGAGGCATTACATACACTGAGGTGAAAAGCTGCTAGGTGCGATCTCCAACTCTCTCCCTGTAATTCTCCGGTCAGAGAGATCCATTGCGTAGGAGAAGCCAGATCGGAAATCGCATTAAGGATCGAGTTCACTGTCCCTCTGCCTTCATCCAGAAGTCGTCTTAAATCGGGTTAAGACATCATCTCTTGGGGTTGTACTGGTCGATATCTTCCTTGGTGCCTGTTGCTCTCTTGCAGCTTGCGCTGGTCGTTGACCCTAGCAACCTTGGTACTCCGTAAGCAGTGAGGCCAGAGGCGGTTCCTGATGTTCTTTCGGCCATCCCGAAAAACAAGTTTCCACGGGAGACCTGAATGGCACCGCCAGCTGGTTCTGCCATTCCACCCAGATCGGTTTTGCATGGGTACCTCCTGCCCAGAGTGCTATTAGCTAAGTGTCCTTTGCAACGAAACCCACGTCCTCGGTTTCAATTCGAAAACTCATCCAGGCAGACCCGCTTCCCCAACCCACATCTTGTGAGGAGAGATGTAGCACTATGGTTATACATTGCTGAACCAGGAGTCACGAGTTTGATTCCCCAGTGGGGTTACTATTAAGGCTGTCTGAGGTTCACCCTTAGAACGATCCTGAGGAGCAGCAGCAGCAGCAATACACCGACTGGAAATTCTGCGATCCGAGATGGCAGGGTGCAGTGCCAGTGGGCTTGCAGGCCCCCTCCTCAGTTCGCTACTGCTCCTACTCATGAATGGATCACCGCTTGTCCTCGGGCTAATGTATCACAGACAGTGGCAAGGGGTCCTCATCTTCCCCTATCTGGATCACCGGTAATGGCCAGCGCAGCCGCCAAAACCACAACAAGTGACAGGACGCACTATCCTTGTTCTAGAACACTTCGGGTTCTTAGTCAACTACCCAAGGTCTCATCTCCAGCCAACCCAAAACATGGAGTTCGTAAGGGCAGCTGGACACCATCAAGACCAAGGCTTTCTTATTTGGGACAGAGCCCTGCATCTCCAGGCGCTTGCAGAGTGCACTCTAGGCACTTGCAGAGTGCACTGCCGCCCAGCATCTGCCCAGCACATGCTCTTCTACTGGGACGTATAGCATCAAGGTACACGTCACCCAGGACGTCTTCAATGGTGCACATCACCCCAGACGTCTTCCCCTGCGGGCAGTGCAGTCGGTGCTCTGCTCTCAGTGGTCACAGACCACAGGCTCCCTGCTAGACAGGATGATTGTCTCCAGTTCCCTAGCCTACAACAAATAGCACTCGGCTGCATCGACACCCTCCCGCATCTATGGGCTGGAACGCCCTTCCAGACACCTACACCGTATGGGATCCTCGAAACGGGTGCCTCCACATTGGTGGAGGGGGCCCATGGTGGTGACCTCTGCACTCAGGACAGTTGGGTGCCAGCGAAGAACGTCCAGCAAATTAACCCCAGAGCTCCAGGCTATAGCTCAAGTCCTCCGGCCTGCTTGCCACCACCTGCTTCCCTTGCAGAAGGAAACACTGCACTACACAGGCCCCATCAGCGGCATCTGTGGCCCTGAACGCAAGAGTCCTATGGCACCGAACCCAGGTCACTATGGCCCAAAGTGCACGGTGACAGAGCCCTGCGGCACTAAACCCAGTTCTGTGGGCATGAGTGCAAGGTGGTGAGGTCGAAACCGCTCATGGGATCACATTGCATATAAGATCACATATTCAATACCTGACTACAGGCCCGGCTGTAGTCTCACCCCTTCACAGAAGGGGAACAGGTTCCCTCTTCTCTACAAGAAGGAATCAAACCCACCTATCCAGGCAGACCCCCGACTCGACTGCAAGAGTGGAGGAGTAGCCTTGTAGTAAGAGACCTGGGTCCATTCCCTTGGGCACTTGGACACGTCACATAAACCTTCTTTACTACCTGCAGGTAGGAACTCGCAACAGATCTCCTCTCCCATCGGTGGGCTGACCACAAAGCGCCCTGCCCACCTCGCGGGGAGCAGGAAGGGCAACTGTTTCATACAGTCAGAGCCAGGCCATCCGCACCTGCGTGTTCTGTTTCTCTCCTAACTTATCTTATTTATTTATTTATTTAACATCTTTTATATACCGCGCTATTGCTGTCAGTGCGGTTTACATATAACAAAGGTTGCACATTCAGAGGACAATTGTGTGCTTACATTATAACAGGAAACTTAAACTTGGTCTTGCCCTGAGACGGGGAGGACTGGGCCCGGCTGGGTTAGGTAGTTAGAATGGCGACTGGAGTTATGCACCTCTGGACAAGGACTGTAAGCTCCTCGATGAGGTTGCGAAGCGTCTTCATCTAAGGACCATGCTGAATGTCAGGATTGCGGCGCACCAGTCTCGTCCTCCACCATCTCCGCTCTACCCGTCCATCAGCTCCTCTGGGACAGCCCCCAAAGACACGGCAGACACCAGCATCCAACCACTCCTGCCCACGCAAATTGGACTCTAAGTATGTCGTTAAACTCATGCCTGGATTCGACAAGCAACAACCACCGTGGCAACACAGACAGTGTACTCAGGAGCAGAAGGTCACAGGTTCAGTCCCAGCTGTGACTCCTGCCACCAATCCGTCATTGTTGAATCTGCCCTTCAGTCTCTCCTGCAAGGCTTACACAAGCCACTGGGCCCAGTCAGGGTGGTCGCGCTTACGCACCTCTGGAGCTCTTGCCCAGGATCAGTGAAAGGGCCCAACTCGTCCTTCATTAAACCTGGCCAACCGGTCATGGCGTCCCCTTCCGATAGAAATCCCGCATGCTCCGCCATAGGATGGAATGGTCATGGCCATACGCAGAGGCCCAAACCAGGCCAAAGGCAAGCACAGGACTTAACTGTATCAAAGGATCCATCGACAACCTGTCAAGGATGCATCCACAACCTGTGTCCCATACCTTGGGCAGGGACACCTGCAAGCGGCATACCACATGGACAAATGCGTCGCCTAGCAGTCTTAAGGTCTAGGCTACTACCCGGGCACTCCTAACCAAGTCATGAACTTAGTCACGTCTCATGCCCGGGCCTTGCCGCACGCTTCCAGCGTTGATACCGTCGTTATCCCTGCACGCAGTGGGTAACTCAACAATGAGAACCCCCTCTGCTGCTGCATCTCTGCCATTAGACCTTCTCGGCAGCTGCTCATTCAGACCATAGACCCTCACAACCAAGTGTGACGGCACATCCACACCCAGCGGCCACACGCTCAGTATTGCTATAAGCTGCACACCCATTAGCACTGCACACTGCACATTGTCCGGTGCGCGTACACAGTGCAGGTCGGCGCACTGACACCACCACCAGGTATTCAGGGCACATCTTAAACTTCCAGCCCTGATATCGTGTCTCAGAACCTATATCGGCCTCCCCCTTTCCACCACATCGCATTACAGCTTGGGAGGCACCAGGTGTGGCTGACTCATCCTGCTTGTCCTTGGAGAAAACGGAGTTACTTACCTGTAACAGGAGTTCTCCGAGGACAGCAGGATAAGTCAGCCACACATACCCGCCCTCCTCCCCTGGAAAAGGTCTCGGCCTCGGTCCAGTACCCGCCTCCTAGCGGCTAAGGCTCAGCTAGTGACGAACTGGCTAGCTAGGGGCGGGACAGGGGGCAGGGCCAGTTGGCCCATGCTCAGAAGGGCGAAAAGCCCTTCTGAGCTATGGAGAGTACTTCCATCTCGGCGCCGTCGGATGACGTCACCAGGTGTGGCTGACTTATCCTGCTGTCCTCGGAGAACTCCTGTTACAGGTAAGTAACTCCGTTTTCTCTGTGGACAGCAGGATAAGTCAGCCACACTTGGTGACGTCCTCCGGGTGGCGCCACGTTCGGAAGTGCTCTCAAGTTTCTCAGGTAGCCCACCTCCCGGTTCCGCCCCCTAGCCTGGCCAGTTCTTTACCAAGCTTGACAACAAGGCTAGGGAGCAGATCTTCAGGCAGACCTCCTCCAGGGGAGATGGGAGGGAGCGTGTGGCTGACTTATCCTGCTGTCAACGGAGAACCCCCGTTACAGGTAAGTAACCTCGCTTTCTCCATGGACCGCAGGATTGCATCAGCCACACTTGGTGACTCCCTAGCTGTGCGCAGCGCGCTGAGGTGGAGGAGGGAGGCATGAACAGAGGACTACGGTTAGTGGAGGTAGTCTTTACTGGAACATAGTGTCAAAAACAGCTGCATGACAACGACATGTTGTAACCGTGCAATGTGCAAGTAATACAACTAACAGTGCAAACAGGTGCAATAATAGTGCAATCAGTGAACAACAGTGCAAGAAATATCAACAATGTGCAACAATGCAAGTTTAAAGGAACAGTGCGACATGATTAACATGAGCATTAAGGTGCATCTGAGTTCAGGTATATGCCCTAAGGCCATTCTTCATGGTGCAGCCCGTGGAGTCGGTAGGGCGGCGGCAAGGACCGCGCTGCCAAACGCCGAGTCCTCCTGGGAGCGGAGGTCAAGGCAGTAGTGCTTTTGGAACGTGTGAGGGGATGACCACGTAGCAGCTTTACAGATGTCGGGCAGGGGAACTGACCGCAGGTTGGCTAGAGATGTGGCCATTGCTCGTAGACGATGCGGACCTATTCTGTTGTGTGGTTGACTCCCTTCAGGGTCGAGGCAGAAGGATACGCAGGAGGCGACCCAGTGGGAAAGAGTCCGCTTTGTGACAGGAAAGCCGGGCCTGAGAGGGTCATAGGAAACGAACAGTTGCTCGCCTTTGCGGGCGGCTAGTGTCCTGGCCAGGTAGATCCGAAGTGCACGCAGACAGTCCAGAGTGTGCAGACGTCGCTCCTCCTTCGAGTGGTGAGGTTCCGGAATGAAGGAGGGGAGCTCAATGGATTGATTGACATGGAAGGCCGACGGCACTTTGGGTACGAATCTGGGGTTCGTACGCAGAGAAGCTCGGTCCTGGTGTAGCTGCGTGTAAGGTGGGTGTGCAACTAGTGCCTGGAGTTCGCTGATCCTCCTGGCTGAGGTGATAGCCACCAGGAATATGGTCTTCCAGGAGACGTATTTCTTATCCGCTGTGAGCAGAGGTTCGAAGGGGGCCCGGGTGAGGCTGTGGAGGACTACGCCGAGGTCCCAGGGGGGAACCGGGGGCCGAAGATTCGTCAGGCCTTTCATGAAGCGAGCCATCAGGGGCAGCGCCGCTATGGAGTCGGCGCCCTCGATAGGGGCGTGCAGAGCCGCAATAGCTGACAGATGTACTCGGATGGATTGTGTCTTGAGGCCGAGGTCAGAGAGGGAACTGAGATACTGCAAGATCTGGGCGACGGGGCAGGAGATAGGGTCGAGCCCTCTAGAGGCACACCAGAGGCTGAATCTCTTCCATTTGAGGCCGTAGGATTTTCGGGTTGAAGGCCTCCTGGCCGCCAGGACCACGTCCTAGACCTCCGCGGGGAGCGCGAGGGAGGCCAGGTTTACCCACGCAATATCCAAGCAGTAAGCGACAGGGTTTTGAGGTTGGGGTGCCTCGTTAGCCCTGAGTTCTGCGTCAGGAGATCCGGACACAGGGGCAGGTGCCACGGGCATCCTGTGCTAGGCGCCTCAGGAGTGCAAACCACATTTGTCGCGGCCAGTGAGGAACCACAAGGATGACTCGTGCTTTGTCTTGAACAATGTGTTGCAGAGTCGCTGGGATGAGGGGAGTCGGAGGGAAGGCATATACCAGAGACCACCCCCCCCCCCCCCAGTACACGTCGAATGCATCCCCTGCCTCTTGACCGATGGGTGTCTGGAGCAGAACTGGGGGCATTTGGCATTCTCCTCGGTGGCAAAGAGGTCGACCTCCGGGACTCCCCACCGCTGGAAGAGGGCTGAGGCCACCTTTGGAAGGAGAGCCCATTCGTGGGGTTGCAGTTGTCTGCTCAGCTTGTCCGCCAGGCTGTTCATGTCTCCGGGAATGTAAGAGGCACGCACCCAGCACTCGTTCTTCAGGGCTAGCGTCCAAATTTCCAGTGCCTCCTTGCAGAGGGATCGGGAGGCCGTGCCCCCTTGCTTGTTGAGGTAAAACATGGCAACTTGGTTGTCCGTCTGGATGAGGATGGATGTGCCCCGTAGATGAGGCAAGAACGCCTTGAGGGCGTACTTGACCGCTCTCAGCTCCAGAAGGTTGATATGCAGCTGTCGTTCGCTCTGAGACCATGCTGCTTGCGTGCTGAATTGTTGGAAGTGGGCACCCCAGCCGGCGCAGGAGGCGTCCGTGGTGAGGGTGGTCCGGTGTTGCAGCGGGTGTAAGGGTTTTCCCGCGGAGAGGTTCACTGGTATAGTCCACCAGCAGAGCTGAGACCTGATAAGAGGGCTCATCGGGATTCTGGAGGCCAGCAACTGTGAGTGTTGGTTCCAGTGGGTTCGGAGATGCCACTGCAGCAGACACATTTGCATTCGCACCACTGAGATGACCGCCGTCGTGGCTGCCATGTGTCCCAGGAGGCGCAACACTGATCGAGCAGAGGGGCTCGCTGCCGCTGCTGTCCTGGAGGCGAGCGAGATGATGGCCAGCAGCCTGGAATGCGGCAGGTAGGCTCTCAAGGACTGAGTGTCGATGATGGCTCCAATAAACTCCATCCGCTGAGAAGGGAGGAGTTGCGATTTCTTGTAGTTGATGACGAACCCCAGGGTGGAGATCAAGGTAGTGGTGGTGCGCAGGGACGCTAGCAGCTCGTGGGCTGAGGGAGCCGAGATTAGCCAGTCATCGAGGTATGGAAACACTGCGATGTTCTGCTTGCAGAGGTGAGCCGCTGCGGCCGCCACACACTTCGTGAAGACCCGTGGGGCCGGAGAGAGTCCGAAAGGAAGCACTCGATATTGATAGTGCTGTCCCAGCACATAGAACCTGAGGAATTTCCTGTGAGCCTTGTGAATGTTGACATGTGTGTACGCCTCCTGCAGGTCCAGAGATGCGAGCCAGTCGCCGGCCTGGATCAGGGGTAGAATGGAGTTGAGGGAGTACATCCGGAACTTCTCCTTCACTACGAATCTGTTCAATTTGCGAAGGTCCAAGATGGGGCGAACCCCCCCCCCCCCAACTTCTTCGGGATAAGGAAGTATTTGGAGTAAAACCCCGAATCGATCTCCGTCTGAGGGAGCGGTTCGATCGCCTTGGAGGACAGGAGGTGTACAAGTTACACTGCAATGGCACGCTGCAGGTGAGGAGGAGTGTTGCTGGTGGGCCTGCTGCATTGGTAGGGAGGTCCAGAAAATCTGATGCGGTATCCCTTGCAGATGATTCGTAGCACCCAGGAGTCGGAGGTGATCCTCTCCCATTCCGGGAGGAAGAAGGAAAGGCGCCCCCCTATCTGGGAGGGGGGCGGTCGATGGTTGTCAAAAAGAAGGGCCACCCTTGGCGGGTTGCGTGTTGGTGCCCTTCTTCTGTTTGCGGTCTCTCTGGAAGTGGCGCTGCTGCGAGGGCCCTTGGTAGGAGTTGGACTTATACCTGGGGCCCTGCCACTTCCTGTTGGATGAGTACCTCTTGTCATAGTTGTAAAGGGGTTTCCGTTGGTAACTTGATTTTTGGGTGTTACCGCCCTCCTCCGCCAGGGTCTGCAGGGTGTTACAGTCTTCCTTCATGCTGTTTACTGTATCGGCCACTTTGTCCCCGAAGAGGGAATCGCCTGAGCAAGGAGCGTCGGCGATCTTGTCGTGGGAGTCATTTCTCAGTCCGGAAGCTCGCAGCCATGCCCATCTCCTGGCAGAGATCGCTGTGCCCGCTGTACGTATGGAGGTGTCAAAGGCGTCAAAGGCCGTGCTAGCCAGGTGTTTGTTGCACTCGATCAGGTCAGTCAGTGCGGCTGAGAATGAGGCGAGAGACTCCTTAGGGAAGGAGGAGGCTGCATTTCTGATGTTGGAGACACAGATGTCCTGGAACAAGGTCTGTTGGAACTGATGAGCGGCAATCCTTGCTCCGAGCATGGCCCCTTGAAAGACTTTCTTTCCAATGTCGTCGAGTAGTTTGTTGTCCCGTCCGGGTGGGTGGTTGGTGTGTACTCGCGAGGATTTAGCCTTCTTAAGGGCCGAAGAGACCACTATGGAATGGTGAGGCAGCTGTGCTTTTTCAAACCCAGAGGTAGGCTGAAGTAGGTATTTGGAGTCCAGCTTCCTGGAGATAGCGCGCCCTGATGCCGGCGTCTGCCAAAGTCTGGAGTGGCTCTCCTTCAGCTTGCGGTGCAGGGGCAAGGCGAGGGGGGTTTTGGGGGCAAACAGGTATTTGAGTACCTCAGGTTCAGCCTCCTCCGCCGTGCTGGACGGAGTTAGGCCCAAGGTAGAGGACATCTTGCTGATGAACTTGGGGTAAGTAAGGTCTTCTGGGGGTGGAGGTGGTCCTTCCTTTTCCGGGGAAAGCCGGGTCCCGGAGGCGTCCGTGGCAGCGGACCCCACGACCACTTCATCTGTCTCCTGTTCCTCCGTGGAACTGTCCAGGGAAAGAACAGCTGAGAGCTCAGGTTGGCGCTGACTGCAGACTGTGGTAGTAACCTGTAGTGGAGGGTTTCCGGGGCACGGAAGTGGAGGAGCAGTGGCAGCCGTTGGGGGGGGGGGGCTGTTTGCTGAACCAGCTGGGTGAGCAGTTGGAGGATAGCTGAAGAGCTGGCAGAGTTGGAAGAAGCAGAGGAGCTTCTGTGTGAGCGGGCTCTGCGTCTGGAGGAGTGCCTTTTTGATTTGTGTCTCCTGTGGTGATGAGAGTCATCGCTGGATTCGGAGGAGCTGTCAGAGCTGTAATCCTTAGAGCGCTTGCTCCTTTTGTTGTGTCCACGGGAGCCGGCGTCGGGAGGTGTAGGAGCACAACTTATTTTCCTTTTGTGCTTCCCCGCGGAGATTCTGGCGCTGGTCAGACTCCCGAGCGTCGAGGAGTGATGATGTAGCTGGCCCAGAGTCGACGGTGGATGATGTTCGTGGGTGGGGCTTGTAGACTCCGGCGGCAGAGAGTTGGATGTCAGAGGAGGGGCAGAGCCAGCGGCGGGAGATTTGGAGCCCGAAAGAGAAGAGAGGGACTCACCGATGGCGCCATCTTGCGTGTGTGGAGGTGCCGCATGGCCGGGGGTCGCCGCGTGGTCTGGAGCAGGGCCGAGCAAGCGGATGTCCTAGCTGGGGCCCGGAAAAGGCAGCGCTGGAGATCCGGACGTCGGGCCGCGGATGGAGGCCCGAAGGGGCACATCCTGGGCCTTGAAAGCTGCAGCAGAGTTCGTTGCGGGGTGCCGATCCAGGCCGGAGGGTCCTCCGTTTTGGCAGAGGGTGCACAGATCCAGGTCTGTGGAGCGCAGCTTTCTCCCACAGGGGCATTTCCTCGATCCTGGCTTAGGCATCATGTGAGTAACGTTGAATTATCTTTTTCATATATAGAGAGAGAGCAGATCCATCTTGGTGGCAAGGTGGAAGAAGAAGAACTGGCCAGGCTAGGGGGCAGAACCGGGAGGTGGACTACCTGAGAAACTTGAGAGCACTTCCGAACATGGCGCCACCCGGAGGACGTCACCAAGTGTGGCTGACGCAATCCTGCGGTCCATGGAGAAATGAGGCTACCACTGCTCAGTCCAGGAAAGAAAGTTCTGCTCTTTATTCCTTGCAAGCCTCTGAGGCTCTTCCTCCTCATTCCCCTCCCATGATGCTCTCAGTTTTTGTTTCCTGCAATGTCTTTGGATTCTCTTTTCCTTTCTCGCTCTTTCTTTTGCACAATTTCTTTTGTATCTATTTTCAGAAAATAAGACCCAGATACACATGCACACAGGTGGACATTCAGACCTTTACACTTCATTTTCTGCACACATCCAACAGACAGCTAAATTTTGTCTCTTCTTTGTAACACTGGCAAAATTTGTCCCTTCCTTTCTTCACACACTACTAAGACATTAATCCACTCTTTATTTACCTCCCCGTCTAGACTATTGCAACCTCCTCTTTGCTAGTTTCCCTCTCCCCTTTAGAGGTATGGTGATGTGGAGCTGTTGAGGACTTTGAAGGTTGTGAAGATGGATTTAAATTTAATGTGTTTCTTTATTGGAAGCCAATGCAGATGTTTGAGAAAAGTATAATGTGTTCTGTGGTTTTATTTGCGTTGGGTAGGATTCAGTGTTGAGTGAAAGCTGGAAAGGGTGGATGGTTGAGTTTGGTATGCCTTGAAAGATAAACACTGGTTAACAAATTTTTACAAAAGTCATGTTACTGAAATAAAAATAGTCATTTATTATCAATTTTTATATGCTGAACATGAATATGACAGTGAAATTGCAAAGTTGGCTCTAGTTTTTTTGTAATCTACAAGAATTAATGTTTACAACACGAAATGCATGTCAATAGTAAATATAATAGGCCTTCTGTTAATACCTGTAAAAAACCAAGTCATAGACTACTTCTTAGATTTTTTACCTGTCTCTTGTACAGCTGTTCGGAAGCTTCTCTGGGGAGTGTCCAGCAGTAGTCAGCCAGCATTGTAGTGGACCATTTTCCCGGGTATCTTTGCTCCGTCGTTGTGATATCCTGGTGAAAACGTTCGCCCTGTTCATCACTAACCATACCATAGTTGTCAGGAAAGAAATCGAGATGGGAATCAAGGGAATGGATCTTTAGAGACATATTGCAGCCAGGTTTCTGATACTGCATCATCATGTCTTCTACTAGTTCCTTGTAGTTTTGTGCCCTAACATTCCCGAGAAAGTTTGTTGACACTAGGCGAAAAGCATTCCATGCTTGTTTCGCATCACCCTGCAGCAAGTTGTTGAACCGGTCATCTTTGAAGAGCTCTCAAATCTGAGGACCCACAAAAACTCCCTCTTTAATCTTTGCTTCGCTGAGTCGAGGGAATTTTTCATGTAGGTATTGGAAAGCTGACGAAGTGCGGTCCATGGCTTTCACAAAGTTTTTCATCAAACCTAGTTTGATGTGAAGGGGTGGTAGCAGGATTTTGTTAGCCGCAACCAGAGCTGGGTGCTGGATATTCTTCTCTCCAACTGTTACATTTTGTCTGCGATTCCATTCCTTCCGCAAGTGGTGCCAATCCCTTGCTCGGCTATCCCACTCACATAAGAAACACATGTATTTTATATATCCCTGCTGCAGTCCCATTAAAAGGGCAACAACCTTCAAGTCACCATAGAGGTGCCAGCTGCACTTGTTATAGTTAATGGAAGTCAGTAGATGCTTTAAGTTATCGTATGTCTCTTTCATGTGGATGGCATGTGCTACTGGAATAGATGGAAGATGGTTTCCATTGTTCAAAAGCACAGCCTTCAGACTCATTTTCGAAGAGTCTTTAAATAGTCTCCAGTCTTGTGGGTCATGAGTGATTTTTAAGGCATTCATGAGGCTTTCAATATCGGAACAGAATACCAGATTACTTTCCTTTCTGAAGAAAGGCTCCAACTGCTGGTGGCGCATTCGATATGAAGTAATGTTGACATCTTCTTCTAGAAGATTCCATTGTTGGAGTCTTGATCCTAGCAATTCTGCCTTGTTCTTGGATAAGTCCATATTACAAACCAGGTCATTTAGTTCTTTTTGTGTTATTCTGTGTGGAGTTGATAATGCATCCCAATGAAAATCTGCGTCACTGCATGCTGACGGACCAGGAGAAGAACAGGTTGGCTCACCCTTGTCCTCATCAGATGAATCAAGAGAATATTCTGATGGAGGTTCTGGAATAGGAAGTCCCTCACCATGTGGAACTGGTCTCAATGCAGACGGAATGTTTGGGTAGGTTATGCTTGACTTCTTTTGCTTCGTTATTCCGCTGGAAAGAGGAGGAACCAAGCAGAAGTAACAGTCATTTATGTGGTTGCTTGGCTCTCTCCACACCATGGGGACTGCAAACGGCACTGATGGTTTTTGCAATTCAACCACTGTAAAAGCTGTGTTGGACATGTAGCGCAGCATATATGTGGGGCCCAAGGCTTGTCTTGGTCACCAGTCTTGCATCCAAAGTAAAGATGATATGCCTTCTTCAGTTGAGAAGTGATACTTTTCTTCTGGTTGGCAAATGTCACTTCCTCACAATTGTAGCAGAAATTGTCAACGGTATTAACGCACTTTCGCGGCATTACTGTTCTGTATTGTACCTAAATGGCTAAAACTATATGATTAATAAAAGTTACATGTAACAGTAGCTTAAACTGTCTCCCACACAGTCTGAAATATTTTAAATGCTCAACCTTTCTGACTGCTGACGTCAGATGGCTTCAGCAGCCGTCTGGCAGTAGTATTGCATTGCATCAGAAAATGATGCAATCAACTCTGGATGATGTGTGCATGCTAGTATTATGCAATGTGATGCAATATTACATCATTCAAGGCTTATTTGGGATGTTGTTGATGTCCTACTGGATAAATTTACACGGTGAAACATCAAAAATGAACTACATGCAATATCTTCAAAACGAGAGCCAATAAATATTTTTTAATGTTATATTCATGTTCAGCTAACCAAGATACTACAGATTAGGGCCTTTTAAAGTCAGTAAGAATTTCAATGTTGACCAGTGTAATATTACAATATGTGGGAAATAGCGCCACCTAGATTATTTTAGAATAAGACATGGACATGAAGCAATGAAAAGAGTATATTATTGATCTTGCAAGACGGGTGGCTAGCTTGTAGGCACACGTTTTTACATATCTTTGACATTTATACCTTTGTCAAATCAACAAGCCCCTACCCCCAGTATCTTATTGGCTAACTAATAGTGTTATTGACATATTTATTGTGCTCAGGCAGCACACGTGGGTTTCTGTAGCCTCATCCCCTCTAGTTATTCTTTTACTTTATTTAACATAATCTCTTACATGAAAGACCATATGCAAGAATGCAGTTTGCCTTGTTCTTCTGACATCTTTTATCCCCTTTATGGTAGTACATACTTATATTAGTCCTTATCTTTCTTTTGCATGTTTAGGTGGTCAATGTTTTTTTTACATTTGTGCATGTTCCATAAGACCTTTACATTGCAAAAGGTCAACAGAGCAAGGATCTCTCTCTTTTATTTACCATAGCTTCATTATATTACTCAAACCAGCTCTGAACTCTGCAAAACTAATTTTTCTGTCTTGCATACATTTCCTACTGAGGGCTCTTGTCTCTTACAATATGGCAACTAAAAGAAGCAGCTTTCTTGTAAGTAGTATAATAGACACACTTTAATCCTCTATATGTTATATGGAGGCAGCTCCCTGACTTTTTAACATTTTTTGGCTCTCATGATCCACAGTATGCCTTCTGGCTTTGGGTTTCTGTTCTTTCTGTCAGTCCTTATCATAAAGGACCACAAAGATAAGGATGGGGGGGGGGGGAGAAGAGTATGTACTTAGTGGCTCTTAGGCTCTGCTATTTCTAGATGCAGAACAATGGAGTGAGATAAGAATCTGCATGAGATGACGGGCATTTATCCCAGACAGTTTTTGCAGAACACTTTTAGAAGCCTCTATAATAATTTTCTGATCATTCTGTAAAAGTAACACTTTACATTCTTCTATCAGCTCTCTTCTGTGTTTTAAATTTAAACTGAAACTCTTTGCTGCTACTAGGCCCCGACTGATTTAACAAATATACTGGGGTCACAGATTAATCAGCTTTAATCTAAAGAATTTCTTTTTCCCCAAGATTTAGAAAAATTCCCAGAAGTAATACAATTGCAGATCTCTCTCCAGAAGCAGCAGTCCCCTTTTGTAGGTGTTGAAGGGGGCGTATAGCATTAGGTCATTGGTGTATAAGTGGTAATTTATGTTGTGGCTCTCAATGAGTTTGCAAGTTGGTTGTATGTACAGGGAGGAACCTTGGGGTATTGTAGGGGTTAAGGACGGGGTTAAGGACTAATTTGGCTTACTTAATTTGGCTTACTTTGATAATGATGTTGGAAGTTATGATCCTATCCCAAAGAGCTGACTAACTTCTAAATGGCACAGAAGAACTGCATGTGGGCTGTGATTGACAACATGTATAATCCCTGCTGAAACATGTAGGATACCAGATTCTGAACAGGGGTGTGCAGAGAATGGACTTACAGAATTGAGCAGATGCCAGCCTAATATAAGGTTGATGAAAAGGTTTGCAGAACTAAGCCTTGAAGATTCTAACTTGTGCTTCAAGCGAAAATCACCCAAGCGAAACTACAGTGAAACAAAGAAGAAGATGCAGGACGGGGACCGAGCAGCCCAGACCGAGCAGCCCAGCAGGGAACGACCTACCTGATAAGAAGCACAGCACATTTAGTTATATGATACTGAGTGAAGGGCCTCAAGACAGAAACCTGATAATGGGGAGGGTCCCAGGGCAGAGCCTGCATATATATGCAGAATGTTCTGGAACTATTTGCTGCAGAGGAGTATATAACAGAGGTAACGGCCGAGTGTGGGCGGGACAGCCTTCTCTTTCACTATTATTCAGAGCCAGAGAACGCTGTCCGCATCAGGCAGACTGTTTATAGCTTTGCTTGTAACTTCCTTACTTTTTGTTTTTGCCCAAATAAATTATTTTATTATGGAATAAGCAGAGTGTCGCCTAATTGATCATTGTATCCACCCCAGGGGAGATTTGTCCGAGCACCCTGGCGGACAATTGGCGCCCGAACAGGGACTGAGTGTTTAATACTCCAAGTATTTAATGCTCCTAAAACTTTTATTCTAAATTGTCCCGTATTCCTCTGATATTGGCTGTACATCAGGGATGAGGATACCCCCTATTGCTTCACTAATTAAATAGGGGAGGGGATACCTCCTGCCGGTTCAGGGGATGAGAATTTTGTTGTGAGAGAAGAGAGAGAGAGATTTGGATACCGTTCTGAGACGAACGAGAGAAAAAGTTTGGATGAGACTCCTAAAAATTTTCTAAATTGTCTTGGGATACTCCCGATTTTGGCTTTATATCAGGGATGAGTATACCTCCTATATCTATATATATTTTAAAAAATACATATAGGGGATGAGGATACCGTTCTGAAATGAACGAAGTTGGATGCCGTTCTGGTAGGAACGAGAGAGAGATTTGGATACCGTGCAAAGACTACAAACAAGAACAGAAGATTTACCCAGGTTTGATTGGTGAGTGAGTACCAAATTTACAAATGTGCACATGTATTTTTATGTTATTAATGTTGCTTTGATGTGTAGAAAAAACTCCTCCTGTCTGTATGAGTTTGTATTGTAACATGGAATGGATTTTCTGAGCCAATGGATTGGGATCGGAATGTATTGTACACTGAAGTGAGAAACAGACCGCACAAATAACTGACAGTGTTTTATTCTGAACTGCTAGCTATTGTGTGCAGTGATCTGACTGGTAGAAAAACAAGAAAAAATAGTTTATAGTTACAAGTACTCAGAAAAGGCTGCCAAATGTTTTATTCTACTGTTTTCATTATCTATGCTATCAAGAAAAATTAAAAGTTAATAGGGATTTTATATAAGTAATGCACATAGCAGCAATAATTGAACTTTCCAACTAAACAAGATCCAAAGAGTTTAATATTTCAGAAAATGATTTGCGGTGCATCTCTTGCTCTAGGACTGCAGGAAGTCACTAATTAGTGATACAGAAGTTTGTTTAAAAAAAAAAAAGAAAGAAAGAATGTCTGTCTAGTTCTGTTGTCCATTTGCACTCCTTCGTTTGGTTATAACCTTGAGTAATTTACTTTAAAAATGTAAAGTTTGGCACCAGTCTCATTTAATTAAATGTGAAAAGTACATAGTAAGGGGGAGTGTTTGCATGCCAGATATCCACCAGCCTTTTCATGAAAAAGTATCAGTCATTGGAATGCCTTTTTTCTGAACTGTAAGATTCAAAGTAATTACTTTGCATTCTTAAGCTCAGTGCTGATGACTGATGAACAGAACAGTAACACCATTTAGACAGTTGCTATTTAGAATGAGCGCATATGTCCATTTAGTACTAGATTAAAAAAATCATGAAAAGGACCTATGTATGCAGTTTGGTGGAATGATGCAAGTGTTATGAAAAAGTGTTGCGAGGGATGAAGTGGAATGTTAAAAGGAAAAACTGATGGACAGTAAACTGATGAAGGTAATTCAATGATGTGAAGTGATGTATCTACCTAATGAATATGTAAACGAAAAATGATGAGCTCTGGAAAACCCACACTGGCCATGTGGTACTTCCAGATGCTTTTTAGCCTCATTTTGCCTCTGTATGCCCTGGCCAGGCATGCAAAGGCAAAGGGGGATGATTTGATGCACAAATTCTCACAAAAATTGGCACAATGGAATATTTCCTACCAGCAAATGAATCTCCAGTGATAGAGAGACAAGGAGTTAAACTGCAGAGACAACACCATACGAGGTAGTTACTGGTAGACCATTGAAAGTTTATGAAGCAATATTTACAGGATATGATCTTAAAAATATGGATGAAGTTTGTCTCATTGTGGAATCTAATCTAGAATATTTAGTCTTTTCATTTAATATTGGTGCTGCTCTTCTGAATGGGACGTGGAGCCATGTCATCAATTGCAATCCAGAGATTCCAGCAGAGAGAATTGGTCATAATCCAGATGTAACAGACCATCCCAAGAACTCCGAACTACACACCGCAGAAATGTGTGGGGGCGTCCCTACCTGGATCCGTGCGTCACATTGAAAAAGGGCCAAGATATCCACCTATGAGAATGAGAGATTCTACTTTTGAGAAAAAACGAACTTACACTTAAACTTCAGTGAAAAGTGAAGACCAAATTATTTGAAAATAGGACAAGGACTATTAGACTGATTGGGAGCTTTTGGGACTGATTGTGTTGTTATCCTTTTATTATCATCTTCTTAGAAAATAACTGAAATCTACAAGCCATTTGGGCTACAGCAATTGCAATATCCACACCAGTTCAAGTTTTGCTGTGACATTTTCAAAGCTTTCTTCATTACTTTGTTGAATATTTGATGTGTTCAGTATTATTGCATGCTGTATTTTTCTGTTTTATTAGGATGCTGTAAGAAAATGATAATGCAAAGCGCCAATACCATGTATGTTGTATCTCGAGAACAGTACCATAAGCTGCCCCTCAATGATCCCTCAGTGGGGAATGAAGATAAGCGGCTCAGATCTGCTTAATATGTTTGCCTTATGAATGCATATATATATATCTGCCTTATAACTGCACTCTTGTGTGTTTGAAGCAAACATAGCAACATATGGTGGGCACAAAACATGTGGGCAGCAAGGAAGAATTCAATGTGGCTTACTGTTATAAAGCCTAAAGCTATACCCTGGACAGACGTGTCCAAGGATATAAGCCTAGGGTCAAACAGGTCAAGCCAGGAATTCAACTAATACTCTAGCCCTGAAGGTTTCAATTAGTGCCGGCGGATGGAACATGTGATACTGCAGGCCCTCTGACACAAAGAAAAAAAGTTTTAAATCTTGAAAAAAACAAGATTTACCCGCAATTACATGAAGGTACACATAGAGGGAGCGGGAGAGCAAGCCTGGAAGCAGAGGAACCACGCCTCTATGGGCAGGACCCAGAAGCAGCTGGTCTCGATTTAAGCAGGGACAGAGCATTACAAGAGAGGAGGAGGCAAGGAGCTTGGCAGAGAGCTTCACAGAGAGCATTACAAGAAGAGAGGCAAGGAGCTTGGCAGAGAGCTTCACAGAGAGCATTACGAGAAGCAGTGCCAAGAGCAGCTCCAGAAGCCGGAGTCAGAGACCGGGGTGAAGTCACTGACAGACCCAGAATAACTCAAGGAGTGAAAGCTACTGGGAGAGCAGGCCGAGGTGAAGGCCCAAGAGCAGGCCTAGAGGAAGGCCATACACAACTGCAAGGAGCAGTATTACAGAGTGCAGCCAGGGAAGGAGGTGCTTACCCTTCCAGCTGGAGAGGAAGCCTTGTCCAAGGAGAAGGACGGGGATACAAGCAGAGGAAGATATATCCACTGGAAAGGAACCTTCAAGGAGGAAAAGGTACTTTTAAAAGTTTTTATAAAAGTGACCTGAAAGATGAAAGAAAGATTCAGAGGCATGGGGAAGAGGACATAGCTGAGAGGGCGCGGCCAGTAGCCAACTGCCACAGGGGTGGAGGTGGAAGACAGGCGCCTCAGCAGCAGCCCTGCCTCAAAAGAGTTATACCCTATTCTAAAGCAAGAAAGAAATCCTGGGATCACTGGAAACTGCCTGAAGCGGAAGACATTCAGACTAGGCCTCAAGCCTTACACAAAAGGGATTGCAGGAAGTTTAAAGGGGAAACAGTTGGTGCCTGTAATTGTCTACCAAGGCTTAGACCAAGAGAGAAACAAAGGACTAACTTTTATCTGGATGATAAGGACAATTTTAAACCAGAAATACCAGATAATCTTTATAGGAAAAAGGTTAGTGCTGCCAAAGACTGGAATAAGCAAACTTTTAATCCTCTAACAGCAGAAAATCCAGGGTGTTACAACATACCTAAAAGCCGACGCCCCAAACTGTCAAGCCAACACTGGGATACAGTATGGCATGCTTTTAGAAAGTCAGATTTTAACATCCCTGAGACATCAGATTCGGACCCCTCAGAAATGGAATGGCTGCCAGGGGAATCTGAGGTTATGGAAGCCATCGAACCGATGGACTGTAATTATTGCACAATGAGACGTGTTTAAGTTAAGGGAAGCAAACCCAATGTATGAAAAGAATACAGAAGACCTTATGCTTTGAGTTTGTGAAGGTTAACAATGTTACTTTGAATGTTTTGCTGATTTACATTTTGATACAAGGAAAGTTATCGCTCTGTTACTCATAACCGCCTATTTTGAACTTCTTTTTGCGCAAAGGTGAAATAAATGCCTTTTCTTTACCCTACACTTGGCTAAGAGTTGCTTTTTGGGAAGTTGACCATGAGGCTGACACAGAGGGCTGCTACCTCATTGACCCTCACAACAGGTCAACCTTAAAACCCCTATTTGTTATGCGCTCCCCAGCCCCGGTGGTACCACTACGCCGCCACCAGAGGGGGCTGAGGGGGACATAAGTGGCGTAGTTGGCAGGATTTTGGGAGGTACTCTTGAGTGTACAGAGCGACGTCGGCAACTACACAAAAGAGAAATAGAAGCTCTTTCCTTTTTTTTTGAAAAAAAAAAAACAAAAAAAAAACTGCAAGTAAAACCCGGACCGTCCTGCATTAAAAACCCGGATCGGAAGGAAAAACCAGGAGACCGGAGCGGTTACAAGGAAGTGGACCAGAGTTAAAAACAAGGAGTCCTGAAATCCAGACCGGACCGGGAAGAAGAAAAAAGAAAATCCTGAAGGTCGGAGATCCTCTGGAGAATCCAAAAGCGGTGGAGCAACCCCTGGACGACCGCACATATATTCCCCAAAAGCTGATGCAACACTAGAGCAAGGTAAGGCGTATATAAACCTACCTAGTGTTGGACACCTGGGGAAGTTAAAAAAAAAAAAAAAAAAAGGAAAAATATTTGTGAAAGAGCCGCACTTGGGTTTTTCTCTCTGTTTGTTTTATCAACAGGTGTGATGGAGCCCAAAGAACTGTGTGCCTGGATGGCACACCAGTTCAGCAAACAGGCTGAGCTGGCACAACAGAGCCAGGAGCAGGCGCTGAAGGCGATGAAAGAGCAGCAAGCCCCTGTCATAGAAACTATGAGCGCATGGCTTGCGCAACAGCGAGAGGAGCTGGCTCGGAGCAAGGAGGAAGGAACATCACTCACCGGACGGGTAAACCCTGAACACGGACACTGGTCTTGTTCGGACTTGGTGATAGGGAAGCTCAGTCCGAGTGACGATATTGATGACTTTCTAGACACTTTTGCTAGGATTGCGAATTCGGCTAAGTGGCCTGAGGAGCAGTGGGCAATACGCCTAGCGGCATCACTCACGGGTGAAGCGCTGGCGGCCTATAGGTCAATGCCCCCAGAACTAGCAAATTCATATCATGATGTAGTAACAGCAATTAGAGATCGTGTTGGTCTTACGCCAGTGGCGTACAATAAAATGTTTAGAGCTGCTATGCTTAAGGTAAATGAGACACCTAAGGCATTAGGCCACAGGTTACGTAGTCTTGCTTATAAGTGGCTACAACCCGAAAAGAGAAGTATAAGTACGCTCATGGATGCGATAATTTTAGAGCAGTATATGAACGCACTACCTAGTAGGGTGCAAAACTTTCTGATGCTCCAAAATTGTGGCAATACCACTGAAGCTATAGTACTCACAGAAAGATACTTAGAAGCTGAAAAAGTGACACAGCCTAGTGCAAGCCCACGAATTGCCATGGGATTGGAGGCACAAGGGAGGGGAAGTCCCTCACGTCCTCCAAGTGGTAGGTGGCAGAGTTATAAACCCCTAGATAAAGTGAATACAAAAAAATGTTTTGCTTGTGGTAAAAAGGGACATGTACAGTACGAATGTCATGCACGAACTGCCTTGGTAGGGGAGTCACCAAGACTATTGCATGATGGGTTTTTGGTCAATGTAAAAATACACGGAATAAGTGTACAAGCATTGTTGGATTCTGGAGCCGACCAGACCATGCTTTCTAAGAAGTTATGGTCGACCATCCAGGATCATGGATTCTCGGTTCCAGAATCACCCGAGGGGTATGTGAAAATTAAGTGTGTACATGAAGCAGCCACACGCTACCCCATTTATAAGTTGTGGATAAAAGGGATGGGTATTGTGAAAGAGATGCCAATGGCAGTGGTGCCAAGGTTACCGCAGGAGCTAGTCCTGGGCCGAGATTGGCCCCAATTTAGAAAAACTTTGAAGGAAGAGTGTTTGCCTCAAGTTAAACCAGGTTCCACTGGCATGCCACCTGACCTTGTTAAAAACTCTAGAGTACAGCGGAGCAGCCTAGCTGCTGCTACGGATACTACGATCCCTAGCCCACTGTGGGAGAAACCCCCGAAGGTCGTTGTGAAGGATCGGTCACAGCCGCTCAAAAAGTTTGTGCTCCGGTACTGTAAAACATCCGCAAGAGCGCGGACGCCTCAAAGAGCATCGGCACAAGCTGCAGGCTATGACCTCCATAGTGCCGTGGATATTGTCATACCAAAGCGAGGGAGAACATTAGTGACCACGGACTTACAAATTGAGCTGCCGCCGGGATGTTATGGAAGAATAGCCCCAAGGTCTGGACTGGCCACCAAATACAACGTTGATGTGGCTGCAGGAGTCGTGGACCCTGATTATAGGGGCGTCCTAAAGGTCCTCTTATGCAACTTTTCAGAGAAGGACTACGAGGTTCAAGCCGGCGACAGAGTGGCACAGCTCATTTGTGAGCGGGTAGGATTTCCTGATCTGGAGGAAGTCGCTATGCTGAATCCCACAAGCCGAGGAGTGGGAGGTTTCGGCTCAACGGGGAGAGCAGAAGTGGAAAATTTAATGGCCATAGGGACCGATCCACCCGAAGAAGAATTGGGCCCTCGTCTGGAGGATTGTAAAGAAAGCTCTACCCCAAAACTAGGAGAGGAACTCTCGGTAAAACAAAAGGAAGATTTGACCCGATTGTTAAATAAATACAAAGACGTCTTAACTCCAATGCCTGGAGAGACCTCGTTGGTGGCGCACGAAATCCAGACTCCTCCCGGTAAAATTATCCGACAGCGTCCATACCGACTGCCGGAAGCGAAAAAGCAGGAGGTCATTAACCAGGTGCAAGAAATGTTACAAATGGAAATAATAGAAGAGTCACATAGTCCCTGGTGCAGCCCGGTGGTGTTAGTACCAAAGCCAGATGGCTCTATGCGTTTTTGCATAGACTTTCGGCAAGTCAACGCGATTTCCACCTTCGACGCATACCCGATGCCGCGTATCGAGGAGCTATTAGACCGGCTCGGGCAAGCAAAATACCTAACGACGTTAGACATGACCAAAGGATATTGGCAGGTCCCTTTAACGCGAGATGCCAAGCCGAAAACTGCCTTTAGTACACCCTTGGGGCTTTACCAATTTAGGAGAATGCCTTTTGGTTTGCATGGGGCAGCCGCCACATGCCAGCGGTTAATGGATGTGATTCTTCGACCGTATCAGAATTTTGCGACCGCATATATGGATGATGTGGTGATCCACAGCGCCACGTGGACAGAACATCTCCAGCAGATAGGCACCATATTAGAGGCTATGAGGAGAGCGGGCCTCACCCTTAATCCTAAGAAATGTACGTTCGCAGCGGAAGAAGTCAAGTACCTGGGTCATCTAGTAGGTCGGGGAACCGTACGGCCATTATTGGATAAAGTTGAGTGTGTCAGGAACTTTCCAACTCCACAGAATAAGAAGCAGCTGAGAAGCTTCCTCGGGCTCATAGGGTATTATCGTCGGTTCATACCGCACTTTGCCGAGGAGAGCAACCTCTTTACAGAGATGCTCAGAAAGAATGCCCCGAATGTAGTGCAATGGACGCCCGAAGCAGAAGCTGCTTTCCAAAGATTGAAAGGGAAGTTGTGCCAGGCCCCCGTTCTGCGTGGGGTAGATTTCCAACAAACGTTCCTGCTTCAAACTGATGCCTCAGAAACTGGGCTGGGTGCCGTTTTATCCCAGGTACAAGAAGGAGCAGAACATCTTATTCTGTTCCTTAGCAGAAAGCTCTCATTAGCGGAAAGAAAATATGCCACAATTGAACGCGAATGCCTCGCTATCAAGTGGGCCATTGAGGCATTAAAATTTTACCTCACCGGGAGGAAGTTTGTCCTCATTACGGATCATGCCCCCCTGAAATGGCTGCATACCATGAGGAACGAAAATGCCAGGCTAACCCGGTGGTATATGGCTTTACAGCCTTACGACTTTCGTGTGGAGCATAGAGCTGGGAAGCTACATTGTAACGCTGACACCATGTCTCGTATTACGTGCTGCGGTGAAGACCTTCCCCCAGCCCGTAATATTTTGAGAAGGGGGATATGTGATACTGCAGGCCCTCTGACACAAAGAAAAAAAGTTTTAAATCTTGAAAAAAACAAGATTTACCCGCAATTACATGAAGGTACACATAGAGGGAGCGGGAGAGCAAGCCTGGAAGCAGAGGAACCACGCCTCTATGGGCAGGACCCAGAAGCAGCTGGTCTCGATTTAAGCAGGGACAGAGCATTACAAGAGAGGAGGAGGCAAGGAGCTTGGCAGAGAGCTTCACAGAGAGCATTACAAGAAGAGAGGCAAGGAGCTTGGCAGAGAGCTTCACAGAGAGCATTACGAGAAGCAGTGCCAAGAGCAGCTCCAGAAGCCGGAGTCAGAGACCGGGGTGAAGTCACTGACAGACCCAGAATAACTCAAGGAGTGAAAGCTACTGGGAGAGCAGGCCGAGGTGAAGGCCCAAGAGCAGGCCTAGAGGAAGGCCATACACAACTGCAAGGAGCAGTATTACAGAGTGCAGCCAGGGAAGGAGGTGCTTACCCTTCCAGCTGGAGAGGAAGCCTTGTCCAAGGAGAAGGACGGGGATACAAGCAGAGGAAGATATATCCACTGGAAAGGAACCTTCAAGGAGGAAAAGGTACTTTTAAAAGTTTTTATAAAAGTGACCTGAAAGATGAAAGAAAGATTCAGAGGCATGGGGAAGAGGACATAGCTGAGAGGGCGTGGCCAGTAGCCAACTGCCACAGGGGTGGAGGTGGAAGACAGGCGCCTCAGCAGCAGCCCTGCCTCAAAAGAGTTATACCCTATTCTAAAGCAAGAAAGAAATCCTGGAATCACTGGAAACTGCCTGAAGCGGAAGACATTCAGACTAGGCCTCAAGCCTTACACAAAAGGGATTGCAGGAAGTTTAAAGGGGAAACAGTTGGTGCCTGTAATTGTCTACCAAGGCCTAGACCAAGAGAGAAACAAAGGACTAACTTTTATCTGGATGATAAGGACAGTTTTAAACCAGAAATACCAGATAATCTTTATAGGAAAAAGGTTAGTGCTGCCAAAGACTGGAATAAGCAAACTTTTAATCCTCTAACAGCAGAAAATCCAGGGTGTTACAACATACCTAAAAGCCGACGCCCCAAACTGTCAAGCCAACACTGGGATACAGTATGGCATGCTTTTAGAAAGTCAGATTTTAACATCCCTGAGACATCAGATTCGGACCCCTCAGAAATGGAATGGCTGCCAGGGGAATCTGAGGTTATGGAAGCCATCGAACCGATGGACTGTAATTATTGCACAATGAGACGTGTTTAAGTTAAGGGAAGCAAACCCAATGTATAAAAAGAATACAGAAGACCTTATGCTTTGAGTTTGTGAAGGTTAACAATGTTACTTTGAATGTTTTGCTGATTTACATTTTGATACAAGGAAAGTTATCGCTCTGTTACTCATAACCGCCTATTTTGAACTTCTTTTTGCGCAAAGGTGAAATAAATGCCTTTTCTTTACCCTACACTTGGCTAAGAGTTGCTTTTTGGGAAGTTGACCATGAGGCTGACACAGAGGGCTGCCACCTCATTGACCCTCACAACAGGTCAACCCTAAAACCCCTATTTCTTATGCGCTCTCCAGCCCCGGTGGTACCACTACGCCGCCACCAGAGGGGGCTGAGGGGGACAAACAACACAGGAAGAGGCAGGGGGCTATGATTGATTATGATTGATTGCATAGATAGGCAAGCCTTAATAAGCAGATCCAGCTGCATAAACATAGGAGGCCCCTAGAAAGGGCTTTGCAGAAAGCCTGCAAATGACCTAAGAATTTATGCAGAATAACGCAGGCAGAGACAGGAGGGTTATGGTGGACTGCACAGATAAGCAAAACCTTGGAATGCCAGCTGCAAAGAAAGGGGCCCAGTGAGAGAGAGGGAGTCTCTGCAGTTGCAAAGACGTAAGGATTTTCTGTATTTTTTTTGTCTTGTGTATTGTTATTCTTTTATGGAAGTATTTCCTCTTGGTTTTCTAGCCTCGGTGGTGGCCTCAAGACTCTTTTCATATCTTTGTTAACCATTGCAATTTTTGCTATTATTGTCTGCTGTGTGTTCTCTCTCTTATTAGCTTGTTGTAAGACAATGCTGCTGCAGTCCACTAAAACCATGTATACCATTTCTAGAGATCAGTGTGAGCTGTTGCCTCTTAATGTACCCTCTGTCACAAATGGTTTAATTCATGCCCCGTAGCCAAATTTCACTGGGTGCCCTTCATCTTTCCAACCTGACAGAAAAGAAAAAAGAAAAAGTGGGGAATGTAGGGGTTAAGGACTAATTTGGCTTACTTAATTTGGCTTACTTTGATAATGATGTTGGAAGTTATGATCCTATCCCAAAGAGCTGACTAACTTCTAAATGGCACAGAAGAACTGCATGTGGGCTGTGATTGACAACATGTATAATCCCTGCTGAAACATGTAGAATGCCAGACTCTGAACAGGGGTGTGCAGAGAATGGACTTACAGAATTGAGCAGATGCCAGCCTAATATAAGGTTGATGAAAAAGTTTGCAGAACTAAGCCTTGAAGATTCTAACTTGTGCTTGAAGCGAAAATCACCCAAGCGAAACTACAGTGAAACAAAGAAGAAGATGCAGGGCGGGGACCGAGCAGCCCAGACCGAGCAGCCCAGCAGGGAACGGCCTACCTGATAAGAAGCACAGCACATTTAGTTATATGATACTGAGTGAAGGGCCTCAAGACAGAAACCTGATAATGGGGAGGGTCCCAGGGCAGAGCCTGCAAATATATGCAGAATGTTCTGGAACTATTTGCTGCAGAGGAGTATATAACAGAGGTAACGGCCGAGTGTGGGCGGGACAGTCTTCTCTTTCACTATTATTCAGAGCCAGAGAACGCTGTCCGCATCAGGCAGACTGTTTATAGCTTTGCTTGTAACTTCCTTACTTTTTGTTTTTGCCCAAATAAATTATTTTATTATGGAATAAGCAGAGTGTCGCCTGATTGATTATTGTATCCACCCCAGGGGAGATTTGTCCGAGCACCCTGGCGGACAGTATGTCACTTAGATGTTTAAGCAGTTTGGAAGTTTTGTCCCTTATGTTAACTTACTGCATGCATGCTGTCAAGTAAAACTGGAACCAGGAGAGGGGGGTACTGTTTAGTCCTATTTCTGTCAGCCAATCTTCAGGGTTGCGGACCACCCACTGTCCACCCTCGCTCTGCCTCAGCGATGCCCCTTTGCACCCACATCAAAGCCTCCCTGTAAAACACATTGTTGGTATGAAAACGGTTTTGCCAGGGCCAGCAGGGGAGCGAATAGCAGGGATCAATATTTCCGCTATTCAGGGGACAGAATGACCCCCAGAGTGTTTATGAGTGAGGTGAGCAGTGTTTGGACATTGCAATTTGGTCTAAACTCGTGTTGTTGCATGTCCAAGGCGGCGGAAGTGTTATGAAGTCCTGTAGCTTTAATTATACTGTCTTTTCTATTATTTTCGCTAAATTTGGAAGTATCTTTGCATTGTAGAGATACTGTTCTGGACATATGATGTGTTCCCATATGGATAACAACATCAGTTTTAAACACCCTACTTTTGTTTGGGACTTCCCTAGCAAGCTGGTTCCTATTCTTACTAGCTGAAGACTCTGGAAGTCATTTTATCACCTTCTGACCCTGGAACGGAGTTCCTGAAATTAATGCCTCTGAAAATGGAATCTCCTAGTATTAGCAGTTTTCTGTCTTGACAACACCTGGAAAATTTATCTTACACTGTATGTCAATAGAAACGCTGTGTTGCTCAGCAAGCGGTTAGCCTTGCAGAAGTCTGTGGGGACTACAAGGGTGTTGAGAGTTGAGGTATGATGGAGCTATATTCTTTAGAAGTTTGGATGTGATCTTGAGTAACTTGTATTTTATACAGCTATAAATTGCCAGCAAGTGTAATTCATATAATATGGGTGTGAAATATTCAGTTCTATTAACTTTCCAAATAATTCGTGCAGCCTCATGCTGGGCCATCTGTAACTGGCTTATTGCCTGTTTGGAGAGGCCCTGGAAAATGATGTCACAATAATTAAAGTGTGGGGTGATCATTGCCTGAATGACAGACCGAAAGTCGTAGCTTAATAGCAGTGGTCTCAATTGCTGAATCATCATTAGTTTGTAATGGATCTTACCAGGGGTTAATTTTATATGGGTGGTCCTGCTAAGGGATTGATCTAGAGTAATGCCAAGGTATTTCTCCTCATTCTTTAACTTTAAAACAGCTTCTTTTAGGTGTAAAGTTGAGGGAGGTTTAAACTCATGGTTCCTAGTTATCTATAGTATCTCAGTTTTATTTAAATTAATCAGCAGATTATGGGAGTTCAGCCACTTTGGCAATTCACTGGAAGATCGTACAGATTGGCTGGAGATGAATGTTAAATAAAAGGGCTGATAGAGATGATCATTGACGTAAGCCCCTCTCTTTGTCTCTTATGGTTTAGATGTCTATAAACCGATGTCAACTTTCTTGTCTAAGGCCACCTCAGTTTCATTAATGGAGAATCCTTTTTTTACCAAGGCAGATAAGGTATTCTGCAAAGGTATCTCGAGGTGGAGTTGGTGTCTCTGTTTAATGCGTCATAACCGGCCAGAACTACTGTCATGCATTTATTCTTGCATTGCTGGATTTTTGAGGGAGTTGCATGGATTGTTTGCAAGCTGTATCATGGGGGAGGTTTGTTTCATTGCAGCTAGTTCTTCTCTCAATTGAATCAATTCTTTTTCCATAGTAGATAGTGTAAAACACATAGGACAAGCTCAAAGGCTCCAAATTGTTTCCTGAGGATTAAAGCACCACAGCTATTGCACCCATGAAAAATAATTTTGATTAGTGTGTGTGGGACAGTTTGTAGATGAAAAAGCAACAGAGGTATGCTTTCCACTAAAGTTAGCACAAGCGACTGTGTGACTAAGAACATCCAGTCCTGGGGTGGGTAGGTGAGGAGAGGAAGGGTGAGAAATAAGTGGCAGTAAGCTATGAGTTTGATTTCCTAAGACAGAGACCCTGCATGGCAGTTGTTACCTAACAGAGCATAGACTTGTCTCTGCAATACAGGCCAAACTTATTCTTATAAAGCTCTTTTTCTAGAACAGGCAGAAAATTTAAACTTTTTTTTAATAAAGCTAGGTAATTCCTATATTGCATCCACTATTTTCTGAAAGGCTAAAAAATCTACATAGTGGATGCTTGGAATACCTTCCTGATGGAAGTGGTGGGGGCAAATACAGTGACAGAATTCAAAATGGGATGGGACAGACACAGTGGATCCTTTTATAGCAATAGGATAAAATCAAAATAAACATAATTATCTCATATATATCAACAAATAGGGGTGACCTGCACGGAGCGGCAGGTGCACCAACTCTTGCCGCCTTGCTGAGTGGACTAGATGAACAATACTGGTATTAATCCTCTGTCATATACTATGTTACTATGTTAAACACAGGTAGTAAGTAAAGAACTGCAATTAAAGTAATTCCAAAATACCGACGAGGTACCCTCCATTGCCTCGGAAGAAAGGCCTGGCAATCTACTTCCGGTGACACTGCCGAGAAAACCCAGGAGCTTCTGGGTCGCCATGAGTCAGGACTGACTCGAAGGCACACTTTGCATTTTTACAGGCAGCTAAAGCTATTCAAAGCAAGCAAGAGAAAAAGAATAAAAACTTAGCCAGAGAGATCCACTCAGTGTGCTGCCTCCCCTGGTGATCTGGAGACTAGTAAAAGCTTCTGGGTCTGTTCCTACAAGTTTTAAATGCAGAGCTCCCTTGGATTTCTAAGGGAGGAGAATAAAGCCAGCCGACATCTAATGTATTCTGTGTACCTCTGCATGTACCTGAGTGTGTTTCTGGTTTGCGTTTCAGATGCGGGTGACATTTGAGGACATCGCTGTCTCTTTCTCCCAGGAGGAGTGGGAGTATTTAGATGAAGGGCAGAAGGAGCTTTACAGGGAGGTGATGAAGGAGAATTATGAGACTCTGTTCTCCCTGGGTAAGGACTGTACAACTGTATCTGCATTTCTAGCAGACGGTGGGGCTGATCTATTATATTGTATCTACCATTCTTCCAGTTTCTAGAGATAGAACACGTCAAGAAAATGTCCTTACATAGCAATTTCCAGACATATTAACACCCAGTACCCACCAGGTATAATAAGCAGTATTTTATAAATCATCAATATATAATTCAACTCTAGATACAGAACCTGCAGAGCGGAGTGGGGGATGAGTCCGGTGAACCCTGGGGTACTGAGTTCAAGGCTCCCTCAGGAACCGTCCCACCTTACCCCATAGATGGTTCCTTTAAATTCATCCCTTGAGGAATTTCCTAGAACATTACTTAAAAAATGAAATAGTCCATCATATCTTCAGTCAATCTCATTCTACATTGCTTCCTGTTGTGGTCGTGTATATTTTTCTCAGCAGCACATCTGTGTTTGTCCCCTGCTTTCTTGAACTCTGATTCTGTCCTCATCTCTACTACGTCCACTGTGAGTTTATTCCACGAATCTACCACTTTATCCGTAAAGAAATATTTCCGCATATTACTCCTGACTCTATTCCCTTTCACCCTCATCCATCAGGCGCTGCAGGACTGCACCCTCGGACCCAGAGCCCTGATCGGCATCAGGAAAGAGAGTGGGAGGCTGAAACACCTCCCACTCTCCATCTCGGGGCAAATCAGGGCCCACCACAGTAACTTTAAAAAAGAAGCGCCATCAGGCGCACCCGTGCCTGGTGGGCCTGTGCCAGAGAGCCCTTTCACATGGCCTTAGGCGTGGAATGCAGGCAGGTATGCAAAAATCAGCTCAACCCAAACAAAAAGCTGGAACTCACTACTGAAAGAGCCCCACCCCTACCCTCCTATGATTCGACCAAAAAGCATAAAACTGCTTTAATACCATAGAATCCAATGTTGCCAGCCACCCTAGTGTTGTATGCCCTTCTTCTCCTCTGGTTCCTACTCTGCCACTCATCAACAGCTACCTATTCCATAAACATACCCACAGCAGCCCTACATCCTTCCCTACTACACATACCTTGCCTCCCACACATACGGATGAACCCCCATAAGCATGTCAACAGATGAACCCCCAGATTAATAAGAATTCAAACCAACACTCACACAACTTGTTACCACACCCTACACACACTAATCACTCCAATTAACACTGGGCTAAACAATGCTAGGTCCATCAGATACAAA
Source organism: Ichthyophis bannanicus (assembly GCA_033557465.1). Classification (NCBI taxonomy): domain Eukaryota; kingdom Metazoa; phylum Chordata; class Amphibia; order Gymnophiona; family Ichthyophiidae; genus Ichthyophis; species Ichthyophis bannanicus. Next base: position 872,296,001 of record CM066031.1, read on the forward strand.
ACAAACACCATCATAGGCTACATTCATCATCACCCAGACTGACATCTTCTGCATAACCAAATCCTGGCTATAAAGCCCTGACCTGGTCATTCTATCTGAGATCACTCCACGATGCTTTACTCCCTTCAAGTGCCCGCACACACACAAGGGAGGTGATGGGGTACTTATCCTTCTGCGAATTGACCTTAAATTTAAAATATCCTAATCTGTAAGCCACAAACACTGTGACTTAATCACAATAGAAAACAGACATCTAGCCATTTGTCTTACCTACAGAGCCCCAAACGCTCCCGCTGAAGACACATCCAACATCCTCGAAGCCATATGTTTGGCCAGCTCTCCTCATAAACTGCTTATACTACCAAACAACCTAAACCTGCGCTTCGCACCTAGCAGAGGAGAAGCTACTTTCACAAGACAATGGAATCACGTAACTTCTGCCAAATCCTCAAGGTACCATCTCACCATTAAGGCTCTACTCTGGACCTCATCTTTGTCCCAAAGAACCTTCACTCACAGGACAGCATAATGACCCCTCTTGCCCTACCAATACCCTAGTCAGATCACCATGCTATACACTTCAAGATTGACCTCCCCTAACAAGGAAAATCACAGAGAATACCCAACTCTGAAAGAAGATTTAAAGGATATAACCAAGACCATTTCCTCAAAGATATCCTTCCCAGCCTCCCCCAGTACTTTGCAGATACAAATGAGGCCATTAAAACCTAGAACTCCACCATCAATGCAGCAGCGAAGGCTCCTTACCACCCCAATCTTGGAAAAAAGAAAGATCCAAATCTGCCCCATGGTAATCCGAGGCAATAAAAGAAAAGAAACAAAATCTTTGCCAGCTAGAGCGTAAATTGAAACACGACTGGTCACAAGCCGCCCTTCTTCAATTCCAGAAAACACAAAGAGACTACTATGATCTGATCAACAAGCACAATCAAGAATACCACACCAACCTTATCTTAAAAGTCAGCAACAAGCTTCAAAAGCTATTTGAAATTGTCCACATCCTCATGAAGAATCCATCCCACATAGAAGACACTGTCCATCCCCAGATCTTTGCAGATTTCCTCATCAACAAGAATATACCACCCTTAAGAACTTCACTGCTAAACAACTCCAACGCCTCAACTGCAGAACCCAACATCAAACACAAATGGTACTGAACTATGGAGCAAATATTCCGCACCATCGCTGCATTAAACACCAGTTCAGTGCCCTCTGAACCCTGCCCGGTCATGTGGATCAAATCAGTCAAGGACAATGTTGTCAACTGCGTCCACAACACCATAAGCTCATCCCTATCTCAAGGATACATGCCACCTACTGTCAAACAAGTTAACATCCGACTCATCCAAAAAAACAACTCAACAACAGCTCTGATCCTGCAAATTTCCATCCTACTTCCAGCCTGCCCTTTCTATCCAAAATAATTGAAAAGGTGATGCAGAGACAACTGCAAGACCATATTGACTTGTATGCTTCTCTGGATCCACACCAACATGAATTTTGTCCTAATCATAGTATTGAGACTCTCCTCATACATCTGTTCAACATACTCCTAAGAGGAATCGACAACATAAAAACTGGATTCCTACTCATCTTTGTTGACATCTCTTTGGCTTTCAACATTGTATCACACAGCATCTTCTTAAACCAACTAACATTGGACTTCACAGCACAACCTTCAACTGGTTCCAGTCCTACTTCACTGACAGACAACAAAAGGTCAAAGTTGTTTCAAACACCTCCACTCCGTTCAACACAACATAAGGAGTCCTGCAAGGGTCTTCCCTGCCTGCCCTCCCTACTTACAACCAGTTTGCAGCATATTCAAGCAGCACAAAATTAACTATGCCATTTATGCAGATGATATCATGGTCTTATCCTCTATCCATCTCAACATGCCAAACTATATAGCTATCACTAAATGCCTACAGGAGATGAGCAACTGGCTGGCTTCCAACAATCTCCAAGTCAATTTCAAAAAATCTGAGGTGCTATTCATAACACGGGATTCTTCTGTTACCCCCCATCATCAGTCTCCATCATGGACACTCTAATCCCAGTAAAAGAGGAAGTACGCTACCTTGTTATCACCCTTGATCACTTTCTAAACTTACAAGACCACATCAACTGAACCTATAGGAACACATTACAAAAGCTCGCTATTATCCAAAAACTAAAACCCCTGCTCAGTCTGGATCTCTTCTGCACGGTCTATCAAGCAGTTATAATACCTGTGCTAAATTATTGTAACTCCCTTTTTCACAGTCTTCCAACTCAAACCACACATCCCTTGCAAGTAGCCCAGAACAAGGCTGCCCACATCATCACAGGATCTGCCAAACATGATCAGATAACACCGCTCTTATATCAGCTTCACTGGCTACCAGTTACCTCACGTGCCAGATACAAAACTTCCTTGACTGTCTTCAAGATAAGAAACAACACATCAGCCGGAATTCTACCGGAAATGATATGCACAAAACTAAACAGCAGACCTAAGAGACAGAGCACCAGAGACACCATTTCAACTCCTAGTTCTTACACCAATGAAGAGGGCTCTTTCATTAGTGGCACTCACCAACTGGAATTCTTTCCTAGAGAAGGTCAGGATAACCAAGGACTTAAGGGATTCAGAAAACATCTCTCCCATCTTTCCTCAAAAGTATTACTACTTCTACTCCTCAATATCTTGCCCTCGGTTGGTTTAAGGGATCTGTACTGTCCTGGTTCTCCTCTTATCTCTCCCATTGCTCTTTCAGTGTTTCTTCTAGTGGATCCTCCTCTGCTGCTATCCCACTCTCAGTTGGTGTAACCCAAGGATCTGTCTTGGGCACACTCCTTTTCCCTCTCTATACCCATTCCTTTGGTGCACTCATCTCTTCCCAAGGCTTTCAGTACCATCTTTATGCTGATGACTCCCAGATCTACCTCTCTATACCTGAAATCTCTCTGGCAATCCAAGCCCGGATCGCTGCCTGCCTTCCTGACATTGCTGCTTGGATGTCTCACCGCCACTTGTAATTGGACATGGCCAAAACTGAGCTTCATATTTTCTCTCTAACCCTTGTCTTCCCTACCTCCTTTCTCAGTCTCTGTGGATAATAAAACATTTGTCATCTGCCATCTAGACTTCTGTAACCTGCTCCTTGCTGGCCTCCCTCTAAATCATCTCCCCTTCAATCTCTTCAACACTCTGCTGCACGGCTAATCTTCCACCAGCCTTATCATGCTCATAATACCCTCTTCTCAAGTCACTTCATTGCCAAACTACTACTCCTGCTGACCTGTAAGTACATTCACTCTGCTGCTCCTCACTATCTTTCCTCTATTTTTCTCTCCCTGCACCCCTCCTCGGGATCTCTGCTCTTCTTGTAAACCTCTTCAACCATGCCCTTCTCTTCAATTGCTAACTCCAGACTTTGCTTCTTTCACCTTGCTACTCCTTATGCCTGGAATAAACTACCTGAGTCTGTATATAAGATGCCTTCACTGGCCCTTCTCAAATTGAGGCTCAAAACTCACCTTTTCACTGCCACTTTTATATGTTGAGTCCCCTGATCTCCTTTGTGTTTCCTTACTATTCCCCCTAGTTGTATCCCATGTCTACAGCTACTGTGCTGTCTGTCTTGACTAGATTTTAAGCTCTGACGAGCAGGGACTGTCTTTTACAATTGTCTGTGCAGCGCTGTGTATGTCTTGTAGCGCTATACAAATGTTCAGTTGTACTGCATGAGGGTCTTAGTAGTGTGTGTAGAAAGGAAGGGACAGGTTTAGCTATCTTTTGGCTGCTGCCAAGAAGGAGAGAGTAGAGTCAAAGACGGTATGGAAGAGAAGAAGGGATAGGCCATATGGTCTTTATGTGCCGTCATATTTCTTTGCTTACATATAGAAGGTGCCTTGAATACTGGCCAGTAATTTGTAATTATTTAATTTTAATGCAAATTGCTTTCGTATTTTGTATGAAAGGGGACATCAAGAGATCATGAAATGAAATGAAATCATGTAAGAGAGAAACTTTCTCCCTCTGTCACATTATTCACAGCTGATTGGTCAGAGATGTGGGATAATCTCAGAGCAGGGATTTGGGGATCAGGAGACCCAAAAATACCTCTTGTGGTCCCAAAACGTGATTAGTGCCTTATTTTTATGTCCTCAAACACATAGAAAGACTTGCAAACATAAACAATTTTTTGTCGGAACGCACACCGTGAAGGACTAAGCCCTCTCGTGGCTACTCCTATGAAGAAAGGCTACAAAGGCTACAAAGGTTGGGGCTCTTCAGCCTGGAAAAGAGACGGCTGAGGGGAGATATGATAGAGGTCTATAAATTAATGAATGGAGTGGAACGGGTAAACGTAGATCGATTGTTTATGTTATTAGAATATAGAAAGACTAGAGGACATGTAATGAAGCTACAAGGTGATCTATTTAAGACAAATAAGAGAAAATATTTTTTCACTCAACGTGTAATCAAACTCTGGAATTTGTTGCCGGAGGATGTAGTAAGAGCTGTTAGTGTAGCTGGGTTTAAAAAAGGTTTGTACAAGTTTCTGGAGGAAAGGTCCATAAACCATTATTAAAAAGGGACCCAGGATATCAATGCTTGACCCAATACAAGCATTGTGGAACCTGTGTCTCTTGGGAATACTGCTAGGTACATATGACCTAGATTGGCCACTGTTGGAAAAAGGATACTGGGCTTGATGGACCTTGGTCTGATCCAGTATGGCATATCTTATGTTCTTATGTGGTGAAATGTTCCTTTTTTTCTCTTTATTTAGGGACGCAACCCTACCAAGCGTTAAAAGGGGAGATCAACCCCTCAACATCAACCGAAACCCTTTAACTTGCAGGAAAACCCTCCAGAAGGAAGTCACTTATCTGAATACCGACATTCCCTACAATACCTACAAGTTAAAGGGTTTCGGTTGATGTTGAGGGGTTGATCTCCCCTTTTAACGCTTGGTAGGGTTGCATCCCTAAATAAAGAGAAAAAAGGAACATTTCACCACGAGAGGGCTTAGTCCTTCACGGTGTGCGTTCTGATAAAAAATTGTTTATGTTTGTAAGTCTATCTATGTGTTTGATGTTATAGGAGGGGGACTATTGCTGGTTCATGTGTTTGAGATTCTTTTCATGTCCAGCAGGTGACGGGGTCACACAGGAAAAGAAGAGCGAGGAGAAGAGAGAAGAATGGGAAAGCTCTTTCACACACGAGCTGCACCCAGCACTCCACCTAAACTCTCACACGCAAGAGAGACATTTTCCATGTACTCAGTGTGAGAGCGGTTTCAATCATATCAATTGCATAAGAAGCCACCTGAAAACACACACAGCAGAGGGAACTACCCCAAAAGAGAGGCCTCCTACATCTATTAAAAGTCCTGAATGTGGAAGAAATTTCACTTTTAAGAAACCCGTAACAATGCACCAGAAAATCCACAAGAGTGACAAAAGATGTCAATGCACTGAATGTAAGAAATCTTTCCTCAGAAACTCACAACTTGTGGAGCAACTTAGAAAACTCACGGGGGAGAAACAGTTTAGTTGTACTGATTGTGGGAAATGTTTCCACAGAAAAGCAGAACTAGTGAGGCATCATAGAACCCACTCAGGGGAGAAACCTTTTAGTTGTACTGAATGTGGGAAATGTTTCCTCACGAAAACACATCTAGTGCGGCATCATAGAACCCACACAGGGGAGAAACCTTTTAGTTGTACTGATTGTGGGAAATGCTTCCCCAGAAAAGCAGAACTAGTACTGCATCATAGAACCCACACGGGGGAGAAACCTTTTAGTTGTACTGATTGTGGGAAATGCTTCCTCAGGAAACCACAACTAGTGCTGCATCATAGAACCCACACAGGGGAGAAACCTTTTAGTTGTACTGAATGTGGGAAATGTTTCCTCATGAAAACACATCTAGTGACGCATCATAGAACCCACACAGGTGAGAAGCCTTTTAATTGTACTCATTGTGGGAAATGTTTCCCCAGAAAAGCACAGCTAGTGTTGCATCATAGAACCCACACAGGGGAGAAACCTTTTAGTTGTACTGAATGTGGGAAATGTTTCCCCAGAAAAGCACAACTAGTGCGGCATCATAGAATCCACACAGGAGAGAAACCTTTTGGTTGTACTGATTGTGGGAAACATTTCCTCACGAAAACACATCTAGTGCGGCATTATAGAGCCCACATAGGGGAGAAAACCTTTAGTTGTACTGATTGTGGGAAACATTGCCTCACAAAAACACATCTAGTGCAGCATTATAGAACCCACATAGGGGAGAAACCTTTTAGTTGTATTGAATGTGGGAAATGTTTTCTTACGAAAGCACAACTAGTGCTGCATCATAGATCCCACACTGGGGAGAAAACATTTAGTTATATTGAACATGGGAAATGCTTCCATGGAACGCAGAGCTAGTGATGCATCATAAAACCCACAATGGGGAGAGACCTTTAGTTGTATGGAATGTGGGAGATATTTCTGCACAAAATGAAGACTAGTGAGGCATCTTGGACCTCACACAGGGGAGAATAAACTGACATACTGGTAGTCTTGAATAATATCTAAACGACATTGATAATAGAGGTATCTGTTCCAAGTGATTCTTCTCTGAATTGTGTGGAGAGGCAGAAGATCCTGAAGTACCAAGAAGTGCAGTCAGAGACCAAGAAAATGTGGCAGAAAGATACAGTAATCTTTCCCATTGTACTAGGCATGACAAGCTTGATAAACTACTCCTATCTGTTATATCTTATGAACTCCAGCACGAGACTCTCTTTTGTATGATGCAGGCATTATCAGTAAATTTGAGAGACTGAGATCATATTCCACATACCCTGGCTTAGACGTGAGGTTCACGGCTGTCATGTTAGGTGCAAAACTCACCGATTACAGCTCTCAGAGTGCACTGTGACACTCCCACATTGCATAGGAGGGACTACAGCTCCCAGAATGCACTGTGACACTCCCACACTGTAATAGATAGAAACATGATGCCCTATCTAGTCTGCCCTTCCATATCAACTACAATAGTCCCCTATTTTCCTTTAGAGATTCTCTTATTTATTTATTTATTAATGTTTATTTACCACTTTTCATGAATCAAAGCGGTTTACAGAGAACTCAAGGATTGAACATTACATTAAACAAAAAATATATGTAACATCCTAACAGGGAGTGAACGTGGAAAAGGGACGAATTAACTTAAATCAGGAACAGCTGATTTAAGTAATAACTACAGTATGTATAGAGAACTAAGCATATATATAAATGAATTACAATGAACTTGAAAGCATCTTGAAAAGTGTGAGGACTGTAGTTTTACATGTAGAATTGTCACTAGGTGACTGGTTCACCAAAGTGCTCCTTGAACAGGAATGTTTTTAGCAGTTTACGGAAGGCTTTAGGATTCTTAGGGGTATGTTTACTAAACTACGTTATTGTGATTCGCATTAGGAGCCGCGTTAGTGAAAGAAATGCCAAAAAAGGACATGGGCGGTGTGATAAGGAAGCTTATCATAGTTCAGGAGGGAACTATAAAAGAGGTGAATTGGCTCTGAACAAGCAACCTGTCTTTGCTGGTAGAAATACTAAAACAGAATGTTTTCATAAAAGACTACCAGACCCAGAATGCACCAGGTTTCAAACAGCCTCTAGGAGAGCTGAAGTGGGGAAATGTGTGTACAATCAGGAGAGCTATGAGGTAATCCCCAATCACTCATCTCCAAGGGCAGGGCTTGATTCAGCACACCTGGGCTGTGCTAGGGTGGAGTGTCCCTCTATGCACGTTAAAAGGGAAAGATATTCTACACAGAGACAGAATAGGAACAGAGAGAACCGGGTCTCACAGAAGCCATTGGAGAAAGAGGAGAAAGAACTGCGACAGCAGAAGCAACGCAGAAAGAAGACCAGAAAAACATCTGGGAGGTCTAAGGAAGGAGCCAACAGCAGTGCGTGTGTTGGGAATAATTCCAGAGGCAATCATACTCCATTGAACTGGAGACAGCCAGAGGCTTGGGGTTACAGAGCCAGGAATTCCCAGACGGCACCTTTGAGGGAGACGGCTGCATTTGGAAGGGGCCCTAAGACCAGTGCAAGAAGGTATGTGAAGAGAGACCCAGTGTCCAGGGATATTGATTGGAGGGCTGGACATAAAAGCTGGACTACCTACTGGCCAGGATACCAAGAGAGGAGACTTAACAGCAATGGAAGCTCAGGTATGAACTTTGATTTGTGCCCTAGCTCTTCTCCAGAAAGACAGCAGGGAAACAAGTATTATCCTGAGGGTGACCAATTAAAGAATTCCTCTGAGCCAGATCCTGATATTGATTCCATGATATTTGAAGAAGAAGGAGATATTTCAAATGATCAGTCAGAATACATGGATTGCTCTCTGTCTAGGCTACTGTTTTAAAGTACTTTCTCACTAATACAACAACCACCAAAAGGAACTATAACTTGTTCTTTTTTCTACCCAGAAAAGTTTCTGCAAGAAAGCTTTAGGGTAGGATTGAGCCGCGTAGAGAGAGTGAACCAGCAAAGGGGTTTGCAGCTGGCTAATTATTGGTAATTGAGCCAGGCACAAGTGCACGTGAGCTCTGGAAGGAAACTTGTCTTTTTTTTTGTGTTGTGAATAGAAGAAAGTTATCCTTGATAAAGAACAGGTTTTTTTCCTACTTTTGGGTTTGTTTTTGCCTTTTTGGAGCAATGCTAAGAAAGTCATTAGCAGAAGCCATCAAAAAGACATTTTCTGTTTCCCATCAAGGTCTTTATTGATTTATTGCTTAAGAAGTACAGTTACCTTATATTTTGTTTTGTTTTTCCTGAGTACAATACTTGAAGCAAGTGTCCTTTTGTGTTACCAAGTAAATCTGTGTGGGAGAATTAACCCCATGAATAAAATCTGTTTTTCTTTGCTTACACTCGAGCAACACAACTCATTATTTTGTGAACGGCTGATTCTGGTATGAATGAACTACAACACCCATAGTCCTTTGCAAGTCATAATAATATTTTGCCTTTGCCAAGACTCTGGACATGCATGACCAGCGCCCCCGTTTACAGTGGTACATCGTTACCGATAACGCGCAATAACACGCATTGTAAGGCGCCGCGCAGCAACGATTGTTATAGGGCGCGTTAAGCGTAAGAAGGCGCGCAGACACCCAAATACAGAAACAGAGCTGTAGCACAATGGTTACTACACAGACAAATGGTGCAAGGGTCATGGGTTCAATTCCCCAATGTGCCTAATGAAGAAGGCTGGCTGAGGTGTCATGTGTAACCCTCTGAAAGCCTACTATAATATTTTACTCCACATTCTGCAGCCGGGTTAATGTTTGCATATGGCAGGAAAATTGTACCCGTCTTATTCAATATGTTCCAATAGTGACGTTCCCTCTGCCATGGTCATGTATTATATACCATTTGATAGGAATATTTAGGCAGATGTTCGGATCCCGAAAGTTTTGGGCTTGGCCTGGAAAGGGTTAAGTATTGGGCTGTGAGGAAGTTTAGTTGTACTTTAATAGTGCTGCCAGCAAACACCCTCACAGTGTGTAACCTAAGGTGCCACATAAGGCACCCTAGAAGGCACTCCATAGGGCACATTATAAAGTGCCAAGGCACCCTATAATGTCCCCCATAGGACACCATATAAGGCACCTTATAAGGCGCTTTAGAGGGCGCCGTATAAGGCGTCCTATGAGCCACCCTAAGGTGACAGTACCCTGAGGGTGGTTCTACTGGCAGCACTAATATACAATACAAATAGACAATGCCTAAGACAGCCCTATCGATGAACCCCACTGTGGGTTTTAAACCCATGACCTCTGGCTCCACGGGCAGTGAAGTAACCAGTGGCCTCGAGCTGCTAACAAACACCTGGCTGGCTACAGGAGGACTGTACAATGTGTGAGAGATAGTCCTTGCAAACACCCCTAGGATATGCCTGTGTTCATCTGTATGTCACATCTAGCCCCTTGTGGACTATGATGCACCCAGAAAAGTGCATACCCTGTGTGGGTGCCATGGTCACATGATGCAAGTGAATGGGGGTGCTGGGACCCACAGGAAGATTACATACCACCACCCAACGCACCCTCTGGGGCTCAGGATGGGGGACAGGATCCCCCGCCAACAGATCCACTTCCTACGCCCCTGCAATGGTGGCAGTAGAGGGGACCATCACCCCAGTCCTGCTAGGGATCAAACACCCTACAGGGCAGGCAATGCAGAGCAGCACACATCCATAACGCAATAGCAGACAGACAGGAGGTCTGGAAATGCTCAGCTGCCCCCCACCATTATCTGACATTCTCCAGCAGCAGGCCTCCAGCCGCTGCACCCTGCAAGGTGTTCCAGCAAGACACATACTAGCTGCAGACAGGCCGCCAGCTAGTCTATAGTGCATGGTCCTGGAGGAGATGCATGTACCCAGAACGGGGATATCAGCATACACACCAAGCAGATAAGTCAGTGATTGGGCCCCAAAAGAAAACCCATAAATATCACATGAGCAAAATGCTATATAGCACTATTGGGGAACCTAGCCATGCCATGATCACTGCTCAGTCAGGGTGAGAGTGACCTCCCAGCAGGACATGCTATGGCCACCCTGTCCATGCAGGTGGTACCGGGCACAACAATGTCCGAGCCATTGCCCTATGCCCTGTGCAGATGCGGCCAGGCCAGGCCACCCTATCCAGGCTATTCCCACGATAGCTTGCTCCTCATTATGCACATTGGCAGGCCAATACTGGCAACAGTGCTAGCAGTGTGGGCTGTGGAGGGTGTTGGCAGCCACCACACTGGATAGACAGACACACACTCCCCACACCTATGCCAGCATTGTGCAACTACAGAGGTGTTGGGCAGCCCAGGCCACCACACCAGTCCTGGGCACAGTGCAGGCATGGCTATGGTACGCAATACTGTAGGGGTCACTCCCCAGGTTGGTAAACACTGTCAGACACAAGACCTGTAGCACACTCCACAGACATCAGAAAGGTTGCTATGCTGCAGCTCACTCAAAATAAACTTGTACGTAACCTAGGAATTGCTATCTGCCAGTAATCATACCTTTTGATAGATGTGTACCATATTCCCAGGTTTAAGGTGGCATTACTAAGGTATGCAAGTGCTAGTATTGGGAGATGCACGCAGAACCCAAAGTCCTGCCTCTCCAGGAGGCTTTGGATAATGGGGCATGTGGGTGCGGGTGTGTCTGCCCCTGTTGGCTGCTGCTTTACGGCAGAGGTTCCCAACTCCAGTCCTGCGGTGCCAAACACTGTTCGGGTTTTCATGCTGTCCCTCATGAATATGCATGAGATACATCTGCATACCATGGGGGTGGCGCATAGAAATGCAGCACAGGCATCTTTATCAGAGGCAGAATGGAACCGGAATGGGTGTTTGTCCCTCCAGGACTGCATTTGGGAGGCTCTGCTCTAGGTAATGGGCATGTTTATGGTGTCTGTGCTCTGTAGGGTAAAATGTAGGTGTTTTGGGCATGTTTACGTCATCTGCAAAAAAGGTTCTGTCTGTATTAGCACGTTATAGTAGTGGGTAAAATATGAGGACTGGGTTGGCGGAAACCACAGCTGGGACTTGAACCTGTGATCTTCTGCTTCTGAATACAGTGGTTTTGTGCACTGCACCACCATGTTATCACAGAGATGGTGCATTCCCTGCTGATACCATGACTGTTGGTCAGACAGGGCCTGTCTGTTGCAGTGCATGGCACCCACCTACACAAGGCTAGGCCACGGTCTGCTCTGGCCAGCTGCCACTGCCCCCTCCACCACCAGTATCCCTCAGCCACCATGCTGACATGCCCTTCTGCTGGTGGAGCTGGTGGTGCGCAGTTTCAGGCAATCCAGTGTGCAGGTAGGCGACTGCCTATGGTGCGGGTTCTGGGGTAAGGGTGCCTGCATAGACGTCCACGCTCCCCCCCAGCCCCGCCTGCCAGTGTTCCGTGCCCTTGGGGGTTGCTGTTGGGTACTATCCCCTGTGACACTTTGGGAAACACACTCGTGCCCATGTTGGGCCTTCAGCAGTTGCTGTCTGGCTGCTCTGCTGTTTCAGCATTCATATGGGCCACCTAGGCATCGCCCTAGTCCGCACTGTGGCCCAGCTGCACCACAGCATGTGCCGCCTGCGGCCCTCTATATCCCCTTCTCCGGCATCTGTCCAGTTGCCGTTCCGACATGCCCGCCCTGCTGTTGCGGGACATGTGCACTAGGGTGGTCCACCGCCATAGGGGTGAAAATAAAAGTAGGAATTTCTGTGCTCCCTGGCCTGATTCTGGTTCCATTTATGTAGAAAGCAATGTGTGCAAAGTTTGAAGCCAATCAAATAATAATTAGGGGTGGCTCAAGGTCCCTATCTAGCAGGCCCCTGGATCCCCCCCAGGGTTCATCAGACCACTGGGTATTATCCGCTCATAGACAGGGGTATCATGCTTGCCAAGCACTTGTTGCTTTCTTCTGTCCGTTATCTGAATCCACAGATGTCGACGAGTCTTCACCTGACTCTGCTGAGGAAGAAGATCCTTCCAGCTGAACTTGGCTTGTAGTTGCCTCGGCTTCGGCAACATGTTTTTGTCTGCGCCTTTTCAGTTCTTCTTCTCGCTGTTGCGATCTTGCTTCCGTGTTGGCCAGTTTCTTGTCCATCGCGCCCATTGAGTCGCGGCGCCCTGGTTCTCTTTGCACTATTAAGAATTCTTTGTCTTCTTGAATATGAATTAAAGACATTGCATTGGCATGCGCCACATCAAATAGGGTTGTCATTGCAACCTGGAATTCTTTTTCATTTGCCTCTTGTTTCCCTCCTCTCCCTTTGTTTTTCTTCAAAGGTTTCTGCTGATTGAACAATTTCTTTACTTTTTCTTGAATTTTGTCATTTCTTTGAACAGGAAGCCTGGCCTTTTCCCAGTAAGCTTCTACTTCACTTGTTACAATAGATGCACTTTCACTAACGCCTTTGTTTAATGTCATATGGTGATGTAAAAATACACTTAACACTTGCTCCTTGCTGGGGAGCTTGGCCCCCAGAATTGTGGTGGACATTTCTTCAATGAGATAAAAACCACGTTTTTTCGCCATATGAAAAGAATAAAGATACAAAGATAATAGTACAATGTCTTTGCCACCTCTCAGAGATGAGATTAGTTCAAATATGGCGCACTCAAATGTAATCAGCGTGGAACTGAGTGGATGATACAAGATGATGCAACATTTAGTCATCTGCTCCCATGGGGAAATCTCAAAACTGGTTGAGCCACCCCTAAATATTATTTGATTGGCTTCAAACTTTGTAGACAGTGTTTTCTACCTAAATGGAACCAGAATCAGGCCAGGGAGCAAAGGAATTCAGGAATTCATTTTTATGGACCACCCTAATGTGCACGCCATAGGAACCCTGTCTGATGGTGGGGAAAACCCTGAGCAGCGCTATTTCACTGTGGGCCCATTCAACTTGTATGGGGACAGAGTATAGACCCTTCCACGATTTGTATCTGTTCTATGGAGCTTACTCGGGGGGGGGGGGAGGGGTTGATGTTTCTCATTGACACCACTATTGACCAGCTTGGATATTGTTTTTTTCCAGTTTGTTGGGGTCATTTTCAGTGTTTCTGTGCCCTTTTGTTCTGTGCACATGTATCACACTTATCACTTTTTTTTGTTTCCCTGCCTGGGCTGTACATTGCTGACACTTAAATGTTTTCTCTCCCCTTTAATGTGCATTTAACGGCAGGTTTTCATTCGCGTTGGAATTCAGCTCTGAAAATCAGTGCATTAGTGTGAGGGGAGCCTCTCCCCGCCCACTCTCCGCCCATTGACCCCCTTCTCTCCGCCTTCTGCGGTGTTTTAGCGCGCCGCGGGAGTTTACGATCGTTAACTACGGTTAACGCGCTGTAATAAGGAAGCTTATCATAGTTCAGGAAGGAGCTATAATAGAGGTGAATTGGCTCTGAACAAGCAACCTGTCTTTGCTGGTAGAAATTCTAAAACAGAATGTTTTCATAAAAGACTACCAGTCCCAGAATGCACCAGGTTTCAAACAGCCTCTAGAAGAGCTGAAGTGGGGAAACATGTGTTCAATCAGGAGAGCTATGAGGTAATCCCCAATCACTCATCTCCAAGGGCAGGGCTTGATTCAGCACAGCTGAGCTGTGCTAGGGTGGAGAATCCCTCTAAACAAGTTAAAAGTAAAACACATTCTACACAGAATCAGAAGAAGCAGATAGAGAAGGAGTTCCAGATCAGGAAGCAGCAGCACCAACGTGGAAGAAAGAAGAGAAAGACATCTTGGAGGTCTAAAGAGGGAGCCCATAGCAGTACCTGTGTTGGGAGTCATTCCAGAGGCAAGCATACTCCATTGGACTGGAGGAAACCAGAGGAGTGGGGTTACAGAGCCAGGAATTCCCAGACGGCACCTTTGAGGGAGACGGTTGCATTTGGAAGGGGCCCTAAGACCAGTGCAAGAAGGTATATGAAGAGAGACCCAGTGTCCAGGGATCTGGATTGGAAGGCTGGACATAAAAGCTGGACTACTTACTGGCCAGGATATCTGGAGAGGAAACCTAACAGCAAAGGAAGCTCAGGTATGAACACTGATCTATGCCCTAGCTCTTCACCTGGAAGACAGCAGGGAAACAAGTATTGTCCTGAGAGTGCTCCATTAAGGAATTCCTCTGAGCCAGACCATGATATTGATTCTATGATAGTTGAAGAAGAAGGAGATATTTTAAAAGATCAGAATGAATACATGGATTGCTCTCTGAATAGGCTGCTGTGGTAAAATACTTTCACAAATACAACAACCATCAAAAGGGAACTATAACTTGTTCTTTTATCTACCCAGAAAAGCCTGCAAGAAAGCTTTAGGGTAGGATTTGAGCCATGTATAGAAAGTAAACCAGCAAAGGGGTTTGCAGCTGGCTAATTGATGGTAATTAAGCCTGCACAATTGCACGTGAGCTCTGAAAGGAAACTTCTGTGTGTGTGTGTGTGAAAATAGAAGGAAGTTATCCTTGAAAAAGAACAGTTTTTGGTTACTTTTGGGTTTTGTTTTTGCTTTTGGAGCACTGCTAAAAGTTATTAGCAGGAGCCCTCAAAAAGACCTTTCTGTTTCCCATCAAGGTCTTTATGGTTTGATTGCTTAAGATGTTCAGTTGCTGATATCATGATTTGTTTTTCCTAATTACAATACTGAAAGCAAGTATCCTTTTGTGTTACCAAGTAAATCTGTGTGGGAGAAATAACCCCATAAATAAAATATATTTTTCTTTGCTTACACTCGAGCAACACAACTCATTATTTTGTGAACGGCTGATTCTGGTATGAATGGACTACATTCCCCACAATCCTTTGCAAGTCATAATAGTATTTGCCTTTGCAAAGACTGTGGACATTCACGCCTAGCGCCCCCGTTTAAAGTTGGCGTAGTTTTTTGGATTGCTTTTGCGCAAAGGATTTACATGATATAAGGATTACAACTGAAATCTGAAAGAAAAAAAAAAAGTTCAAGTTAAAAGTTGGAAAAAGGATTTTCCCTTAACAACACTTTGGAGAAAAAAAGAGGCAGCTGTTCCAGGTGGCTGTCCCAGGAGGAAAAGAACCTGTGTGAGCTGGATCCTTCACTGGCATAAGGTAATAAGTACCTGGGCATGTCTAGTGGTGGATGGGAGTAAGGCACAGGGGTAATTGAAAAAATAATTAGGAGAAAAACACCTGTTTGGAGGGTGCTGCTCTGTGTTTTTTTTTCTTTTGTTTTCTTGCAGGGATTCAAGATTGATCCGAGGGAAATGGCCAGCTGGATGGCAGCCCAGTTTAGCAGGCAACAGGAGCTAGCGCAGCAGGCTCAGGACACTGCCATTAAAGCATTAATGGACCAGCAGAAGCCAGTGCTTGATCTGGTGGAAGCCTTAGTTGCTCTTCATAACCAAAGTGGACCGGATGCAAGACCAGCAGTAACAACTGGTATACCACATGTGGACAATGTGGGACTCAATCAGGGAATTGGGGCATTTAGTTTTGGGAAGCTGACTCCAGATGATAATGTTGATGATTTCCTTGAGAGAGTGGCACAAGCATTAGCATGGCAAGAGACCCAGTGGGCAGTAAGGCTGGCAGCCTCATTAACTGGAGAGGTGCTTGCAGCTTATAGAGCAATGCCAGCAGCTCAGGCTTTGAGTTATAGAGATGTAAAGGCTGCTGTAAGAGATCGCCTAGGGTTGTCTATTTCAGAGTATAGGCGAATGTTTAGAGCTACTGCATTAGGAGTGGGTGAAACACCCAGGGCTCTGAATCAGAGAATCAGAGGATTGACTGTAAAATGGTCGGAGCCTGAGGGAAAGACTGTGGAAATGTTATTAGACATTATTATGCTTGAACAATTTATGTCTGCTGTGCCTAAAGATCTGCACACTTTCCTTATACAGCAAAATTGCCAGAACCTTGGAGAGGCAACCATGCTAGCAGAGAGATTCTTGGAAGCCACGCAGGCTTGTCATAGAATGGGTGGCCCTCTGAAGGTTGGTGCTGAGGCAAGCTGTGCTGTATCAGAAAAGAAAATAGTTAAAAATGTTTCTGTGAATAATTGTACTGTGCCAACCCAGATTACACAGTGGAGTAAAAAGAAATGTTTCAAATGTGGAAAATGGGGACATTTGGAAAGGGGATGCCAGATACACACTAGCTTGATGGGGGTTGATTTAAAACAGCCCAAAGAAGGATTCCTTTTGGTGGTTGATGTGCAGGGAATTACCACAAATGCTCTGTTAGACTCTGGGGCAGACCAGAGTATGTTGTCAAAGAGGCTTTGGAAGAGGATAGAGGCCCAAGAAGGATTTGTGCCTAGAACCCCTGAAAGCCAAGTTCACATCAGATGCATTCATGGTGCTGCAACATCCTATCCCACCTATAGGCTAATGATTAAGTGCCTGGGGGAACAAGAGGAAGTTCTTTTAGTAGTGGTGCCTAGGCTTCCATTTGATTTGGTTCTAGGAAGGGACTGGCCAAGATTTAAGCAGGGACTAGTGAAAGGGCTAGGAAAGAAGGAGGGAGAAGGAATGATGGTAATAGCTCCCGGGCCTTTGTTTGGAAGTCCTCAGTCCCCAGCTAAAAAGATGGTTAAGCGTCCAGAAGACCAAACTACCCAGAAGCAGATATTTGTCTTGAAGTACCATAGGGTCACAGAGAAGGCCCAAGCTCCTAAGCGGGCAACCCCTCAAGCTGCTGGGTTTGACCTGTGCAGTGTAGAAAATGTGACTGTACCTAGCCAAGGGAGAGCCCTGGTTGACACTGGACTCCAAGTTGAAATACCCATTGGGTGCTATGGGCGAGTAGCCCCAAGGTCCGGATTAGCCCTTAAGTATTTCATTGATGTGGGAGCGGGAGTGATTGATCCCGATTACAGGGGCAATCTTAAAGTTCTGTTATTTAATTTTGGACAGAACGATTACCATGTGAAGACGGGAGACAGAATCGCTCAATTGATATGTGAGAGACTGGGTTTCCCACCTGTGGAGGAGGTCACATCCCTGTCAAATTCTGAGCGTGGAACCAAAGGCTTTGGTTCTACTGAAGACAAAGGGGTTAAGAGCCTAGCTGCCACCTGTGCCCGAGAAAGGGAGGTGCATGAAGAGGAGGATTTGGGACCCCAGGTATCTGACTGTAAAGAAAAGTCAGAACCCCAAATAGGTGAGGACCTGACAGTGGTACAACAGGAAGAAATAAGGAAATTGCTTGAAGAATTCCCAGATGTTTTGACTCCCATACCTGGGGAGACACATTTGGTTGCCCATGAGATAATAACTCCACCTGGGAAATTAATTCGTCAAAGGCCATACCGCTTGCCTGAAGCAAAGAGACAGGAAGTAGTGGCACAAGTCCAGGAAATGTTGGACATGGGAGTAATAGAGGAGTCGAAGAGTCCCTGGAATAGCCCCATAGTCTTGGTGCCAAAGCCTGATGGCTCTTTAAGATTCTGTATTGACTTCCGGCAGGTAAACGCAATATCAGTTTTTGATGCATATCCAATGCCAAGAATTGAAGAGCTGTTGGACCAGTTTGGACAAGCTCAATATTTAACCACCCTTGATATGACAAAAGGCTATTGGCAAATCCCTCTAACCAGGGAGTCGAAGCCAAAGACTGCGTTCAGCACCCCCGTTGGCTTTTTCCAGTTCAAAAGGATGCCTTTCGGACTGCATGGAGCGGCAGCTACCTGTCAAAGGTTAGTGGACCA
The DNA here is from genome assembly GCA_033557465.1 of Ichthyophis bannanicus. NCBI lineage: Eukaryota > Metazoa > Chordata > Amphibia > Gymnophiona > Ichthyophiidae > Ichthyophis > Ichthyophis bannanicus. The sequence continues at coordinate 872,314,287 of CM066031.1, forward strand.
GGTACTTCGACCCCACCAAAATTATGCCTTTGCCTATATGGATGATGTCATAATCCATAGTAACACTTGGGCGGAACATCTAAAAAGGATCAGGGCAGTCTTATGCTCCATGAAGCAAGCGGGAATCACTTTGAACCCAAAGAAGTGTGCCTTTGCTAATAGAGAGGTAAAATACCTAGGCCACCTGGTGGGAAGAGGGAAAATTAAACCTCTAATGAGCAAAATGGATAGCATCAGGAATTTTCCTCCTCCAACAACAAAGAAACAACTGAGAAGTTTCTTGGGACTTATTGGATACTACCGCAGATTTATACCACAATTTGCAGAGAAAAGTGCAATTTTTACTGATATGCTGCGGAAGAATTGCCCAAACCAGCTAAAATGGACTCCTGAAGCTGAAAAAGCATTTTCAGTCCTAAAAGGGAAGTTGTGTACAGGACCAGTACTGAAAGGGGTGGATTTCAGGAAACCCTTCCTGGTTCAAACAGATGCATCGGATGTAGGGCTAGGAGCTGTTTTATCCCAATGTCATGAAGGGGAGGAGCATCCTGTGATGTACCTAAGCAGGAAATTATCACCGGCTGAACAAAAGTATTCCACAATAGAAAAAGAATGTTTAGCTATAAAGTGGTCAGTGGAGGCATTAAGGTTTTACCTTACAGGGAGGAAGTTCCAATTGGTCACAGACCATGCCCCACTTAAGTGGTTGCAACAAATGAAGAACCACAATGCCAGGTTGACACGCTGGTACATGGCCTTACAGGCATTTGATTTTCAAGTGGAACATCGTGCTGGGAAGTTACACAAAAATTTGGATGCCCTTTCCCGTATTACGGACTGTAAAGAAGAAGTTTCACCAGTTGCACCATCCGTAATAACTTAAGCAGGGGGGTATGTGATAAGGAAGCTTATCATAGTTCAGGAAGGAGCTATAATAGAGGTGAATTGGCTCTGAACAAGCAACCTGTCTTTGCTGGTAGAAATTCTAAAACAGAATGTTTTCATAAAAGACTACCAGTCCCAGAATGCACCAGGTTTCAAACAGCCTCTAGAAGGGCTGAAGTGGGGAAACGTGTGTTCAATCAGGAGAGCTATGAGGTAATCCCCAATCACTCATCTCCAAGGGCAGGGCTTGATTCAGCACAGCTGAGCTGTGCTAGGGTGGAGCATCCCTCTAAACAAGTTAAAAGTAAAACACATTCTACACAGAATCAGAAGAAGCAGATAGAGAAGGAGTTCCAGATCAGGAAGCAGCAGCACCAATGTGGAAGAAAGAAGAGAAAGACATCTTGGAGGTCTAAAGAGGGAGCCCATAGCAGTACGTGTGTTGGGAGTCATTCCAGAGGCAAGCATACTCCATTGGACTGGAGGAAACCAGAGGAGTGGGGTTACAGAGCCAGGAATTCCCAGACAGCACCTTTGAGGGAGACGGCTGCATTTGGAAGGGGCCCTAAGACCAGTGCAAGAAGGTATGTGAAGAGAGACCCAGTGTCCAGGGATCTGGATTGGAAGGCTGGACATAAAAGCTGGACTACTTACTGGCCAGGATATCTGGAGAGGAAACCTAACAGCAAAGGAAGCTCAGGTATGAACACTGATCTATGCCCTAGCTCTTCACCTGGAAGACAGCAGGGAAACAAGTATTGTCCTGAGAGTGCTCCATTAAGGAATTCCTCTGAGCCAGACCATGATATTGATTCTATGATAGTTGAAGAAGAAGGAGATATTTTAAATGATCAGAATGAATACATGGATTGCTCTCTGAATAGGCTGCTGTGGTAAAATACTTTCACAAATACAACCATCAAAAGGGAACTATAACTTGTTCTTTTATCTACCCAGAAAAGCCTGCAAGAAAGCTTTAGGGTAGGATTTGAGCCACGTATAGAAAGTAAACCAGCAAAGGGGTTTGCAGCTGGCTAATTGATGGTAATTAAGCCTGCACAATAGCACGTGAGCTCTGAAAGGAAACTTCTGTGTGTGTGTGTGTGTGTGAAAATAGAAGGAAGTTATCCTTGAAAAAGAACAGTTTTTGGTTACTTTTGGGTTTTGTTTTTGCTTTTGGAGCACTGCTAAAAGTTATTAGCAGGAGCCCTCAAAAAGACCTTTCTGTTTCCCATCAAGGTCTTTATGGTTTGATTGCTTAAGAAGTTCAGTTGCTGATATCATGATTTGTTTTTCCTAATTACAATACTGAAAGCAAGTATCCTTTTGTGTTACCAAGTAAATCTGTGTGGGAGAAATAACCCCATAAATAAAATATATTTTTCTTTGCTTACACTCGAGCAACACAACTCATTATTTTGTGAACGGCTGATTCTGGTATGAATGGACTACATTCCCCACAATCCTTTGCAAATCATAATAGTATTTGCCTTTGCCAAGACTGTGGACATTCACGCCTAGCGCCCCCGTTTAAAGTTGGCGTAGTTTTTTGGATTGCTTTTGCGCAAAGGATTTACATGATATAAGGATTACAACTGAAATGCTTCATAATGAAGACCACTAACCATTTTAGTAGCCACCCTCTGCACTGACTACAACCTATTTCTAGGTTAAGGTGCGGTCTCCAGAACTGCACACAATACTCCCAATGAGGTCGCACCAAAGACTTATGCAGAGGCACTATCACCTCTTTTCTTCTGCTGGCCATTCCTCTCCCTACGCACCCAAGCATTCTTCTGGCTTATACCATCGCCTTTTCTACCTGTTTAGCTATTTTAAGATCATCAGAAACAATCACGCCTAGGTCCCGCTCTTCTTTAGTGGACAAAATACTTTACCCCCTATACTATATTGCTCCCTTGGATTGCTGCAGCCCAAATGTATGACCTTGCATTTTTTAACATAAAATTTCAGCTGTCAAATTCTAGACCATTCTTCAAGCTTAGTTAGATCCCTCCTCATGTTATCTACTCCTTCCTGGGTGTCTACTCTATTGCAGATTTTGGTATCATCCTCAAAGATGCCAACCTTACACAACAGCCCTTCCGCTATATCACTAACAAAGATGTTAAAAAGAAATGGAGCAAGGACAGATCCCTATGGCACACCACTAGTAATTTCCTTCTACTCAGAGTGAGCTCCATTTACCTGTACCCTTTGTTGCCGCCCACTCAACCAATTTCTAACCCAAGCAGTAACATTAGAGTTCATCCCTATGATGCTCAGTTTGTTTATAAGTCGCCTGTGAGGAACTGTATCAAAGGCTTTACTGAAAACTAAATACACCACATCTAGGGCTCTCCCTCAATCCAACTCCCTGGTCACCCAGTCAAAGAAATCAATCAGATTTGTCTTTCAAGACCTGCCTCTGGTGAATCCATGCTGCCTCTGATCCTGTAATCCGCTAGACTCCAGAAACCTCACTATCTTCTCTTTCAGCAGCGTTTCCAATAATTTACTCACCACCGAAGTTAAATTAACCAGCCTGTAATTTTCAACCACATCCTTACTTCAGCTTTTGTGTAAGGGACCACATGAGCCTCTCTCCAGTCCTTTGGCACCACTCCCAACTCCAACGAGGCATTGAAAAGGTCGGTCAGTGGAGCTGCTAGAATGTCCCCAAGTTCTCTCAGTATTCTTGGGTGTATCCCATCTGGTCCCATCACTTTGCCTGCTCTAAGTTTAGCTAGTTTCTCACGAGCACAGTCTTCTGAAAATTGTTCAAGATGCCCCTCATTTCTGTTCCTGTTTGTGGTTGTTTGCTGAGGACCTGCTCCTGGTTCTTCATCTGTGAACACAGAACAGAAATATTCTGCTTTATCCTAATCAGCTTCTACATATTCCTCCCCTTCACCCTTGAGTCTGACAATACCACTTTTGCCCTTCCTCACTAACATATCTGAAAAATGTCTTATCCCCCCATTTTATTGCATTGGCTTTTTCCTCTTCTTTCTGAATTTTTGCTTTCCTGACTACTTTGCTAGCTACTCTAAGTTTTTCCAAAAATAGACGCCTGTCTTCCTCTCTCTGTGATCTCTTGTATTTTGTGAAGGCTTCCCTCTTTTTCTTCACTTTTTCAGCTACTTCTTTCGAAAACCCTAGTGGTTTCCTTTTCCTTTGACCTTTATTTATCATTTTAACTTAAAGGTTGGTTGCCCTTAAAATTCCCCTTTCAGTTTTGCCCACTGTTTTTCTACATCCCCAGCTGTTCCCCTCCTGCTAACGACTCCCTAAGATATTGGCCCATCTTGGCAAAGTTATATCATTAGTAGCCTTTCCAATAATTTACTATCCACAGAGATTAGACTAACCGGCTTGTGATTCTGTCGGCTTTGGTGTAAAGAGACAACATGTGTCTTTCTCTAGTCCTTTGGCACCACTCCAAAGAGGCATTGAAAAAGTCAGACAGTGGAGCCACTAGAATGTACCGACAGGCCTTGCTATGGTCTGTATGAAGGAAAGCTTTTTTGAAGTCTATGGCCATCAAGAACTCTCTATTGCTTATTGCAGACGTTATTGCCTACAGTATCTCCATGTGAAGATGTGGAATAAGCAGCGCTTGGTTCACCTCTTTCACATCCCGTATGGTTTAGAACCAACTTTATTTTTTTGAGGGATGACAAACTAAATTGAGCACTAACCTGTTCCCGACTGCTCACTAGGTGTGGTGACCACTGTCCAGAAGTCCTTAAAATTTGCACCACAGTTCCTCTGTCTGGCCCTAGACAAGGGGAAATGATAACTCAGTGAGATGGCAGAAAAACTCCAACATACAGCCTCTTCTCCCCATTATCAAGGGCCATTAGATGGACATAACTTGGAGCCACTCCTTGAGAAAACTGGTCAGATGACCTCTTACTTGCTTGCTGATTGAAGGACATGCAGCTCCTCATGGAGTCCTCCTTTTCTGTCAGTATGAAAGGAAGAGGACCTATTCAGAAAACAGGCTCACTAAGAGGAATGCCCCTCACCTGGCCGAAAATGCTGGATTTCCCAGAGCTCAAATAAGATGCACGTCTAGGTTTATCCTCTGGCAACCTCTGGGGCTTAGACTGCCCTCGGTCTTTCACAAGCTTCTTCTAATCCTCCCCAGACAGGAGCTTTCCTGGAAAGACAACCTGCTAAGCCAAGTCTTCGAGTCTGCATCCGCTGACCATTTTCTTAGTCATACAAGGCATCTGCCACATGATTTGTACATCATTCCTGTTTTCACTCGGACAGCCTCTCGTGAATTCTGCTGGTCATCCTCCAAAGCCTCCTCAGGTGACTACTGTACCTGGTGCAAGCAGACCCTAGACATGCAGTACTGCAAACCACAGCTTGGAGGCCCAAAGTGGAAACCTCAAAAGCCTTCATCAACCATCATTCAAGCTTCCAGAGCTCTGCCTCCTCCGACAAGAATAGTCATCTTCTTTGTTAATGGCATAATAAAGGCATCTACTATAGGCAGCTTGAACTTCTCCTTTCCTTCCAGATGATACTTTTAAATATTCTATTTTACATTGTATGCGAGTGTCCGCTTGTCCTGCAGGTAAAAGATTGTTCTGAGGGCTCTTTGAGTTTGTCTGGCTGCCAGGATCTAGTGTTTTCCTTTGACTGCTGCTGCTCTTTGCAGCCCCTCAAAATCTCCTGTCCTAGGTAACTGCCTTGTTTTGCCTAATGGTTGAGTCTGTCCCTCTTTTTCTAAAGCTGCAAAACAAGGACAAACTTGGATGAAAAAAACTTCATCTACAGCCACCCCTTGCTGTGTTCTTCAGAACTTCTAGCCAGTTGAAGATGCCTCGGGCAAAGCCATATCAGCAGATGGGCGGGGGTTGGGAACCAGAGAGTTCAGATTCTGAGCTAAAATGACCAACTTTCCTGTGCTTTTGTGACCAGTCATGCTCTCCTGAGGGGAACTCTCATTCTGACCATTCTCACTCACAGGGAGCTTGCCTGAGTCCCCCAACATTGACTCCAGGCTTCATGTGGCCCGATTCACCCCTCTGGAGCATGAACCACGATGGCCAGAGTGGGCTTTGAAGTGCCCATGCTAGCACACTCATGGCTTGCCACTCCTGCCCCCTCCGATGTTGGAGGGGGCAGGTGCGGCAGGAAACCACACCAAGGATAAATCTTAATATTCTTTGATGCCTCCGACACCGTTTGTCATAGCATCCTGCATCAAAGAAAACAAAATGAAGTACTAAAATTGTTTCACTCCTATCTATTTAAGGGACAACAACAACTTAAAAATGGGCATCAACACCTCATCCTCTTTCCCTCAAACCCAAGGCACCCCTCAAGGCACTTCTCTTCAGCCCTATTTATTTATTTATTTATTTAACGATTTTCTTATACCGTCTTCTGCAAATCAAGACGGTTTACATAGAACTTAACATAGCAGTATGTTTCAACTGTTTACAATGGAACAAAGTAACAAGGATACATGGTGAAAAATATGAAGCTATTTACAGTGATCAACTATTTACATAGGTAGATACAGGAATACCACACGGTTGCATGATAGAATTTGAGAGGGCAGGGGAGAGGAGGTGGAAGCAGAGGGTTAAGTACTAAGGTGGTAGGAAAAATGTTCGAGGAAGAGATGAGTTTTTAACTTCTTTCAGAACTTGGAGTGGTCAGAACAGTTTCGCAGCTCGTGAGGAAGGGCATTCCATAAGGATGGGGCATAGAGGGAGAAAGCCCTGTTACTAGTAGATTGTTTGCTATATATCTTATTTGTAGGGATGGTCAGTAGGTTTTTGGTAATGGAGCGGCGTGTTCTTGTGTTATTGGTGGAGGGAAGGAGTAGGGAGAGGCATGGAACAGACTCATTGGAGATGATTTTATGAGTAAGGGTAAGTACCTTGAATTTCACTCTGTATTGAATGGAGAGCCAGTGGAGATCATAGATTATCCTTGCCCATAACACATACTTCCACATCTATGCATATGATATAATGATTGATTGATTTATTTCACCATTTTTTATAACTTTTTTCATTTCAGTCAAAGCAGTTTACATTGTAATTTAAACTTGGTGACGTACATTAAACAGGGACATTGATAAGTTGGATTTTTATGAGGCACTGGAGGTACGCACCTTTCAACACCAACAAAGCCATATACGAAGGAATATCAAGCTGCTTCACAGACATCACTCAATGACTGGCAAGAAACTCATTGACAGTTAACTATAAAAAATCCCCAAATACTCTGCATCACCAAGGATGACATGTTCCACCCACCCCCATCCCTGACAATATATGAGATTGATGTGAAAGTCCGGACAGAGGTTTAGTATCTAAGAAACAGCCTGAACCAACAGCTAATACTGAAACGACACACATAATCAACACAATGAGGACAACCTACCACAAAATCTGAACCCTGCAACACCTGCACACCCTACTGGAACCATTGGACTTCTGTACAACATTCTAGTCCATCATCTCACCACACTTTGACTACTGTAACTCAATTTACAACGGCTCAAAAAATTCAACTCTGCTCCCAATACACATTGCATTACATAGACCTGCATGAAACATTCAAGGAGCCCCAAAATATGATCACTTAATCCCTTTCCTGAGACAAATCCACTAGCTTCCCCTGCAAAGCCACATCAGATACTAAATACTGTTCCTAACTTTCAAAATCATCAACAACCAATCCTCCTCCGATCTACAAACTCTACTAAACACAACCAAAACCAACAGACAAAGCACTAAAAGCATAGGGTCCAATATTCAAAAGGCATTTACACAGTTAGTGCCACTGAATATCCCGTCTTCTCCCTTGCGTGCTCTGATGCTAACCACTTAGCATCAGGGAGTGTTGTGGGAGTTCCTGGTGACAGCCCCTATCTTTTAGCTGCAGGAGATAACTGTGAAGCATGCAATATCACTACTGCCTGGATAACTACGGCAGCCATGAAGCAGTACGGCGACCCCGGATATTCAGTGATATTTTGAATGAAATAGAGACTGAATGAATGTTTAGCTTAGGTCTCTATTGAGGAAGATGTAGGGAAGTTACTCATGGTTGAAATGGTATTTAAAGCTGATGCAACTGGAGCAGATAGTATACATCCAAGGGTGTTGAAAGAGCTGAACTATTAGTGATCTGTAAAATATCATTAAAATCATATGAAATAACTGAAGATTGGAGGATGAGCAATGTAACAACAATTTTTAAAAAGGTTTTCAGGGGTGATCTGAGAAACTACAGATGTCAGTATCAGGAATAATGGTAGAAACCATTATAAAGATCAAAATTACTGAACATGTAGATAGTCAGGGTTTAATGGGAGACAGCCAACATGGATTTAGCCAAGGAAGGTCTTGTCTTACTAATCTGTAATATTTTTTTAAATACGTAAATAAACAGGTAGACAAAGGTGGGTCAGACAATGTAGTGTATCTGGATTTTCAGAAAGCCTTTGTCAAGGTCCCTCATAAGAGACTCTTGGTGGAATTAAAAAGTCATGGGATAGGAGGCAGTGTACTATTGTGGATCAGGAACTGGTTAAAAGATAGAAAGCCGAGGGTAGGAGTGGCCTAGTGGTTGGGGCAAGGTACTTCGGGCCGGAAGGTCGGGGGTTCAAATCCCACTAGAGGACAGCAACCTTGGGCCGGAAGGACTGGGGTTTCTAGTCCCACAGGTGCTCCTTGTGGTCTTGGGCAAGCCACTTAACCCTCCATAGCCCATGTTCCCTGTAAAATAGTTCTCTGTGTGCTGTGCTTTCCTGTCTAATCAATGTGTTTATACCTCAAAAATTTCCTGTCATGATTTGACAATTTCCAATCTGTAATCAAACCGCTGCTGATCGCTGGAAGTAGCGGTATACAAATGTATATAAAATAAAATAAATAAATGGCCAATTTTCCCAATGGAGAAAGGTGAATAGTGGGGTACCCCAAGGATATTTGGTTGGTCTGCTGCTTATTAACATATTCATAAATGACCTGCAAATGGGAATAATGAGTGAGATAATCAAATTTTCAGATGAAACAAAATTATTCAAAGTTGTTAAAAAAAAACAGGAGGATTGTGCACAATAGCAAGAGGACCTTGATAAATAGGAAGACTGGATACTCAAATAGAAAATAAATTTTAATGTTGACAAGTGCAAAGTTTTGCATCTAGGAAAGAACAACCTGAAAACTATGGTTACACGATGCAAGGTTCCACATTAGGAACCACCACCCAAGAAAAATATGTATGTGTCATCGTGGATAACATGTTAAAACCCTCCGCCCAGTGTGCAGCGGCAGCCAAGAGAGCAAATAGAATGCTAGGTATCATAAGGAAAGGAATGGAGAATAAAACAGCACTCCAGCCCTCCAGCAAGCTCTCCCGGCGGGGATTGAGCGGGCCAGAGCACCAGGCCACCCCCACAAGGAAGGGCTGCCCAATTGGGGCAGCCAGGACGCCGGCTTAAAAACAGAGCGCCGTCCGGCGCGAGGCCTCTTCAGCCCAGCACTCTGGCCCTCCAGCAAGCTCTCCCAGCGGGGATCAAATGGGCCGGAGCACCAGGCCACCCCCACAAGGAAGGGCTGCCCAATTGGGGCAGCCGGGACGCCGGCTTAAAAACAGAGTGCTGTCCGGCGCGAGGCCTCTTCAGTCCAGCACTCCAGCCCTCCAGCAATCTCTCCCGGCGGGGATCGAGCGGGCCGGAGCACCAGGCCACCCCCACAAGGAAGGGCTGCCCAATCGGGGCAGCTGGGACGCCGGCTTAAAAACAGAGCACCGTCCGGTGCGAGGCCTCTTCAGGCCAGCACTCCAGCCCTCCAGCAAGCTCTCCCGGCGGGGATCGAGCAGGCCGGAGCACCAGGCCACCCCCACAAGGAAGAGCTGCCCAATTGGGGCAGCCAGGACGCCGGCTTAAAAACAGAGCACCGTCCGGCGCGAGGCCTCTTCAGGCCAGCACTCCGGCCCTCCAGCAAGCTCTCCCGGCGGGGTTTGAGCAGGCCGGAGCACCAGGCCACCCCCACAAGGAAGGGCTGCCCAATTGGGGCAGCCAGGACGCCGGCTTAAAAACAGAGCGCCGTCCGGCGGGCCCGCGCCTGAGGGCCTCGCCAGAGGGCCCTTTGGCGCGGCCCTTAGGCGACAGACCTCCAGAAAGAAGTGGTATCCATCATAACCCTTGTCATCTGCTCTCCGACCCCATTATCCAACAATCTCCTACATCGACACGTCTACGATACTGAAAAAGCCGATGTTGGATAAAATTAAGGGTTAAACCATAAAGGACGCTCTCCTGCCAACCTACAGCCCTCATCAACAAAGACGCCCTCCAGCTGTAAGTCAATCTATTCAGAAGGACTATAACACCTTAACAGATAATCAGCAAAACACAAGGTAACCATATGTATCAAGGTAGCTGAATCACATGTAACAAAGTATATTATTGCAAATGAGACCTCTTGTAACATAATAGCTAACTGAACCCTGAGACCGTATCTAGCAATTTCCTCAACCTAGTAATAGGCTTATCTCATCTTAAGCCAGATACTGAATGATTTGAGAGATACAGGCTATCAGCCAAACACAGATACCTAATAGCAACTATAGGCAGAACCCCCTGACTAGAAGTTGATACCTCATCTGGTTATCCCCAGCACACACCCTCAGACACAGGATCTCTTACCAGAAACCCATACTAAGTTACCTAGGGCTAACCGCCACATTCATAACATGGCTTTATCTTTGCTTTCCCTCTCTCTAATTTACACACTGACCTTCACATTTTATGAATCAGCTGCTTTCTCACAGGATTATAACCCTATCCCACTGCTTCTCAACACAAATAGGAAATATTACCACAACCAATACAAGCCACACCCAAATCCCTACCATAGAAGACAGTCTCATTTACTCTATGTCTCACTTGGACCCTCAGCAACAACAGAACTCAAGGAAAAACACAACCAACAAACCCTCAAATGCGCCCTCATAAATGCACGTTCTGCCCGCAACAAATGGCCAGCCATCACTGACCTACTATCAAACCTCAACCTAGATATCCTAATGGTTACTGAAACATGGTTGTCTGAAACTGATAACGCCATACTAAACCAAATTACTCCACCCAATTTTTCGATCTTCACATGCAACAGAGAAAACAGAAGAGGAGGTGGTGTCCTTATCTTAGCAAAAACTGCTCTACAATACCGCACTATCTTCACCAACAGCACGCAACACATAAACTTGCTAACAGTCACCAACAAACTTAACACTTTAAACCTCATTTACAGAGCACCTGTCACTGCGTCAGAGGAGCTCTCTGATGTGATCGACCTAGCCTGTAACCCGCAAGAACCCTCCAAAGCAAACTGACTGATGGGAGACTTTAATCTCGCCTCCACTCAGCAGGAATTATCTAATACTTTCCTAGAGGCAATGTCCAGCCTAGGCTATGAACAAACCGCAAAAGATCCCACCCATCAACAAGGCAACCTTCTCGATCTAATCTTTGTCCCACCAAAAGATATGAGCAAACTAAGTCAAACTGATCTATCCGTCACCCCTGTCCCCTGGTCTGATCATAACTTAATAACATTCCAGATACCAACGCTACAAACAATTGACTGCAGTCCAAATACATGCGAACCAGAGAATCCATCCTGCTTCAAACAACTCGACCGAGAATTGTTCACTCATCATGTACTACCAATTCTGTCTAAACCATCATCCAACCTCGACGAAATGCTCAACAATTGGAATAACACTCTCACTCGATATGCCCAACATCCGAGCATTGACAAAAGACCTACAAATAATAAGCGTTCCCCCAAAAAGCGAAACGCCCCATGGTTCTCCCCCAATCTACGATCCTCCTTACTACAACTTAGAAAACTTGAAAGAAAGTGGCGACGGTCCCGCAGTACAGCAAACCAAATTATGTACTTAGAACACCTGAAAAATCATAGGGAATCAACATGGGCAGAAAGGAAAAAATTTCATGCCGAGCTCCTCAATCGCTCACTAAATAAGCCTCGCGATCTATTCGAATTAGTAAAATCACTGACCAATCAACCACCTCAACCACAACAGGCGTGTATACAACCCCAGGATTATGCTGATTATATCCAATCCAAGGTAATAAAAATAAGTACCACTACTCCTCAAGGATCCTCTCAGAACCTCCACATTCAGGCTCCACTCACTAAGCTCTCACCCCCTTCAGCCAAAACCATAGAGGAAATAATTGCCACCATCAACACCACGACGGCTCCAAACGACCCATGCCCAGCGCACTGGATCAGAGCAATGCGCTCAGAGCTAAGCCTAATCATTACTGACATCGCAAAACAATCATTCACAACTGGAGTCTTCCCAGATGCACTCAAGAAAACATCCATCCGTCCTTTACTAAAAAACTACCATCTCGATCCGAAGAAGGAGGACTCCTACCGACCAATTTCCAGTATGCCTTTCTTAGCGAAAATACTTGAGAAGACAACCCAAAGACAGATTCAACAACATATAGACACAACTTCCCCGTTAGACCCATGTCAACACGGATTCAGAGAGGCACACAGAGTAGAAACCCTACTAACCTCATTAACAAACACAATCACCAATGGGATAGACAATATCAGAAATGGCTTTGCGTTGATCTTTCTTGATATCACCGTGGCGTTCGATTCAGTAGATCACGAACAACTCTTGATGAGATTACACGCAAAGGGAATCCGTGACCGCGCTTGGGATTGGTGTAAGTCTTACCTCCAAGGCAGATGGCAGCAAGTTTGGATTAGCAACAAGACGTCAGAACCCTTCCAGCAAAAACAGGGAGTACCACAAGGATCTTCATTATCAGCGCTACTATTCAACATCTATATGCAGCCAATCTCCGACATAACACGCTCCTTCGGCATATCATGCCTCATGTACGCTGATGATGTGCTGTTATTTACACCTATATCAGTCGCATGCCCAGATTTCACAATACTAATCAAATGCTTCGACGCAATAACAGATTGGCTTCTCAACCAGAATCTACGTATAAATTAAAAAAAAAACAGAACTGCTAATTATTACATGAAACAAAGATATCTCTCCACCATCAACACTAAAAGTCAGAGATGCAGAACTTCCGGTCAAATCCAATATACGCTATCTAGGGCTGATATTAGACCAACACTTGGACTTCAAAGATCACATCAAATTCACAGTAAAATCTATTTACTTCAAAATCAAAACGCACCGCCACCTCAGACCCATGATGGAAACTGACGACTTCCGAACCATTTTCCAAGCCCTAGTGACACTTCACTTTGATTATGCAAATATAATACTACAAGGCCTCCCAAAAAATATCCTCAATCCACTACAGATGGCCATGAACACAGCGGCGCGTGTCCTATGCGGAGCATCCAGGAGGGATCACATTTCACCTATATTAAAAGAGCTTCACTGGCTCCCAATAAGATCCAGAATCCTTTATAAGACCCTCCTCACTATCTTCAAGGCATTCAATAGAATATCACCCTCCTCAATTGTCAAGCTGCTCATTCACACCCCCAACAACAGATCCAGAAGAGTACTCACGGAAAATACTCTAGTGATACCAACCGAATCCATAAAACGTAACCAATAGCCATCAACAAAGCATTCGCAAACCATGCCCCCAGGTATTGGAACAAACTCCCTCCTAGCATAAGGGCAATCAGAGATCTCATGCAATTTAGAAAGGCCCTTAAACATCACCTGTTCCTCTTACACTTTACACAGACAGATGATCCCCCCCTGACATCCATCCAGTTATGTCACCTGTGAAGAAAGGCATACCAGATCTGCAGTCAGTCTGTAATCCAGGATAATATTATTGCACTTTAATTATTCATCACCAGCAGAGTACAAAAATGATGCAATCTGACCCTAATTGTAAAACCTGTTTGATTCAAACCGATATTCTTTAAGCTAAATTCTCATATGTATATTTCTCAGTTAACTCCATGTTATAACCCTAGTTTGTTTGATGCTAAAGTTCTTATGTATATAGTTTCCCCAGTTGATTCCATGTTATATCCCTGTTTTATGTAAACGTAGGACAAAATGTTTGTCCAAGTGTTTAATGTTTAATGTAAACCGCACTGATGAGAAATAGCGCGGTATATAAGAAGTGTTAAATAAATAAATAAAATATATAAAAACAAAGGATATTATAATGCCTCTATATCGTTCCATGGTGAGACCACACCTTGAATATTGTGTGCAATTTTGGTCTCTGTATGTTTAAAAAGGATATAGCGTTATTAGAAAAGATACAGAGAAGAAGCACCAAAATGGTAAAGGGGATGGAAGAATACTCCGATGAGGAGAGGCTAAAAAGGTTAGGGCTCTTCAACCTGGAAAAGAGACAGCTGAGGGGCGATATGATATAGGACTATAAATTAATGAATGTAGTGGAACAGGTAAACGTAGATCAATTATTTATGCCATCAAAATGTAGAAAGACTAGAGGACATAAAATGAAGCTTCAGTGTAACCTATATAAAACTAATAAGAGAAAATATTTTTTCACTCAACATGTAACAAAACTCTGGAATTTATTACTAGAGGCTGTTATAAGAGCTGTTAGTGTAGCTGGGTTTAAAAACAGGTTTGGACAAGTTCCTGGAAGAAAGGTCCATAAACCATTCTTAAAGGGGACGGCAGATAAAGACCAGTATGGTCCATCTAGTCTGCCCAGCAAGGTAGCAAAAGTAGGTGCACCTGCCGCTCCGTGCAGGTCACCCCTCCCCATATCTTTGTTTAGGGGTGAACTCACCGCTCTGTGTAGGGCACCCCTGTTTGTTGAGAAATTAGATAGTTACGTTTATTTTGATTTTATCCTGATCGTCATTTACTATGTTACTATCTGTATTCATCTAAATATTCATCTAATATCTATATTACCATTTCTGCTGACTTTGGAAAACATAGTTAGATATTGTCTGTAAATAATGACATTTTATGGAGTTCCTTAAACTTGTAACCCAATTGAATAATGTAAATCTATTTATAAATAAATGTAAATCTATGTATAAATAAATAAGACATTTTTACTCTAGCTCTCAAATTTCAAATATGTGCTTGTCCTGGTTTACACTGAAAAAGCACCAGGCTGATGGTGTAAGTTTAGGGTTGCTCCTTACAGCTCAGTCTGACATGGAAATGCAACAGATTTGTTCAGTGAACCCTATAATATCACATAATTTAAGATACAGAAGCAGCGGCCTGGACATTTTCAGTAAATTCATTGGAAGACATTTCTCTTGTCTCAGTAGTGAGCAGCAGTCCATATATTTCTGCTGTACCTTTTCTGTTCATTGGCTGTTTCAAAACAGAAAGGTCTAAATTTTTATTTTCAATTACAGAAAGATAAAATATTCAGTAATTAATGATGTGATGTGATCTGAAATTCAAATATGATCTGCCTGTCAATTTTGTTATGTACTATTTCTTAATGTAAGCTCTTATTTCTGGAGGTTTACTCAAACACATTGCACAAAGAGGAGAGAGAGAAAGCAAAAATTGAGAGTCATAAAGCTGGAAAAGCAACTGCTATGTGAGAGGAGAGGAACTAGGAAGAAGAGCCTGAGGGGCTGCAGGGAATAAAGGGCAGAGCTTTCTTTTCTGGATTCAGCAGTGTGTCAGACTCATTTCTTCTTCTGCTTGCGGCTCAAGGCAATCTGCTGCCTGAGGTGAAGGATGAGATGGCACGCCCCCCCCCCCCCATAGAGGGGGCGGGGCTTTTTCAAAACTCCAGTCAAGGACTGAACCAAACCAAAAAGCTAATTAGATTATATGGAGGAAATGCAAGATGTTTAGACACCAAGGAACTAAAAGAGAGCGAGAACCACAGCACAGTTTATAAAACTAAATTATAACTCATTTTTATTTTGTTGTTATAAACTGCATCACTTGGTTTGCAGCTTGTCATGCTGTGAGGGCTTGTGTGCATCAGTGATGCCGAGAGCTAAACTATCGGTAGTTTAACTACTGGCAGGGTCTCCCAAGATGGAGAGGTCTCAGCTGAGGTGCCAGACCAAGACAAACCACCCATCTGGGCAGCAGCAGAATGGGATAGTGTTGACAGTGGAGGATCACATTTCTGTGACAACAGCAACAACACCAAACTTAAACTGCGTGGAAGGAAAGCCCGGCAATCTACTTCTGTATCTTGCCATGAAAACCCAATGGATAGTTACAACAAAACAAATTGTGCTATAGTGCTGGAAGATGAGACCCCCAGGTTTGAAGGCACTCAACTAGCTACTGGGGAAGAGCTGAAGACTTTTCAGAGTAAAGCCAGCATTTATGATGTGGTTGGATCAAAGCCCTCAGGACGTCTGGCTGCTGATGTAGCTGCGCATGAAATGAGAGTCAGAAGCTGTAAAGATGTCTTACACATTGGAACATGGAATGTACGAAGCATGAACCAAGGGAAGTTGGAGGTGGTCAAGAATGAAATGGAACGTGTACAACTTGATCTGTTGGGTGTCAGCGAATTGAAATGGACTGGCATCGGGCACTTTGCATCAGATGATCACATGGTCTACTATACGGGAAATGAAAGGCAAAGAAGAAATGGTGTTGCATTTATAATAAAGAAGAAACTTGCAAGAACTGTAATGAAATACAATGCAGTCAGCGAACGCTTAATCTCTATTCATCTACGATGATTGCCTATCAACACAACTATAATTCAAGTATATGCCCCAACAACAGCTGCAGAAGAGAATGAAATTGAAGAGTTCTATGAACAAGTACAAGCTGAAATTGACAGAACATGCAAACAGGATATCCTGATAGTAATGGGTAACTGGAACACAATGGTTGGCAACAAAGAAGAAGACAAAGTAGTTGGAAAATATGGACTTGGCAACAGAAATGAAGCTGGAGAAAGACTGATAGAATTCTGCAAGACCAACATCTATTCATCTCAAAGACCTTCTTCCAGCAACACAAGCGGCGACTGTACACATGGACACATGGACTTCACCCAATGGATTGTATAAAAATCTAATTGACTACATCTGTGGAAGTCAATGATGGAAAAGCTCTATAACATCAACAAAGACAAAACCTGGAGGGAGTGTGAGTGAAGAGCTGAGCTGCTGCCCGAGCGTGTCCTGCATTTTCCCTGCTTGTTTTGGGCAGTCTGGACTTACCGGAGCATCGGTGTGACGCAGTGCCTGGTCCCGACATCATCTCCGGGACCTTAAAAGGAGGTTGGTTTGATCTGCACATCAGGAGTGTGAGTGAGGAGCTGAGCTGCTGCTCAAGTTGTCCTGTGTTTCCCCTGCTTGTTTTGGGCAGTCTGGACTTACCGGAGCATCGGTGTGACACAGCGCCTGGTCCCGACGTCATCTCTGGGACCTTTAATTTGCGGCCAACACCGCGGTTGCGTGGTCACGGTCGCGCTTTGAAGGGGCACGTTTAAAGGGGCTTGTTAAGCCCCTTTTGTACCCCTTCAGCACACGAGGAGCAACGAGTTTGGAGATCTGGAATGGGCAAATGTAAGAAGTTGAATGTGAGTACTATCAATCCTGTTAAGGCCGTTAAGATCTCTGGCCCTATAGATAAGCATGTGGTTGCTGCCTCTGGGAATGGAAAGCTGCCTATTGCCGTTTCCAAATCTCCATCCTCTCTTGATAGCTCCTCCTTTTCATTGGGGCGTTTTAACTCTGCCCCACTTGCTGATAAAGAGAATAGCCGTCCAGTGACTTCTTTGCCCATAGTGGAGGAGCAGCCCCGGGATCTGGATGTAGCATCTCCAGTGGTTTCCTCTGTTTCTCTGTCAGATATTGCAGCAGTTCCTCTGCCCCAAGTCCTTCAGATTCCAGAGGCTTCCGGTAGGGCTCAACACGACGGTTCTTCAGCTATACCTGTGGATATCCAGAGTATTTCTTTGACTGATATTTGGCGTGTTATTTCATGTATAGAACTTTCCTTGTCTTCAGTTGTGACTCAAATTACTGATTTTTCACGAGATTCTGTGGCTAAGATGGCTCAACATGACCTTCAGATTGCTGATTTAGATAATAAGTGTCAGAAATTGGATGCTGTCACGGAGCAGGTTTTATAGAGCCCTTGAAAACCAGCAGAAATGCAGGAAGTAGGACTGATCATGACAGTTCAGAGGAACTCAGGGTAGGATGTTGCCATAGGCAACCTAAACAAAGCAGCTCACGTGCAAAGGAAACACGCCCAAACAGCAGAAAGGCTAAGAAATTAGGAGCTAATGGAAGCCAGCTGGGTGTGGGTGGAGCTGACACGCACATAGAAAAGCTCAGTGCACGTGGGGTTAGACAGAGTCAGCCGGGACAGAGCCAATGTGGGGTTGGAGAGAACCAGCGTGTGCAAGAGAGACAGCGTGGGCAAGAGAGCCAGTGTGGAGAGAGCCTGTTTGCGAGACAGAGCCAGCTTGAGAATCCAAGCAACAGATGGAGTGAGCGTGGGAGCAGGAGTGAAAGTGAGAGTGAGAGTGAAGGTGAGAGAGAGAAGATACACGCAGGACACAGCAGGAGTGAAATAGAACCCGGTTGGAGCACGGGAACAGGCAGCTGTGAGGCTGGAAGCCAGAGATATAAACAGAGAAACTCTAATTGGAAGGGAGCTGAGAGCAGAACTCTGAGAGCGTCAAAGCCCAGCAAATGCTATCAGAAAGGTAACCAAACATTTGATTGTGAAGTTAGCTGGAGGAAGCCAGAAGAGAGTTTTTATACAAACAACTGGCAGAAAAACAGTAAAGCTTTTATACCTGAGCATAAGCCTGTATCTGGAAGAGGTTTCAAAGGCAGGAGCCAGGAGAAGTTTTTACATGATTTTATTCCAGCGTCGATAGCAACTGAGCATAGCTTGAGGCAAAGACTGTTCAAGGCTAACCCTAATGTTCTAGTAGAGGGAAAAGTGAAACTAAGAATTCTCTCTCTCTATCTCCCACCACATTTGAGAAGCTCCCAGGAAAGACACTCCAAGGAATACGGTAGCAGCTTAGCCAACATTCTCACCCAGAAGGAAAGAGACTTCCTGAATAGCAAGGGGAGACTGTTTAGCAACGTATCACATGCTGCAAGAGATGAGTTCTTAACAGAAGAGCCTGAAGAGATGCAATATGAGCTACAGGGAGATAATGTAAGCAGTGATTACATGGACTGTATGCTCTCGGTCTCAGATAATGTGTTGTCTCTAAGATAAATGAGTAGAATTGCCAAAGCTTGAAAGCCACAAAGAAAATGTCCTTTGTATGCTGGAAAGAACTGTTTTGAGTACTTTTTCATTTACTTGTTTAAAAGCTGAAAGTAAGCCATTTTTGTTCTTGTTCTTGCTTTGTTTTTGCCCAAGTGGGGCTGTATATGTTTTGTTTGGCTCACCCAAAAGAAACCTCTTGGAAGGGAAAATAAAACCTTTTTGAAGCCTTACCTCGGTGCCACAACTGATTCTTTAACTACATGTCCCAGAAGGCCAAGCAAGGCTCTGGGCTGGGTCTAGGCTTGGTGATATAAGAAGGTCCTTGACAGATGGCGTAGAATCGAGGATTTTTTTTGGGGGGGAGTGATTTTTGAAAAAGAAAAGGAAGGCAAAGTAAAGAAGAGAAGATATCTGGAAGACTGCTGTTACCAAAAAGCACTGGTGAGCGGAACTTTCGCTGGCAGGTCGGCCAGGGAGGTGGAAAAGACCTTTCTCACATGCTGAAATCTACCTGAAACCTGAGGTAAAAGTAGCCTGGGTGAAAGGGTAGGATACAGTGAGAAAGGGGTACTGTTGCTCACAGTGAGGGTTTTTAAAAGAAAAGTACCGCACTTGGTGGGTCTTTCTTTTTCTTTTATCTACAGGTGCAGCAGACTCCAGAGGAGACATGGAGCCACGCGACGTGATGATGTGGATGCAGACGCAGTGGGACAAGCAGGCGGAGCTTGCCCACCAACTCCAGACACGGCAAGCAGAGATACTGCAGGAGCAACAATGGCCTCTGCTAGAGACTATGGAAGCCCTCTTGAAGAAGTCGCAGACAACAGGAGGAACAGGTTTCCATATGTTTCCTCAAGCAGGAATGGACAGTTGCAATGTATTTTTGTTAGGACAGTTGACAC
Organism: Ichthyophis bannanicus; assembly: GCA_033557465.1. Classification (NCBI taxonomy): domain Eukaryota; kingdom Metazoa; phylum Chordata; class Amphibia; order Gymnophiona; family Ichthyophiidae; genus Ichthyophis; species Ichthyophis bannanicus. Next base: position 872,334,305 of record CM066031.1, read on the forward strand.
AACAAGACAATTTAGACGACTATATCGATGCTTTCGAGAGAATAGCAAAGACCCTTAAATGGCCGATAGAGCAATGGGCGATTAGGTTCGCCATGACACTTACAGGGGAGGCTCTATCCGCATTTAAGGACATGCCGGCTAGTCTCGCCGCAGATTATGTAGAAATAAAGAAAGCGGTGAAAGACAGGTTAGGTCTTACCCCGAGGCGCTATAAACGTATGTTTAGGGAAGCAAAGATTAACCCTAAGGAAACTCCTAGAGCTCTATATCAGAGGCTTAAGAGTTTGGCATATAAGTGGCTTACCCCAGAGAGAACGTCACTGGAATCCATTTTGGATGAAATAGTGTTGGAGCAATTTTTACAAGCAGTGTCCCCAGAATTGAAGACATCTCACCCTACAGGATTGCCACAGCACAGAGGAGGCAGCCAATACGGCCGATAGATTTTATGAGGCAAAAAGGGCTGATACCTCAGGTATTGGGATTTTAAAGGTGGCTGGTATGGTAAATCCTGGTAGCGTGAGACAGTCTGATAGAGCAAAAATGTCTAATGTGTACAAATATGACGGTGCTAATAATGATGTCTCATATCCTGTTAAAGGAAAATGTTATGGCTGTGGAAGGACCGGTCACTTCCAGAGAGATTGTAAGGCACGTACAGTCCTAATCTCTGAAGCAGGAAAACCAGTCCCGAAGGGCCTCTTTCTCCAAGTTATGGTAAATGGAGTAGATGCGTTGGCACTACACGATTCGGGAGCTGAGCAAAGCATGGTCTCTCAGGAGTTTTGGGAGGCCATGGAACCGCCTCGCTCGTCAGCTCCGAATCGAGTAGGAAACAAGGTACGAATAAAATGCGTGCATGGCACACACTCCCACTATCCCCTACACAAAGTGCATGTAAGAGGTATGGGAATAGAGAAGGAAATACAAGTGGCAGTGGTCCCTAAACTGTCACAAGAGCTTATCCTTGGGTGAGATTGGCCTCCATTTAGGGGAGGATTAAGAGAGGGTTTAGACACTAGGACGAGCCTAGTCTCAACCCGGTCACAGGCCGGAACCTCAAAGGACAGAGAACCTTCTGTAGAGAGAACAGAGGAGCCTGAGAGGGAGGAGGCTGAAGGATTCCCTGAGGAAGGGGTAGAAGATAATGAGGAAAATATACTTCCTAACCATGATGAGCTAATTCAAGCTCCAGCTAAGGCAGATAGAAAGACAAAGGCCATGAAGCGCCAGGAGAGATATAAGAGAACCCGGGGGAGGGCGGAACTAGAGGCAGGAGAAGGGTTACCATGGGTGCCCACAGCCCTAGTGCAAAAATTCCCTTCGTTTCCTATGGAACAGAGGGCGGACCAGTCGCTCAAAAGAGCATTTGAATGGGCCCAAGAGGATAGGCATGTACTTCCCCGATTCCTATTAGACGGGGACATTCTATATAGGGAAAGTATAGATCCCTATACAGACGCGGTGCGAAAGCAACTGGTGGTGCCAGTGACTTTTAGGTCCATTGTTTTACGCCTGGCACATGACCACCCGATAGGTAGCCATAAAGGTGTTCAAGGAACACTTGACCAAATACTTGCGCGATTCTACTGGCCAGGAGTGTATAAGGAGACCAAGCAATACTGCGAGTCGTGTCCCACCTGCCAGAGGGTCTCAGTGGCGAGACCAAAGGCTGTACCTATGGTGCCTTTGCCCACCATATCGGTGCCAATCCGGCGCATGGGGATGGACATTGTGGGTCCTTTAATTAGAACACCATGAGGCTTTCAGTATATCTTAGTGGTCGTGGACCACGCCACACGGTTCCCGTGGGCTATTCCCCTTAGGAACACATCCACCAAGATAATAGCACAAGAACTAGTTAAGCTATTTTGTGAAGTGGGGTTTCCCCAAGAAATACTGTCTGATCAGGGGAGTAACTTTACATCTAGGTATTTAGCTAGAGTTTGGGAGGCATTTGGCATATGCCATATTAAGACTGTGGCGTACCACCCCCAGTCGAACGGGCTGGTGGAGCGCATGAACCAGTCAATAAAACACCTGTTAAGGAGGGGTTTACGGAAAGGGGAAATGCAAGAATGGGACAACTTACGCCCATTCGTTATGTATTTTTATTTATTTTATTTTATTTATTTAACAGTTCTTCTATACCGCTCTATTTTAGATCAGAGCGGTTTACATTCAACATCAACCATACAACACAGGAACCCTGAGTTGTATTTACAATAAACAGGAGATCAACTTGGAAGTAACTGGGGGGAACTATGTACATTGTATAACATATCTACATCTTATTTACACTGGGGGTCCTGATTCCATTTCAGTGGGTATCTTCTGAGCGATCAGTTGATTATCCTTTTTCATGCTGAGTCTGATTGTTTAATTGTAATGAATGATTGTCTGAGGGGGCATATGTATGATCACTAGTGCTGGATTCAGGGTAGTATGTGGTGAATAGGTGCTGCTTTAATGCCTTCCTGCATGTATGCATGCAGGGAGCGAATTCAGGCATCCTTGGGGGCATCCCCGTTTGAACTCCTATTTGGTAGGGCCCCGAGGGGTATTTTGGACATATTACAGGAGGAATGGGCAGAGCCCGAGATACCAGAGGTAGGAGTACCTCAATTTTTAAAAGACTTGAGGACGCGTTTGGAAAAAACGTCCAAAGCCTCAGTGGAGAATTTGAAGAGTAGTCAGCTACGTCAGGAAAAATACTACGATAGGGGCACAAAGCCCAGGCAATTGGCAGAAGGGGATAAAGTTATGGTCCAAGTAGCGGACCCAGGTCCCAAATTCGAATCCCATTGGAAAGGGCCGAATACAGTAGTCAAAAGGGTTGGACCCGTTTCCTACCTCATTGAGAATGAGAGAGGACGTAGGCAGGTGTACCACCTTAACGTACTCAAGTAGAAGGAAAGGTCGGCCAATGCCAATTTGGTCTATAAGGAATGGCACAGTAGTACCCAGAAGTGGATTATGTGCTGTCCGCCAGGTGTGGCGGCAGCCCGTATTATTTTAAGGGGGGGAATCTGTCACGGAGCAGGTTTTATAGAGCCCTTGAAAACCAGCAGAAATGCAGGAAGTAGGACTGATCATGACAGTTCAGTGGAACTCAGGGTAGGCAACCTAAACAAAGCAGCTCACGTGCAACGCATAGGCAACCTAAACAAAGCAGCTCACGTGCAAAGGAAACACGCCCAAACAGCAGAAAGGCTAAGAAATTAGGAGCTAATGGAAGCCAGCTGGGTGTGGGTGGAGCTGACACGCACATAGAAAAGCTCAGTGCACGTGGGGTTAGACAGAGTCAGCCGGGACAGAGCCAACGTGGGGTTGGAGAGAACCAGCGTGTGCAAGAGAGACAGCGTGGGCAAGAGAGCCAGTGTGGAGAGAGCCTGTTTGAGAGACAGAGCCAGCTTGAGAATCCAAGCAACAGATGGAGTGAGCGTGGGAGCAGGAGTGAAAGTGAGAGTGAGAGTGAAGGTGAGAGAGAGAAGATACACGCAGGACACAGCAGGAGTGAAATAGAACCCGGTTGGAGCACGGGAACAGGCAGCTGTGAGGCTGGAAGCCAGAGATATAAACAGAGAAACTCTAATTGGAAGGGAGCTGAGAGCAGAACTCTGAGAGCGTCAAAGCCCAGCAAATGCTATCAGAAAGGTAACCAAACATTTGATTGTGAAGTTAGCTGGAGGAACCCAGAAGAGAGTTTTTATACAAACAACTTGCAGAAAAACAGTAAAGCTTTTATACCTGAGCATAAGCCTGTATCTGGAAGAGGTTTCAAAGGCAGGAGCCAGGAGAGGTTTTTACGTGATTTTATTCCAGCTTTGATAGCAACTGAGCATAGCTTGAGGCAAAGACTGTTCAAGGCTAACCCTAATGTTTCTAGTAGAGGGAAAAGTGAAACTAAGAATTCTCTCTCTCTATCTCCCACCACATTTGAGAAGCTCCCAGGAAAGACACTCCAAGGAATACGGTAGCAGCTTAGCCAGCATTCTCACCCAGAAGGAAAGAGACTTCCTGAATAGCAAGGGGAGACTGTTTAGCAACGTATCACATGCTGCAAGAGATGAGTTCTTAACAGAAGAGCCTGAAGAGATGCAATATGAGCTACAGGGAGATAATGTAAGCAGTGATTACATGGACTGTACGCTCTCGGTCTCAGATAATGTGTTGTCTCTAAGATAAATGAGTAGAATTGCCAAAGCTTGAAAGCCACAAAGAAAATGTCCTTTGTATGCTGGAAAGAACTGTTTTGAGTACTTTTTCATTTACTTGTTTAAAAGCTAAAAGTAAGCCGTTTTTGTTCTTGTTCTTGCTTTGTTTTTGCCCAAGTGGGGCTATATATGTTTTGTTTGGCTCACCCAAAAGAAACCTCTTGGAAGGGGAAATAAAACCTTTTTGAAGCCTTACCTCGGTGCCACAACTGATTCTTTAACTACATGTCCCAGAAGGCCAAGCAAGGCTCTGGGCTGGGTCTAGGCTTGATGATATAAGAAGGTCTTTGACAATGCTCAGCATTCTTTGCTGCAGTCTACTAATTTGTCATTTATTAAAGATAGTCTTATATTGCATACTCAGCAAGAAATGCTTGAGAATAGTCTGCAGGCAGTGAATGTTAGATGTTTGAATTTTCCTTATACTCGATTATTATCTCTGCAGATTTTATTTGATAAGTATTTGATAGAAGTTTTAGGATATCAAGTTAGTACTAAGCCTTTAATTACTAAAATGTATTACTTGCCGCAGATGGGTCCGACAGCTTCTGGATTGCCACAAGCTGTCGCCCCATCTATTTATTTTATTTATTTATTTATTTATTTAGAGTTTTTTCTATACCGCGCTATTCATCATCAGTGCGGTTCACAGATAACATAAATGTCCGGTGTGGGTGATCTACAGCAGACTTACAGTAAAACAGGGGAGTTTAACTTGGAGAACAGATAAAACTATATACAAGCTAGAAACAGTTTAGCATGGGGTTTGGTAATGTTCAAAGAATGAATGAATGTTCAAAGAATGAATGAATGGTGTGACTCATATTTACATAATGTTTACAAGTCGAAGGGATGTGTGGAGTCATGAGTGAGTCAGGGGTAGTTACCAGGGGAGGGGGGAGGGGGGGTTAGGGGGTGTTACCAGGGGGGTTAGGGGGGTTAGCTTTTGATTCCCTGGATGTGACTAATTTTATAGAATCTTCTCAGGATTTGATCTCGATGAGATTTACTCTCTTGGTATCTTTTTCTTCTGAAACTGATAAGAATACAGTTATGCGACTTTATTTTCATAATAAGAATGCTGATTTTTGTGGAGGGAAAATTAATATGTTCCCCGATGTCTCCAGGCAAACTCAATCTAGACGCAGGGCCTTTTTGGCATTAAAGTCACAGGTCGTAGCCTCTGGTGCAACTTTTTTCCTTAAGTTTCCTTGTAAATGCCTGGTCACTATCGGGGGTACTAAGTATGTCTTTACTGAAGTTGATTCCTTGGAAACTTTTCTAAAAAATTTGGTTCCATAGGTATAATAGGTATAATATCTATGATAAATTGCTTTTTCTTTTTGCATTTTAGCAATGTTAGTAATAATTAGAGTTTAGATTGATAGGGCCTCATCTCTGACCCTTGCATGTGCTCCCCTTGATATGGACTATGTTTTTTTTTTCCTTTTTTCCCCTGTAAAATGCCTTGTGTTTGAATTTCAATAATGTTAATAAAGATATAATTATAAAAAAAAGACAAAACCTGGAGCTCACTGTGGTACAGATCATTATTTATTTTTATTTATTTAGTATTTCTTTTATACCGCGCTATTGACATCAGTGCGGTTTACATCAAAACATAACATATGCATTTCAAGGTAATGGGGATGCATTTATATTTGAACAGGGATACATTTGAACAGATCATAAACTACTAGTATGCAAACTCAAGCTAAAGTTGAAAAAGAGCAAACCACTCATGAATGCAGCAAAATATGACCTTGTGAATATACCACTGGAATTTAAAGATTGCCTGCAAAATCGATTTGCTGCTTTAGATACAAATGACAGAGCTCCAGAAGAGTTATGGAAGGACATCAAGAAGGTTGTGTTGGAAGAAAGCGAGAAGTCTCTACAAAAGGTGAAAAAGAAAAAATGACCAAAATGGATGACGGAAGAAACTCTGAAAATTGCCCAGAAACGCAGAGAAGCTAAAGCCAGAGGAGAAAGAAAGACAATCACAGAACTTAATAGAGATTTCCAACATGCAGCAAGACAGGACAAGGAAAAGTACTACAATGACGCATGCAAGGAAATAGAAGCAAAAACTGGAGGAAGAACAAGATCGGCTTTCCTAAAGCTACAAGAGTTAAAGAAAAAGTTCCAGCCTCGAATTGGAATGTTACAAGATGCTCAAGGTTCTATGTTGAATGATGCTGAGAAGATCAAGACAAGGTGGAAGGAATATACAGATATTTTATATGATAAAAATCAAGTGCACCAACAGCCGTTTCAACCTGTACCTTATGATCTGGAACCATTCGTGATGAAAGAAGAAGTTGAAGCAGCATTGACAGCCTTATCAAAGAACAAAGCACCAGGCATTGATAGCATTCCTATAGAAGTATTGCAGCAATCTGATGCAGCTGTTACCGTACTTACAAGGCTCTGCCAAGAAATATGGAAGACAACATCATGGCCAACTAACTGGAAAAGATCTGTGTTTATACCAATACTAAAGAAAGGTGATCCAACTGACTGTGGAAATTATCGCACAATCGCTCTGATCCCACATGCCAGCAAGATTCTACTGAAGATTATTCAAAAGAGACTACAACCATACCTGGAACAAGAACTACCTGAAGTGCAAGCAGGGTTCAGGAAAGGGCGAGGAACGAGAGACATCATTGCAGATGTGAGATGGATCCTTGAAAAGACTAAAGAATACCAAAAGGATATCTATTTGTGCTTTATCGACCATAGCAAAGCTTTTGACTATGTAAACCATGAGAAACTCTGGGCCACATTAAGAAGCATGGGTTTACCAGAACACCTGATCGTACTCTTGCACAATCTGTACATTGATCAAGAAGCAACAGTTCGAACGGAACAAGCAGAAACAGAATGGTTTAAAATAAGCAAAGGTGTAAGACAAGGCTGCATACTTTCCCCCTACCTGTTTAATTTATATGCAGAACAAATCATCAGAGAAGCAGGATTGTATGAAGACAACAGAGGTGTGAAGATTGGTGGAAGACTTATCAACAACTTTCGCTATGCTGATGATACCACATTACTGGCTGAAAGTGAAGATGATCTGAAACATTTGCTTCTCACAATCAAAGAACATAGTCTCAAAATGGGCCTGCACCTTAATGTAAAGAAGACAAAGATCATGACAGCTGGCATAATCAACAGGTTCATCGTTGAAGGAGAAGAAATTGAAATCGTGAACAACTTTAACCTACTTGGATCAACTATCAATAAAGAAGCAAAAAGCAGTCAAGAAATCAGACGACGCATAGCTCTTGGCAGAATGGCTATGAAAGACCTAGATAAGATTCTCAAGAGCAGAGACGTCTCTCTCCATACAAAGATTTGACTTGTTCAAGCCATGGAAGCTGAGATGAAAAGACTTTGACTTTCATACTTTGGACACATCATGCGAAGAGAGAGATCATTAGAGAAAGACATCATGCTTGGCAAGATAGAAGGTCAATGCAAAAGAGGAAGACCAGCAATGAGATGGATCGATACAGTAACAGCAGCTACCAGTACCAGTCTGTCAACAATGAGCTGCCTGACTGAAGACCGAACACAATTTAGGATAGCTATCTAGAGGGTCGCCATGAGTCGACTCCGACTCGTCGGCACTTAACAGCAACAACAAACTGCATTATGGTTATTGCTTTTTCGTTTTCAACATATATTTTGCATCCACAGAACCCCCTTCAACAGTGGTTGCAGAGCAGAACCAGGACATTCACCCACAGAACTCAATATCTTTAAAAAAAAAAAAATCTGATTCTGTTCATCTCACTAACAACAACAAACATTCTCCAGTACCAGGCATATTGTGAACTAATACAAAACCCTACAACAAAGTCACTATCTATAGAGCAAATCTACCATACCATACCATATCAGCACCAACTTCCAAAACTCACATAAGGAGCTCACCAAAAAACCCATCACTGTAAATACTACAGTGTGCCCTGGAACATCCATACACCTATTTGAAAAGCTGAACTTGTCAAATTACAACAGTACAGTATAGATCTTTATGTACAAACTCTATATTAACAGAACACCTGGGCACAGTCACCCACTCGGAACACAGACCTTCACCAAGTACAGAATAAGTGACTTACAATCTAAAGTAAAAATAAAAATATGTAGACAAAATTTAAACTGAAACCCCAAGAAGCCAGACTCTTCAAGCAGTGCAACATCAGATAAATAGGCAGTTCCCCCATACAGTGTAAAATATAAAGATAACACAAAGTCCAATCACTAAAATGAAATAAAAACATTTTTTCTACCTTTGTTGGCTGACCATTTTATTCTCTGTTCATGCTGGTCCCGATCTGAGGCTTCTGCTTTCCTGTCTTCTCTTAGCTCTCTTTTTGTGGTCTATGGTCCATCTGCCATTTCTTATCGCTTCTTTTGTGTTCTTCACTTCTTTCCAGTCCCAGTAATCCTTCCCAGTATCAGTCCCTTTCCAGTCCTTCCTCCCAATACCTTCCAATGTCAACTTGCATTCCCATGACTGTCACTGGTGTCCATTCCCTTCCAGTCCCCCTCCTTCCCCACTGACCAGTCCCTTCTAGTACAAATACCATGGTAGCCCCTCTCAGATCCACTCCCTTCTAGTCCCATTCTCCCATCCCCCCGCATCAGCCCATTTGTAGCCCTAGCCCCCAGTTTTCTTCCAGGGCCAGCAGCTCTATCCTCCCCTCCCTACCATCAGCCCTATCCGCCCCTCCCTACCATCTGCCCATTCCCAGTTGAAGCCCCCCAATCAGCTCACTTCCAGTGCTAGACCTCCCTCAACCCCATTACCAGTGCTAGCCTCACCTAATCAGCCCATTTCCAGTCCTAGCCCCTGATCAGCTCATTTCCAATGCTAGCCCTCCATCAGTCCATTACCAGTCCTACCCCACTCCATCAGACCATTTTCAGTCCTAGCCTCCTCTAATCAGCTCATTTCCAGTGCTAGCCCCCCTAATGAGCCCATTACCAGTCCCAGCTCCCTACTCGATCAGTCCATTCCCAGTCCTAGCCTTCCCTAATCAACCCATTACCAGTCCTAGTCCGCCCCGATCTGCCCTTTACCAGTGCTAGCCCCCTCATCAGCCCATTATAATCCTGACCTGTACTGTCTCTCCCCTTTGTCCAACATTTCTCCCCTGTCTGTCCAGTGTGTCCCCGTCTCTCCCCTTTGTCCAGCATTTGCCCCCTGCCACTCCCCTTTGTCTACTTCTTATCCCCCTGTCTCCTCGGTTTGTCCAGCATGTCCCTGCCATCTCCCCCTTTGACCAACATGTCCCTGCCATCTCCCCCTTTGTCCGGCATCATGTCCCCTGTCTCCCCCTTTGTCCAGCATGTCCCCTGTCTCCCTCTTTGACCAGCATCATGTCCCCTGTCTCCCCCTTTGTCCAGCATGTCCCCCGTCTCCCCCTTTGTCCAACATGTCCCTGCTATCTCCCCCTTTGTCCGGCATCATGTCCCCTATCTCCCCCTTTGTCCAGCATGTCCCCGGTCTCCCCCTTTGACCAGCATGTCCCTGCCATCTCCCCCTTTGTCCGGCATCATGTCCCCTGTCTCCCCCTTTGACCAGCATGTCCCCCGTCTCCCCCTTTGTCCCCCCCTGTCACTCACCATTGTCTCTCCTTGTTGTCCACCTCCTGTCTCCATTCCCTCCACCTACACCTCTCATCCGGCGGCAGCAGGGGCACTCCGGCTGTTTTAATTTTAGATTTTGCTGCCTCTGCCTTCCCACTGCGTTTTTTTCATGAAGAAATGCTTGCAAGAAAAAAAAAGTGGCGGGAAGGCAGAGGCAGCAAAATCTAAAATTAAAACAACCAGAGTGCCACCGCCGCCACCACACCAATCACCCTGATCGCTTCCAGTTGCAAGCGATCAGGCTGATTTGTCCGACGCCTGCAGCACTCCGGCTCTGTGGTAATTTAAATGGAAAACCCCCCCTCCGTTCTGCTCCCCCTCCTGCCGTCCGCGAAGCTCTGTTCCGCTCCTCTTCCTGCAGCCTGTATCAGCTTCATTATGCTGTTTTCCCTCCCCCAAGCAGCTGCCATAGTGGTAATTTAAATGAAAAAGAAAGTGATGCGGATCCTTCTGGCCCTTTGGAACCCCTGAAACTGTGTCCTGCGCTCTAGTGTCACTTCTGTTTGAGGGCGGGATGCAGTTTCAGGGGTTCCAAAGGGCCGGAAGGATCCGCATCACTTTCTTTTTCATTTAAATTACCACTATGGCAGCTGCTTGGTGGAGGGAAAACAGCATAATGGAGCTGATACGGGCTGCAGGAAGGGGAGAGGAACAAAGCTTCGCGGATGGCAGGAGGGGGAGCGGAACGGAGGGGTTTATTTTTGTTTAAAACTGAAGGTGGAGTGAGGCGGCTCTTTTGGGGGCATTTTTGCCGCCCCCAAAAATTTGCCGCCTGAGGCCACCGCCTCACTCCGCCTCAAGATAGAGTCGCCCCTGACCGTGTGTCTCAAATGCTGGAAGGCATTGTCTGGTACTGCCTCCCCTGCTGCCCCCCTCCTGCCAGTCTCCTAGCTGCTAAGCAGAAAATCCTGCAGCCGTTCTCTAGCCCTTCCCCACAGCACCAGCTCCAGCCCTGGATCTCTTCTTCGATGGCAATTTTGAGTCTTGCTAGATCCGTCCAGGTACTCAGTTTCTCTCTGGTCATGTGTGAACTCAGCACAGTACAGTACAACCAGCCCCGTCCCTTCCAGAAGGAAGTGATTTATTTTATTTTATTTATTTTAAAGGATTTATATACCGCTTTATCCTGAAATCAAAGCAGATTACACAGCCAAGAAATCAATAACACAGCAAACAAATCAAGTGGCTGGGTGTGTGGGTGTGAGCATGCAGTGAAAAATCAAGGCGTGAGTGGTGTGAGAAGGTTGATTGTGTGGTGAGCTATATACAGTATGAGCTATGTACAAGAACTATTTACATTTTTTTACATATTTACATTTATGTTTACAATTGCATTTACATTTTTTTTAAACATTTTGTTTGGACAGTTCCTTTGATGCTATAGTAGTGTTCCGTGAAGAGCGTAGTTTTTAGCATCTTTCAGACGTCTTTGAGTTCTTTTGTTGATCTGATGTTAACATAAGAACATAAGATATGCCATACTAGGTCAAACCAAGGTCCATCAAGCCCAGTATCCTGTTTCCAACAGTGGCCAATCTAGGTCTTATCTTAGCAGTTTCCCCAAAAGACACAGGTTCCGCAATGCTTGTACTGGGTCAAGCATTGATATCCTGGGTCCCTTCTTAATAATGGTTTATGGACCTTTCCTCCAGGAACTTGTCCAAACCTTTTTTAAACCCAGCTACATTAACAGCCTTTACTACATCCTCCGGTAACAAATTCCACAGTTTGATTACACGTTGAGTGTAAAAATATTTTCTTTTATTAGTCTTAAATAGTTTACCCTGTAGCTTCATTGCATATCCCCTAGTCTTTCTATATTCTGATAACGTAAACAATCGATCTACATTTACCCGTTCCACTCCGTTCATTAATTTATAGACTTCTATCATATCTCCTCTCAGCCGTCTCTGTTCCAGGTTAAAGAGCCCTAACCTTTTTAGCCTTTCATCATAGGAGTATCCTTCCATGCCCTTTACCATTTTGGTGACTTTTCTCTGAACCTTTTCTAATAACTCTATATCCTTTTTAAGATACGGCGACCAGAACTGCACACAATATTCAAGGTGCGGTCTCACCATGGAACGATATAGAGGCATTATAATATCTTTTGTTTTATTTTCCATTCCTTTCCTTATGATACCTAGTATTCTATTTGCTCTCTTGGCTGCCGCTTCACACTGGGCCGAGGGTTTTAACATGTTATCCATAATGACGCCTAAATCTTTTTCCTGGGTGGTGGTTCCTAATGTGGAACCTTGCATTGTGTAACCATAGTTTGGGTTGTTCTTCCCTAGGTGCATAACTTTGCACTTGTCCACATTAAATTTCATCTGCCATTTTGATGCCCAGTCTTCTAATTTATCAAGATCCTCTTGCAATTTTCCACAATCCTCTTGGGTTTTAACAACTTTATATAGTTTTGTGTCATCTGCAAATTTGATAACCTCACTCGTTATTCCACTTTCCAGGTAATTTATGAATATGTCAAAAAGCAGCGGACCCAGCACAGATCCCTGGGGTACACCACTATTCACCTTTCTCCATTGGGAAAATTGGCCATTTAGCCCAAACCTCTGCTTTCTATCTTTTAACCAGTTCTTGATCCACAGTAGTACACTGCCTCCTCTCCCATGACTCTTTAGTTTTGCCAAAAGTCTCTGATGAGGGACCTTGTCAAAGGCTTTCTGAAAGTCCAGATACACTATATCAACCGACTCACCTTTCTTTGTCCACCTGTTTATTCACACTTTCAAAAAAACATAACAGATTAGTAAGACAAGATCTTCCTTGTCTAAAGCCATGTTGGCTGTCTCCCATTAGGCCATGACTATCTACATGCTGAGTAATTTTATTCTTTATGATGGTTTCTCTGCAGCCTCTTAGACGGCACTGCACTGAAATGCAGGCTCAGACATCTCACTAATGAGCAAGAGCAAAATATTAAAGATTGTGCAAGATCAGCCTGGATCAATACTCGTCCTAAATTTAACACAAATTACTCAATGAAAGTTAAAGAAAGTTATTAAGACAGTTAAAGAAAGTTATTACTCAATAAAACTTTAAGAAAAAATGCACTTTCCATTTCCCCTTGCAGTTCTTACTGGATCTTCGTCTCTCTGTTTTGTTTTTGCTTAATTTGCTTAACAGCTGATCACATCCAAGTAAATGACAGAAGGTTCATTAAAAATGAGTGGGGGGGGGGAATCCTCTAACTTTATTGGATTAAAATTTAATTTGAAACTAATTTGAAACTTAAATATCATGGTGGTATATCACCGGCACTTTTGGCCAGAAAAAGTAGATCACGACCTGTTCGAAATTGGACATGCCTGCTTTAGAGGAAAGGCGGGATAGAGGTGATATGATTGAGACGTTTAAATACCTCAGTGGCATAAATGCACAGAAGGAGAGCCTCTTTCGATTGAAAGCAAGCTGTGCTACGAGGGGACATGGGATGAGGTTGAAGGGGATAGATTCAGGAGTGATATGCGGAAATATTTCTTTATAGAAAGAGTGGTGGATCCATGGAATAGTCTCCCAGTGGAAGTGGTAGAGATGAGGACAGTATCTGAATTCAATGAAGCATGGGACAAACACAGACGATCTCTAAAGGAAAAAAGAGGACTTTTGTAGTGGTTGATATGGAAGGGCAGACTAGATAGGCCATGTGGTCTTTTTCTGTCATCATGTTTCTCTGTTTCTCTCTTTCTACCATTTTTCCCGATACTGACGTGAGGCACACCGGTCTGTAGTTTCCCGGATCACCCCTGGAACCCTTTTTAAAAATTGGTGTTACATTGGCGATCCTCCAATCTTCAGGTATTAGAGATGATTTTAATGATAGTTCACAGATTACTAATAGCAGGTCTACAATCTCATATTTCAGTTCTTTCAACACCCTTGGATGTATACCATCCGACCCAGGTGATTTGCTACTCTTCAGTTTATCTAATAGTTGTAATACATCTTCATGATGTATCGATTTTTCCTTCAATTCTTCAGCACCTTTAAATACCACTTCTGTCATGGGTAACATCCCTACATCTTCCTCAGTAAAGACCGAAGCAAAGAATTCATTCAGTCTCTCCGCTATCGCCTTGTTTCCTCTTAGTGCCCCTTTAACTCCTCTATCATCTAATGGACCAACTGACTCTCTCACAGGTTTTTTGCTACGAATGTACTTGAAAAAATCCTTATTTCACATTTCTGCTTCCACAGCAAGCTTCTTCTCAAATTCTCCCTTTGCCTGCTTTATCAATGCCTTGCATTTGACTTGCCAGTGCTTGTGCTGTTTCCAGGTTTCATCGTTTGGCTCTTTTTTCCATTTCCTGAAAGATGCTTTTTTGGCAACAACAGCCTCTCTGACCTCACCTTTAAACCATTCTGGCAGTTTTTTGGACTTCCTTCCACTTATCTTAAAGCGTGGAATACAGCTGGTCTGGGCTGCCAAGATAGTATTTTTCAACAACACCCAAGCTTGATGTAAGTCTTTAACCTTTGCAACTGCTCCTTTTAGTTTTTTCTTAACTATTTTCCTCATTTTATCATAGTCTCCCTTTCGAAAGTTAAAAGTTAAATACTGTGGATTTCCGTACTATCCCTCCTCCACTAATTAAATCAAAGGCGATCATGCTATGATCACTATTGCCAAGGGGCCCCAACACCCTTATCTCTTGCACTAGATCTGGTGTTCCACTAAGGACGAGGTCTAATATGGCTTCCCCTCTCGTCGGTTCATGAACCAGCTGCTCCAAGAAGCAGTCATTTATGTCATCTAGGAACTTTATCTCCCTAGCATGTCCTGCCGTGACATTGACCCAGTCGATACCGGGGTAATTGAAATCACCCATTATTATTACTGCGCTGTAACTTTCGTTAGCTTCCTTGATTTCTTTGAGCATTTCATCATCCATTTGTTCATTCTGGCCCGGTGGTCGATAGTACACCCCCACTGCCATCGCCTTCCCCTTTTACATGGAATTTCAATCCATAGAGATTCTACAGCAAATTTTGTTTCCTGCAAAACTTTAATCCTTTCTGACTCAATGCCCTCTCTAACATAGAGCACAACCCCTCCACCAATTTGATCAGCTCTATCATTACGATATAGTTTGTACCCAGGTATCACAGTGTCCCACTGGTTGTCCTCCTTTCACCATGTCTCTGATATTCCAATCATATCTAACCTCTCATTTACTGCTATATATTCTAACTCTCCCATCTTATTTTTTAGACTTCTAGCATTTGCATACAAGCATTTTAGAGATTGTAGTTTATTCATATTAATTTGGCTATTGGTAGACATGGGTAATTTGGGATCTTTAAGCTCTGTCTGCTCCATACTCGAGGGCATTTGGGCTACTTTACTCTTTTTTGGAACCTCTCTCCTTTTGGTAGTATCCTTCAAGGATACATTCTTCTGAACCATCCGTCTTGGGCGACTGTCGGCTTTCCCCTATTATCTAGTTTAAAAGCTGCTCTATCTCCTTTTAAAAGGTTAATGCCAGCAGCCTGGTTCCATCCCGGTTAAGATGAAGCCCATCCCTTCGGAAGAGCCCCTCCTTTCCCCAGAATGTTCCCCAGTTCCTAACAAATCCAAACCCCTCATCTCTGCACCATTGTCTCATCCACACATTGAGACTCCGGAGATCTGCCTGCCTTTTGGGTCCTGCACGTGGAAAGGGGAAGCATTTCGGAGAACACTACTCTGGAAGTTCTGGATTTCAACTTCCTACCTAAAAGCCTAAATTTAACCTCCAGAACCTCCCTACCACATTTTCCTATGTCATTGGTACCGACATGTACCAAGACAGCAAACTCCTCCCCAGCACTATCTAAAACCTTATCTAGGTGGTGCGTGAGGTCTGCTACCTTCGCACCAGGCAGGCATGTTACCAGGCGATCCTCACGTCCACCAGCCACCCAGCTATCTACATGCCTAATGATCGAATCACCAACTATAATGGCTGTCCTAACCCTTCCCTCATGGGCACATGGCCCTGGAGAATCTTCCTCAGTGTGAGAGGGTTTTACATCACCTGGAGGACAAGTCCTAGTTACAGGATCACTTCCTGCCACACCAAGGTGCTGCTCTCCTGTCACGTGACCTCGGTCCTCCATGGCAACAGGGATGCTGCCAGATTGGAGGTGGGACTTCAGGACTATATCCCTGTAGGTCTCGTCTATGTACCTCTCTGTCTGTCTTATGTTTTCCAAGTCTGCTACTCTAGCCTCTAGAGAACGGACTCGTTCCCTGAGAGCAAAGTGCTCCTTGCACCTAGTGCACACGTAAGACCTCTCACCAACTGGGAGAAAATCATACATGTGACACTCAATGCAAAAGACTGGAAAGCCCCCATCTCGCTGCTGGACTGCTGTCTGCATCTTAGTTTTAAGTTTTTGTTTAGATCTTTAAGTTCTTTACTTACTAAGGGTTGCCAATAAAACTGATATGTTTAATATACCTTGTTCACCTGAAGCTTAATTAATCTCAGGTCCTTAGTGTATGACTGATTTGGGTAACGAGCTTCACCTGAGAGCACCTCCTGTCTTTTAAAATGTGTAAGTACCTATAAAGCTACAATTATCCCAGGGGTGGGTGGGTGGGTGTGGGGAGGGAGGGAGGGAAATAACACTTATTAAAAGAGGGCTGCTACACAGTACCCTGTCATGTGCAGCTGAGGTAAGCTATATTCTTATTTGATTTAAATTATAGCTCTTTGCTGCTGCTAGGCTCTAACTTATTATGAAATTTAAACTACAAGCTCTCTGCTGGGTTCTAAATTTAACCAGAAAGCTCTCTTCTGTGTTTTAAATGTAAACTTAAACTGCTGCTACTAGGCCCTGACTGATTTAACAAAAAATAGTGGGTTCACAGATTAATTAGCTTTAATAAAAAGAATTCCTTTCAGAAAATTCCCAGAAGTATATACTCACAATTGCAGATCTCTCTCCAGAAGTAACAGTCCCCTTTTCTAGTCTTTCAAGACTGTTGTCAGGAAGTGAGTTCCAGAGGCTGTGAGCAGCCAGGGATAGTGCTCTTCTTGAAGTGTCTTTTCTTGTTTTAGCAAAGGCACTGGGTATGATGATAGTGTCTGATGTGTCTTGCCTTATTTTGAAAGAGACAAGTCTTTTTGTGGGGTGGTTAGGCTTGATTGGTGGTCTTCATTGAATTGTTCAATGAATAGGGTGGTTTTAAGTAGCTTCCGGAATTCTTTTATATCTGTTGTTGATTTTAGATTATCTGGGAGGACATTCCAGATTGCAGGGGCAGCTAGAGAGATGGCTCGCGTGGATGTGTATTTGTTTGTTCTTTTGAATATAGTAGGTGTTGGCACTGTTGGTATATTGTTCTTGGTGCTGTTTCTGTCTGGTCTTTTGCTTGTTTTGTTTCCAATGAGTTCTTGTAGTATTCCTGCTGAGATGTTGTTTTTAATTTTGAAGATGGTGAGCGCTGATTTATATTTTGCGCGTGAGGAGATTGGTAGCCAGTGCAGATCTTGTAGTATTGGAGTTATATGGTCTTGTATTGAGGTGCTTGTAATAATGCAGGCAGCAGTGTTCTGGATTAATTGTAGGGGACGGGTGGTTTGTTTAGGCAGACCTTGGAATAGTATATTACAGTAGTCCAGCAGATACGTAATGATTGCTTGGCATACTGTACGGAAATGTATCTTTATTGAGGAGGGATTTTAGTCTCTGGAGTGTTGCAAGTTTGAAGAAGGCCGTTCTAGATAACTTGTTGATATGTGGTTGTAGGGTGAGTTGCTTGTCTAGAATCACTCTTAGATATCTGACTTCATCTTTTATTGTAATCAGTATATTGGATATGTTGATAGCAGTTGGAAGAATGAATTTGGAGTCTCTGGTGATGATAATTACTTCAGTTTTTTATGTTGATGTTTAGGTTGTTGTTGGCTAGCCAGGTTGTTATTTCTTGAATGCAGGTTGATATAGTGGTATAGTCTGGGGAGTCTAGTTGGATAGGGATATATGCAATTATGTCATCAGCATATATGGCATACTGTATCTTGTGTTTGTTAAATATTTTAAATGTTTTGTGTAGTCTTGAAGGGATCTGAGGTGAGGTTCCCAGATTTTACTCTCTGCTGTCTATCTTCAAGGTATGATTGGAACCATTTTATTGTGGTATCTTGTAGTCTAATTTCCATTAGGCGCTTTAATAGGATGTGATGGGAAACTATGTCGAATGCTGATGATATATTGATAAATATTAATAGGAAGCCCTGTCTTATATTGTCTATTCCTTTGGTTATGTTATTGAATAGGTGTATTAGTAGTGTCTCAACGCCATGTTGTGGATGGAATCCATGCTGGTGGGGATCTAGTAGGGCAAATTCATCAACGTGATCTTGGAGCTGTCTCTGTACAATTTTTTCAGTTATTTTAGCTAGGAATGGGAGACTGGATATTGGGCGGTATGTTGAAGGGTCGATACTGTTGGATGAGGTAGATTTAGGAATGGGGCGGATAGTAGATTGCTGTGATGTCAGAGGAGGATCCTGGAATTGTGGGAAATTAAGTCCTATATTGTCTTTTAATCTCCCTCCTAGAACTAGCTAACTTGGCCAGAGAAAATCAAAGACTTGTCACAAAGGAATAAGCAAAAAAAGCTCTGACATGGTGTCCTACCCACATAAGAGTTTAGCACACAAGAAAACTGTATGTAAATAAATGAATTGATATTAGCTTGCTGTTCATTTAAATCCAGTGATGATGAAGGTATTAGCTATTACCAAATGTGGTTTTCTTATATTTGGAGTTTAGCTCGTGGTCTGAGGAGGAATGAAAAACTAGCTCGTTTTGATGTGGCTAGTTTTAGGGAAGGTTTTATGACAATTTCTTTGCTTGCACTAGCTCCAACTTGTATTTTTTCTTATTTTCTGCCTCTAGTGGCTGAGGACTGAAGAAAAATAAGAAAGACAAAGTGGAGACAAAAGAGACCATGCCAGTGACATAGGAGAAAGGAGGGCTGGGCAGCCGGGCTCGAGACATTCTCAGAAGATCCCAAAGGCAGTGCATATTTCAGCCAAGGACAACACTGTTGGGCCTAGTGGAGATGGATGTAGTGCTGCTGGAAGTAGGCACACAATTGATTTGTGTGCATTTGTGATGAATATTAAAAACTCCCTACAGTTTTTTTTTATTAAAACAGGGTTTTAGGGCCCTGTACATGCCTAGCTGGGAAGCGCAGAGTAAAGAATGAGACTGTGGCCTTAACCTTGTCAGCTCACCAGGAACCTGGAAGGACTGTGAAGGTTGAGACTGCAGTCAGGGCCGGCCCATCCATTGAGCGAGAATGTTTTTTGCACAGGGTCCCGCGTTTCAGGGGGCCCCGCGCAAAGAACATTCCGCTTTAAAAGTAAAATTTAAAAAAAAAAAAAAAGCTGTCTGCTGCCGCTGCCGCAGCGGTAGCAGCAGAATCAAATGTCCCACAGGGCCTCCCCTGCCTGGCAGATCCCTCTTTCCCTGCCTGCCTGCCTACTTACCTCAGTCCCTCTCCGCTTCGGTTTTCAGAGCTGCGAAGGGAGAGCTTCTCCCTCGCGACTCTGTTAAGCTCGCCGGGGCGGATGGGAAATTTCCCATAAGCCCCAGCGGGCTTAACAGAGTTGCGTGGGAGGAATTCTCCCTTCGCGGTTCTAAGCCGAAGTGGAGAGGGACTGAGGCAAGCAGGCAGGCAGGCAGGGAGGGAGGGAGAGCTCTGCCGGACAGGGGGGGCCCTGCAGGACATTCAATTCTGCCGCCGCGGCAGCCAGCTTTTTTTTTTTTTAAGTTTTAATTTTCCCTGGGCTGATGGGGAGGAGGGGGGTTAGGACTTGAGGTGGGCTGATGGGGATAGGACTGGTAATGTGCTGTGGGCTGATGGGGGGTTAGAACTGGAAAGGGGCTGATGGAGGGGTTAGGACTTGAGATGTGCTGATGGGGTTAGGACTGGTAATGTGCTGTGGGCTGATGGGGGTGTTTAGGAATGGAAATGGGCTGATGGGGGGGTTAGGACTTGAGGTGTGCTGATGGGGTTAGGACTGGTAATGTGCTGTGGGCTGATGGGGGGGGTTAGGGCTGGTAATGGGTTGGGGATTGCAAGGACTGGAAATGGGCTGAGTGGAAGGGGAGGCTTGAACTGCAAATAGCTGATGGGGAGGGGGAGGGGGGCTTGGAATGGAAATGGGCTGAGTGGAAAGGGGGCTTTAACTGCAAATAGCTGATGGGGAGGGGGGCTTGGAATGGAAATGGGCTGTGAGGGGAGAGAGCTAGGACTGGAAATGGGCTGAGTGGGTGGGAGCTAGAACAGGAAATGGGCTGATGGAGGGGCTAGGATAGGACTGAAAATGGGCTGTTGGGGAGAGCTAAGATTGGAAATGGGCTGTGGTGGGGGCTTGGATTGAAATGGACTCATGGAGGGGCTAGAACTGGAAGTAGGCTCATAGGGAGCTTGGATTGAAATGGGCTGAGTGGAGGGGAGCTAGGATTTGACATGGGCTGATGATGGGGCTAGAGAAGAACTAGAAATGGGCTGATGGGTGGCTGGGATTGGAAATGAGCTGATGGAGGGACTCGGATAGGACTGGAAATGGACAGGGGAGCTAGGACTGGAAATGGGCTGATGGGGGGCTAGGACTGGAAATGGGCTGATGCGGGGACTAGAAGGGAGCGGAGGCTGGGTGGGGCTGGAACTAGAAGGCAGCTGATTTTTGGGAGGATTAGAATAGGATGGGGCTGGGGGCGGAGCCTGATGTCCAGCGGGTAGGACGCTTTGCGTTGAAGCTCCCGAGAGGCCTACTTAGAATCCTGACTTAATACCTATACAAATTTACTATTTCGCTCCGAGCTGACCGGGGCACCTCGGGGGGGATGGCGGCCCATAAACCAGCGCGCTTGGACTTCGGGTCTCCTTCTTCTTCTCACGGAAAACGCTCCAAAACAGAGGTGTCCTCCCCACAGAAGATGGTCCCATTTCGTGAAAACCCCGAAATGCACCTGGAGATTTTGGAGGAGATACGCGGCGTGAAGGAATTGGTGCAGTCCAATGGAGAAGCGCTTCGAGCCATGCGAGAAGACTTTGGAGTGCTCCAGGACCGACTTGAAAGTCTTTCATTACGGCAGGACAACATGGCGGGGGTCCTCGACTCGCACGAGGTGCGCTTGGGCAAACTGGACAAGGCTGAGCGCCAGATACAGAATCTTCAAAAGGAGTTAGAAGATAGCAATAATCGAGCCCGTCGCAACAATGTGAGACTCCTCGGAATGCCGGAGGGGGTGGAAGCAGGAGATATAAGAGAATTCTTGCTCAAAACTCTTCCCTCCTTGCTGAAGATCACTTTTCACAGAGAACTGGAAATCGATCGCGCACACCGTGTTCCTGCCCACATGGCGCTCAACCGCACGACCCCCCGGCCTATTATCTTTAGCTTGCTACGATATCAACAAGTGGAACAAATTTTACATGCTGCCCGAGCGAATCATCATTTGGAATTTGAAGGTCGTAAGGTCTCCTTCTTTCCTGATTTGGCAAAGCCTACCGTTGACCGTCGGAAGAAACTCCTTGCTTTTCGCCCTCGACTTCAACAGCTACAGGCTCGCTTTGGCCTGTTGTATCCAGCGAAGCTCCGAGTGACTCTCCACAACCAAACCAGGACGTTCGAAGATCCTGATCTACTATCAACATTTTTAGACTCCAAAGAAGCAGAGCAGATGCGCTAATCCCAAATCTTGGACTCTTATCTGCCGGCTCTATCCGCCATTTTGAAGGGCCCGATGCGGCGGTCATAGCCAAGCACAGAAATAGCCTGGACTTTCTTTCTTTCTCTATATGACTTTTGTTTTTTGGTCTCCTATCCCTTCATGATGTGTGCCTCGGTCGGATTCGGAGCACGCACAGTCCTACAGGTTATGTGTTTTTTCAATTTAGGCCTTCTCTGGGGTTTCTCCCCGCAGACACATGGTCGCCAGTAATTTTGGGGTTTTGCTTCTCCTCTACCGTACTGCGGTTTTCTTTGTTAATGTGGGGCGCTTCATTGTATTATATTAGCTTATTTTTCCTATGTCATGTGTACAGCCAGATACAGTCAGTTTGAGGGATATAGTGAAATTATGTGTGCTATCATGCTCAGAATTTTAACTTTTCTGAATGGCCTTATGTAAAATCTTATCATTCACCGTCAAAGGCATTAATGGTCCACTCAAAGGAAAGAAAATCCTTAGCTATCTTAGCCATGTGCATGTTGATTTAGTGTTTCTTCAGGAAACGCATTTAAACTCTGCTGAAACACTGAAACTCAATGCTAAGCCTCACAGGGTCGCTGCCTATTCTCCCACCGTTTCCAAATGGTACGGGATAACCATTCTGGTTAAGAAGTCTTTGCATGCTACTGTACCTGATATTAGCGCTGACAAGGAGGGTAGATGGGCCCGTGTACACCTTGAGGTTGGAGATAGTGAATTCACGTGTATTTGCATTATGCCCCGAATGTGGACAAACCTGCTTACTATGCAAGTATTGCGCAGTTGGCCTTGGCCTCTGCCAATGCTCCATTAATACTTGGTGGCGATTTTACTCAAGTGTTCCCTCAATCTTTTCTTCTCAAACAGGGTGCTCGTTGGTTGGAAGATCCAGTACCGAGTAGACCTGTGTGGCTAGATATAGAAGTGGGCCTTTGCAAACTGATTCCTCTTACCTTTTTCCCTGGTATGACTCTCCCATCAGACTCCTACTATCTACCAATGCTTTTAGACACTTTAGGTGCCTTTAATACTCTTATGCAATCTTTAGACTCCCGACTCTGGTCAGTGCAACTTCAGCATCGCCTTCGGAGCACTAGAGTACTCCCGCCATCGGCATTCCCTACATAAGGTTGATTGGAGACTTTCCGATCTCTCGGTAGTTCACCGGGTGTAGCATCCAATTTTACTAAACCTTATGTAATGCTATAACTAGAGATACCCCTATAGCGCAGAAAGTATGGGAGAGAGAATTGCATGTGACTTTGACCTCGGAGCAATGGAGCCTTATCTGGAGTAGAGGGACACGGGTTCCCGATCCGCCTCACTCACTCAGGCCCTCTTCTTTCTAGCCCACCGGTGTTTTTACATTTTACACTTCTCACAGATTAGACAAATGGAACACTACTCAGGGCAATGGTTGCTGGACACGTCCTGCGGCCATTGGTTCATTGCCTCATGTTATGCATGAATATCCCGCACTACAGTATTACTGGCGTCGGGTCTGGGGTCGTATTTAGTCTATCTCGCACTCTCAGGAGCCCCTTTCTTGGAGGATAGTGGGACTTCGCCCAATTGCGGGGATCCCCTCTCTCCCAAAAATGGCTTATCTCCTTTCGAACTTTATGCTTGGCATTGCTATTTCCCTAATTAAGTAATACTGGAAAATTAGCTCCCATCTGAGCCCCAATGAATGGTGGAATCATGCCTGTCTTTACAGTAAATATGAACAAATACCTCGTCTGTTCGCTTCCTCCGTTCAGACTCCTTCTCATTGGTCTCAATGGAAGCTGCTCAATGACTATGTACATTTTGCTAAATGCTCTCATCTGACTGTCTAACTTTGTATCTAACTTTGTATATATCTCTGTCCCATGATCATGCTGTAGTGTAGATACTCTTTTGATCGTTTGATGTATAATCACTGTTAATTGGAAGCGCTCACATGCTGATATAATCGGGTAGAGAAGAAGCATCGGGGTGGGGGGTAATGGGTTTACTTTTCTTTATTGTATGCCTGTTTTGTCTCTTTTGGTGTGTTGTTTCTTTTGTTTGTTGCAAAATGAAAATAAAAGTTTAAAAAAAAAGAATAGGATGGGGCTGGGAGAGTGAAATAGAGAGGGGAAAAATATTTTGTGTGGGAGGGAAGAAAAATCTACAATTGGCCAGGTATTGGGAGAGTATGTGGGGATTGAGGATGGAGGGGGAAAATTTGAGTGGATGAAATAGGAATGAGGAAAGAGCAAAACGATAAAGATTAGTATGCTTATTTATTTATTTATTTAAACATATTTCTATACCACCTTATCCTGCAATCAAGGCGGTGTGAACAGCAAACAATCAATAAGATACAGTGTATAGTGTGCACATGCAGTGAGTAGTGTATGCGTGTGAGTGTGTCTTGTCAGACGGGTGCCTGGGTGAGAATGTTCACAGTCTTGGCAAAGGCATATATTAATATGACTTGCAAGGGATTGTGGGAAATGTAGTCCATTCATACCAGACACAGCCGTTCACAATAATTAGTTGTGCTTGCTCGAGTGTAAAGCCAATAAGATATTTATTTATGGGGTTATTTCTCCCAACACAGATATGCTTGGTAGCACATAAAACAGGATACTTGCTTTCAGTGTTAAACTTAGAAAAACAAAATCAGGAAAACAACAGTTGAACTTGTCAGGCAATCAAATCAAAGAATAAAGACCTGGTTGGTAACAAACTGGTCTTTTCTGTAGGCTCTAGCTAATATTTTCTTAGCAGTGCTTCAATCAACAAACAAAACCCACAAAGTAGGGAAAAACTGTTCTTTTCAGGTTAACTTCTTATATCTTCACACAGACTCAGAAGTGATTCCCTCAGAGCTCACAAGCAATTAGGTAAGGCTCAATTGCCAGCAATTGCCCAGCTGAAACCCCTTAGCTGGCTTACTTTCTACTGCGTGGCTCAAATCCTACTCAGAAGCTTTTCAAAGTAGATTAAAGAACAAGTTTGTATTTCTTTGTGATGGTTGTTGTATTTTTGTAACAGCAAATTACCACAGGAGTTTAGACAGAGAGCAATCCATGTATTCACAGCCTGCATCTACAACCTCTCCCCCTTCTTCAACAATCATGGGTTCAATATCATGGATTGGCACAGAGGAATTTCTCAATGGAGCACTCTCAGGGGAATACTTGTTTCCCTGCTGTCTTTCAAGGGTATACCTAGGGCATAGATCAGTGTTCATACCTGAGCTTCCATTGCTGTTAGAGTTCCTCTCTAAATAGTCTGGCCAGTATGTAGTCCAGTTCTTATGTCCAGCCTTCCAATCCTGATCCCTGGACACTGGATCCCTCTTCACATACCTTCTGGCACGGGTCCTAGGGTCCCTTCCAAGTGCAGCCGTCTCCCTCACAGGTACCGTCTGGAGATTCCTAGCTCTGCAGCACCACTCCTCTGGCTTCCCCCAGTCCAATGGTGTTTGTTTGCCTTTGGAATGCCTCCCAGTATACGTACTGCTATGGACTCCTTTAGACCTCCCAAATGCTTTTCTCTTCTTTCTTCCAAAGTGTGTCTTGCTCTCTCTGTCCGTCCGCTCTGGCTTCTGCTTCTGATGATCCTCCAGATGATGAAGACGTCCAAGCTGAGGATGTCCAAGAAACTGAGGATTCTGAGGATAATTTTCTCTAGAATAAACTCTACCTTTATTCTGCTTAGATGAGTGCTCCTCCCTAGCACAGCGCAGCTGTGCTGAATCAGGCCCTGCCCTTTGAGATGAGTGCTTGGGGATTACCTCATAGCCCTCCTGATTGAACACACGTTTCCCCACTTCAGCTCCTCTAATGGCTGTTGGAAACCTGGTGCATTCTGGGACTGGTAGTCTTTTATGGAAAAATTCTGTTTTCTTATTTCTACCAGAACTGACAGGTTGCTTGATCAGAGTCACTTCACCTTTACTATAGCTCCTTCCTGAGCTATGATAAGCTTCCTTATCACATACCCCCCTGCTTAAGTTATTACGGACTGGTGTAACTGGTGAAACTTCTTCTCTACAGTCCGTAATACGGGAAAGGGCATCCGCATTTTTGTGTAACTTCCCAGCATGATGTTCCACTTGAAAATCAAATGCCTGTAAGGCCATGTACCAGCGTGTCAACCTGGCATTGTGGTTCTTCATTTGCTGCAACCACTTAAGTGGGGCATGGTCTGTGACCAACTGGAACTTTCTCCCTGTAAGGTAAAACCTTAACGCCTCCACTGACCACTTTATAGCTAAACATTCTTTTTCTATTGTGGAATACTTTTGTTCAGCCGGTGACAACTTCCTGCTCAGGTACATCACAGGATGCTCCTCCCCTTCATGACACTGGGATAGA
Organism: Ichthyophis bannanicus; assembly: GCA_033557465.1. NCBI lineage: Eukaryota > Metazoa > Chordata > Amphibia > Gymnophiona > Ichthyophiidae > Ichthyophis > Ichthyophis bannanicus. The sequence goes on from CM066031.1 coordinate 872,360,286, forward strand.
ACCGCTCCTAGCCCTACATCCGATGCATCTGTTTGAACCAGAAAGGGATTCCTGAAGTCCACCCCTTTCAGTACCGGTCCTGTACACAATTTTCCTTTTAGGACTGAAAATGCTTTTTCAGCTTCAGGTGTCCACTTTAGCTGGTTTGGACAATTCTTCCACAGCATATCCGTGAAAATTGCACTTCTCTCTGCAAATTGTGGTATAAATCTGCGGTAGTATCCAATAAGTCCCAAGAAACTTCTTAATTGTTTCTTTGTTGTTGGAGGGGGAAAATTCCTGATGCTATCTACCTTACTCATTAGAGGTTTAATTTTTCCTCTTCCCACTAGGTGGCCCAGGTATTTTACCTCCCTATTTGCAAAGGCACACTTCTTCGGGTTTAAAGTGATTCCCGCTTGCTTCATGGAGCATAGGACTGCCCTGATCCTCTTTAGATGTTCCGCCCAGGTGTTACTGTGAATTATGACATCATCCATATATGCAAAAGCATAATTTTGGTGGGGTCGAAGTACCTGATCCACTAACCTTTGGCAGGTAGCTGCCGCTCCGTGCAGTCCGAAAGGCATCCTCTTGAACTGGAAAAGGCCAACGGGGGTGCTGAACGCAGTCTTCGGCTTCGACTCCCTGGTTAGAGGGATTTGCCAATATCCTTTTGTCATATCAAGGGTGGTTAAGTATTGAGCTTGTCCAAGCTGGTCCAACAGCTCTTCAATTCTTGGCATTGGATATGCATCAAAAACTGATATTGCATTTACCTGCCGGAAGTCAATACAAAATCTTAAAGAGCCATCAGGCTTTGGCACCAGGACTATGGGGCTATTCCAGGGACTCTTTGACTCCTCTATTACTCCCATGTCCAACATCTCTTGGACTTGTGCCACTACTTCCTGTCTCTTGGCTTCAGGCAAGCGGTATGGCCTTTGACGAATTAATTTCCCAGGTGGAGTTATTATTTCATGGGCAACCAAATGTGTCTCCCCAGGTATGGGTGTCAACACATCTGGGAATTCTTTAAAAGCAATTTCCTAATTTCTTCCTGTTGTACCACTGTCAGGTCCTCACCTATTTGGGGCTCTGATTTTTCTTTACAATCAGATACCTGGGGTCCCAAATCTTCCTCTTCATTCACCTCCCTTTCTCGGGCACAGGTGGCAGCTAGGCTTTTAACCCCTTTGATGTCAGTAGAAACAAAGCCTTTGGATCCACGCTCAGAATTTTCCAGGGATGTGACCTCCTCCACAGGTGGAAAACCCAGTCTCTCACAGATCAATTGGGCAATTCTGTCTCCTGTCTTCACGTGATAATCATTCTGTCCAAAATTAAATAACAGAACTTTAAGATTGCCCCTGTAATCGGGATCAATTATTCCCGCTCCCACATCGATGAAATATTTAAGGGCTAATCCGGACCTTGGGGCTACTCTCCCATAGCATCCAATAGGTATTTCCACTTGGAGACCGGTGTCAACCAGGGCTCTCCCTTGGCTAGGTACAGTCACATTTTCTATACTGCACAGGTCAAACCCAGCAGCTTGAGGGGTTGCCCGCTTAGGAGCTTGGGCCTTCTCTGTGACCCTATGGTACTTTAAGATAAATGTCTGCTTCGGGGTAGTTTGGTCTTCTGGACGCTTAACCATCTTTTTAGCTGGGGTCTGAGGACTTCCAAATAAAGGCCCGGGAGCTATTACCATTAAACCTTCTCCATCCTTCTTTCCTAGTCCTTCCACTAGACCCTGTTTAAATCTTGGCCAGTCTCTTCCTAGAACCAAATCAAAGGGTAGCCTAGGCACTACTGCTAACAGGACTTCCTCTTGTTCCCCCAGGCACTTAACCTTTAGCCTATAGGTGGGATATGATGTTGCAGCACCATGAATGCATCTGATGTGAACTTGGCTTTCAGGGGTTCTAGGCACAAATCCTCCTTGGGCCTCTATCCTCTTCCAAAGCCTTTTTGACAGCATACTCTGGTCTGCCCCAGAGTCTAACAAAGCATTTGTGGTAATTCCTTGCACATCAACCATCAAAAGAAATCCTTCTTTGGGCTGTTTTAAATCCACACCCATTAAGCTAGTGTGTGTCTGGCATCCCTTTTCTAAATGTCCCCATTTTCCACATTTGAAACATTTCTTTCTACTCCACTGTGTCATCTGGTTTGGCACAGTACATTTATTTTCAGAAACACTTTTAAGCATTTTCTTTTCTGATACAGCACAGCTTGCCTCAGCACCAATCTTCAGAGGGCCACCCATTCTATGGCAAGCCTGCGTGGCTTCCAAGAATCTCTCTGCTAGCGTGGTTGCCTCTCCAAGATTTTGGCAATTTTGCTGTATAAGGAAAGTGTGCAAATCTTTAGGCACAGCAGACATAAATTGTTCAAGCATAATAATGTCTAATAACATTTCTACCGTCTTTTGCTCAGGCTCCAACCATTTTACAGCTAATCCTCTGATTCTCTGACTCAGAGCCCTGGGTGTTTCACCCACTCTTAATGTAGTAGCTCTAAACATTTGCCTATACTCTGAAATAGACAACCCTAGGCGATCTCTAATAGCAGCCTTTACATCCTTATAATTCAAAGCCTGGGCTGCTGGCATTGCTCTATAAGCTGCAAGCGCCTCTCCAGTTAATGAGGCTGCCAGACTTACTGCCCACTGGGTCTCTGGCCATGCTAATGCTTGTGCCACTCTCTCAAAAGACTCTAGAAAATCATCAACATTATCATCTGGAGTTAGCTTCCCAAAACTAAATGCCCCAATTCCCTGATTGAGTCCCACACTGTCCACATGTGGTGTACCAGTATTTACTGCTGGTCTTGCATCTGGTCCACTTTGGTTCTGCAGTTTAACTAGGGCTTGCACCAGATCAAGCACTGGCTTCTGCTGGTCCATTAAAGCTTTCATAGCAGTGTCCTGAGCCTGCTGTGCTAGCTCCTTTTGCCTGCTAAACTGGGCTGCCATCCACTGAGGTAGTTCCCTTGGATCCATCTTGATCCCTGCAAGAAAACACAAAAAAAAACCCACAGTGCACCACCTTCCAAACAGGTGTTTTTTTCTTACTTTTTTTTTTTCAATTACCCCTGTGCCTTACTCCCATCCACCACTAGACATGCCCAGGTACTTGTTACCTTATGCCAGTGATGAATCCAGCTCTGCACAGAGTCTTTTCCTCCTGGGACAGCTACCTGGAACAGCCACCTCTCCTCCAAAGTGCAGTTGAGGGAAAATCTTTTTTTCCAGCTTTTAAACTTGAACTTTCTTTTTTCTTCAGACTTGAGTTGTAATCCTTAGCATGTATATCCTTTTGCGCAAAAGCAATCCGAAAAACTACGCCATTTGTCAGACGGGTGCCTGGGTGAGAATGTTCACAGTCTTGGCAAAGGCATATATTAATATGACTTGCAAGGGATTGTGGGAAATGTAGTCCATTCATACCAGACACAGCCGTTCACAATAATTAGTTGTGCTTGCTCAAGTGTAAAGCCAATAAGATATTTATTTATGGGGTTATTTCTCCCAACACAGATATGCTTGGTAGCACATAAAACAGGATACTTGCTTTCAGTGTTAAACTTAGAAAAACAAAATCAGGAAAACAACAGTTGAACTTGTCAGGCAATCAAATCAAAGAATAAAGACCTGGTTGGTAACAAACTGGTCTTTTCTGTAGGCTCTAGCTAATATTTTCTTAGCAGTGCTTCAATCAACAAACAAAACCCACAAAGTAGGGAAAAACTGTTCTTTTCAGGTTAACTTCTTATATCTTCACATATAGACTCAGAAGTGATTCCCTCAGAGCTCACAAGCAATTAGGTAAGGCTCAATTGCCAGCAATTGCCCAGCTGAAACCCCTTAGCTGGCTTACTTTCTACTGCATGGCTCAAATCCTACTCAGAAGCTTTTCAGAGTAGATTAAAGAACAAGTTTGTATTTCTTTGTGATGGTTGTTGTATTTTTGTAACAGCAAATTACCACAGGAGTTTAGACAGAGAGCAATCCATGTATTCACAGCCTGCATCTACAACCTCTCCCCCTTCTTCAACAATCATGGGTTCAATATCATGGATTGGCACAGAGGAATTTCTCAATGGAGCACTCTCAGGGGAATACTTGTTTCCCTGCTGTCTTTCAAGGGTATAGCTAGGGCATAGATCAGTGTTCATACCTGAGCTTCCATTGCTGTTAGAGTTCCTCTCTAAATAGCCTGGCCAGTATGTAGTCCAGTTCTTATGTCCAGCCTTCCAATCCAGATCCCTGGACACTGGATCCCTCTTCACATACCTTCTGGCACGGGTCCTAGGGTCCCTTCCAAGTGCAGCCGTCTCCCTCACAGGTACCGTCTGGAGATTCCTAGCTCTGCAGCACCACTCCTCTGGCTTCCCCCAGTCCAATGGTGTTTGCTTGCCTTTGGAATGCCTCCCAGTATACGTACTGCTATGGACTCCTTTAGACCTCCCAAATGCTTTTCTCTTCTTTCTTCCAAAATGTGTCTTGCTCTCTCTGTCCGTCCGTTCTGGCTTCTGCTTCTGATGATCCTCCAGATGATGAAGACGTCCAAGCTGAGAATGTCCAAGAAACTGAGGATTCTGAGGATAATTTTCTCTAGAATAAACTCTACCTATATTCTGCTTAGATGATGCTCCTCCCTAGCACAGCGCAGCTGTGCTGAATCAGGCCCTGCCCTTTGAGATGAGTGCTTGGGGATTACCTCATAGCCCTCCTGATTGAACACACGTTTCCCCACTTCAGCTCCTCTAATGGCTGTTGGAAACCTGGTGCATTCTGGGACTGGTAGTCTTTTATGGAAAAATTCTGTTTTCTTATTTCTACCAGAACTGACAGGTTGCCTGTTCAGAGTCACTTCACCTTTACTATAGCTCCTTCCTGAGCTATGATAAGCTTCCTTATCACAGTCTGGACGTTGATTCTTGTGGTGCTATTTACAGCGTGCGCTATTTACAATGCTGTGGGTATCAGTTCCTTCCTTAATTACAATTATAGTGACATGTGGGGGGAATTGAGGTGTCTGTTGCATGGTTTAAGTAATGTCACCGTAGTGTTCTATGAAGAGGGTTGTCTTCAGTAGTTTCCTGAACTCCTTAAGGTCTGTTGTTGAACGCAGTTCGTCGGGGAGGGCATTCCAGATTGTTGGTGCCGCCTTTGATAAGGCTCGTTTTTCAGTGTCCTTGCGTACCCTGTTGAAATCTTTAGGTGTGTTGACACGGTTGGATGTGCCTCTTCTTCTCGGTCTTGTGCTGTTGTCTGGTTGTATGAGTGGGTGTAGGCTGAAAGCTGATGATTGATGTTTGATTTTGAAAATGTTTATGATTGTCTTGTATCTAATGCGGGCACTGATAGGCAGCCAGTGGAGCTCTTTTAGGGTGGGTGTGATGCGTTCTTGTCTTGTGGTGCCAGCAATTATTCGTGCTGCAGTGTTTTGTGCCAGTTGCAATTGTCTTCGGGTCTGTTTCGTTAGACCTAGATAGATTGGGTTGCAGAAGTCTAGGATTGGGGTTATTAGTGCTTGACAAACTGTGCGGGAGTGTTCCTGAGTGAGGAGGGGCTTGAGGCGTCGTACTAGTCTCATTCTGTGGTATGCATTTTTGGTGGTTCTGCTGATGTGGGACTGAAGGTTAAGTTCTTTGTCCATTGTCACTCCGAGGTATTTCACTTCTGATTGTATGGGTATGGTTGTGGTGCCTATCTTGATGTCACGGGGGGGGGGGGGGATGAAGTCGGAGTTTCGTGTGATGATTAGTGCCTCGGTCTTGCTGTAGTTTATGGTCATGTTGTTGTCTTGAAACCAGGTGTTCATATGTGTGAGACAGTCTGTTATCTTGGTGTGGTCTGGGTTGTCGAGGGTGATTGGTGTGTATATCATTATGTCATCCGCATAGATTCTGTATTTTATCCCGTGCTCTTTTATGATGTTGCATATTGGTTGGATGTAGATGTTGAATAAGAGAGCAGATAGTGCGGATCCTTGGGGTATGCCTTGCATGACATTTATGGGTCGGGATGTGTTGGGCCCAATCTTGACCCGTATCTGTCTGTCTTTTAGGTAAGAGTGGAACCACCTCAGTGTGGCTCTGTGTAGTCCGATGTTCTGTAGTCTTGCTAGTAGTGTTCCATGGTCGACTGTGTCAAACGCTGATGATAGGTCAATGAAGATCATGAGTATTGCATTCTTGCTGTTGTCTATGAGGTGTAGTATGTTGTTAAAGAGGTATAGCAGGAGTGTTTCAACTCCATGGTTGGGGCGGAAACCATGTTGGTTGTGGTCGAGTTGTGCGTGGTTGTCGATGTGGTCTTGTAGTTGATGTTTTACCACTTTCTCAATAATCTTAGCCAGTAGGAGGAGGCTTGAGATGGGTCTGTAGGCTGCTGGGTTGTTTTTGTCGAGTGCTGATTTCTTCAGGATTGGTCTTATTGTGGCGAGTTTTAGCTGGTCTGGCATGATACCTTGTGTTAGAGAACTTTTCACCATGTTGTGTATGGTGTGGATGAAGTTTGACTTTGTCGTTTTGATCCATGTGACTGGGCATGGGTCTGTTGGGGCCGTGCTTGTGTTGAGGGCGGTGATGATGTGTGATAGCTGCTCTGTGGATGGGTTGCTGAATTTGTCCCAAGTTTTTCTTGGGGTGGTGGTTGGTTTGGTGCTTGTGTTACTATTCCTTCGTGGAGCTGCATGGAATTTGTCTTGGATGTGGTCTGCGAATGTTTGTGGGTCTATTTGCACTTCGCTGTCAGATTTGTTCTCCTTGGTGAGTGTTTTCACAATTTCGAAGAGCTCTCTCGGTTTGTTGTTTGATATGAGTATGAGGTTGGTGTGGTATTCTTTCTTTGTTTGGTTGATGAGATCGTTGTACTCTTTTTGTTTTGCTAAGTATAGAATCTGTTTGTTGGGAGACTTGGTGTGTCTCCATTGCCGTTCTAACTTCCTAAGTTCTCTTTTTTTGACCCGTATGGTTTTTGGGTACCAGGGTGTGTGATGTGCCCTAGTACGGTGATCTTTCTTGGGTCTGTGTTCGGTGGCTTTGGAGGCTGCATTGATGATGCTGTTCCATTTTCTGATTTGATCGTCTAAATCCTCTTCTTCTGTATTCAGGTGCGGTATCGTGTCCTTGAGAAATTGGTCCTTGTTGAAGCTTTTAAATCTTCTTTGTGCTGTTGGTTTGTCTAGGTTTTTGTCATGGTTTTGTCCTTGTGGCATGACCTTTGTTTTGATTATGTGATGCGTTGTATCTTTTAAAAATGACGGTATCCGTGGCAAAAGTGGACGTAAGAAAGAATCAATAAATTGTGATATGGGCTCCAAAGGAGTCCCCCTCGTTGACACAATAGGTCTTCCTGGCGGGGTCAAAAGATTCTTATGAATTTTAGCAGTTAAAAAAAGCTACCACTTGTCAATCAACCTTTGTGATATATGGGATCCGGTGCCCCTGCGAACTAATGTACATAGGCAAAACCATCAGACCCTTGAGGCTACGGTTGGCTGAACATCGTAGCCGGTTAAACAATAGAGTGCAGGAGGCACCGATAGTGTCACATTGCCTTCGAGCAAATCACAGTTTTGACCAACTTAAATGCTTTGCAATAGACCAAGTTACCTGGTCGAATGGAGGACAGTCCAAAGAACGTATTTTATTGAGGCTAGAACAGCGATGGATCTACACATTAGATACTGTTAGCCCCAATGGTTTGAATGCTTCTATTGAGTGGTCACATTGTTTTTAATGAGTATTTCTTCTAAGAGGCATGTTATTCTCACAAAGTGGGAGGAGCCACAATAAGGGTTTAAAAGTAGGTCATGAATTCTCACACCGCATGCGCGGCGTTTTTTCAGCAAAGAGTGAGTGGGACAGCAGAAGCGTCATCCCTTGCTCTATTAAAAAGAAGGTAATCTTTTGAGCACTTCCATTATACAACAGTGAGTTTATATAAGCGACATGTTCATTTAATGGTATAAAATGGAATAGAAGAATCGTTTTGATCTTTTGATATGTATTTTTTAGTTATCGGTGAAGGTGTGCATTCCCCTGAAGAACCTTTTCTAGTGAAACGCTTGGGTACCTTAGAGGAACGGCGTCGGGATTATTTGAAATAGCCGCGAAACACAGCAGCCACGTTCATAACAGCTATTTTTGCAAAATGGATCTGGAGCGCCAGAGCGGATGAAAGAGATAAGTGTCCGCCAGTAAATGCATGCTAAATGGCTGTTCATTTGCAAAATGAGGCTTTAACAAGAATGATTGATTAAAAGGCTGTTGTTTGAAGAGCACACAATAAAAAAGACTTTTTATCTTTTTACAAATAAGAAAAAAAGAAAAAAAAGAAAAAAAGATAACAAATATAGTTTATTACATATGAAAGAGATAATACATTCTATTTAAAAATAAGGGTACAGAAGTCGGGTCGTTGATGTAAACAGCAGCTAAGCTTGAATGTATAAATTTCAGGTTATTGAAAAAGCTGCGAAGTTGTTGCTGAGACCTGAGTACCTTGATATTTATCAACGTAGTCACGTTGAATTCCATATGTTGTAGTTTGAGCATTCTTAACGTTTAGTTTTTCAGTAATGGGTTCTAAATGGGCAGTGTTTGTAGTAGTTCTTAATGTGCCTAGCGGTTGGCACTGGACTATAGTAATGTAGAAATCTTTTAGTCTTTCTTTATCCATACACTCATTAAGAGGCATGTTTACTAAAAGTTAGCGTATGGTAACGTTATGCAAGTATTTATGCAAATGAGCCCCTTATGCAAATGAGACCCCACACCGAGTCTCCGCACATGGCCCCGCACCCCCCTTGGGCCGCCCCTGACTGCAGTGCAGTAACAGTGAGGAAAAGGAGCCGGAGGCAGCAGATGCATATGTCCAGGATATCAGACCATGAGCAGGAAGACTCACCGCTGGGGCCGGAAAGGTGAGTGTCAGGGCCATAGAGTATTGAGCAGCTGTGGCCTAGGACTGTATGAATGCAGCAGAGGTTGCGGCAAAATTTGGGGCCTTGAACAAGCTCCTGTTGCTCTAAGAATGGAAATTGGGAAAATGGTAGTCACAAAGAACATCAGGCTACCATGGGAGACTTGAGGGTGCTAGAACCAAGAGCAAGAGCCTTAGGTAAACCCTGTTGTGTGGCTTTGGGCATAGAGGGGCAGAAGTGATGTCAAGAGATCTTGTTTGGGGTGATGGAAGACAGAGGGAGTTGTGCACAAAGTAAAAAGCCCCTGGGGAAATTGGAAAGACAATGCAGCAGGAAAAGGAGTCCCTCTGTCAGACCTCTGTCTCCAAGCAGCAGATGATCAGATGTCTCGAGTCAGGGACAAAAGTGACAGCTATACTAAGCAGTTGGATGCTCTGGACAGAAGAGAGATGTATTAAAGGAGCTGCTAGATTTTAAAGAGTTTCCTAAAAAAATGTAAGGAAAAAATGATTTAAAAGTGATTTTTTTTTTAATAATTTTTATTTAACATTTTCTGAATAACAATATTACAATAAAGAAAACAAAGAAAGATACTAAATTCATTATATCCAAAAGCAAGAAGGACCACATTACAACCCACATTACAGGAGAGTGCATTGAAATTAAACCACTAGTAAAGAAAATAGGAGCAAAAAACTCCACATTAGGGAACAGTAAATCTCACCAACCTAAACTCGCGAAGCCTCTTTCTCAGACAGAAATAATTGCATTTGAGAAACATCAGTATACACTAGAGTTTGACCCTCAAAAGTAAGAATGCAATGACAAGGATACTTCAAGAAAAAGGAAGCTCCCAATGCCAGCACACAAGGTTTTAATGCCAGGACTTGCTTACGCCTAACCTGGGTAATTCTGCCTACATCCGGAAATACCAGAAGTTTTGGCCACAAAAAGCAGTTTCTCGATGCTTAAAATAAGCACGCAAAACAGACAATTTGCTGGATTCAGACCCAAAAGTCACCACAAGTGTGGTACGTTTGGGAATATTATCAACAGAGTCCTGCAGAAAAGCAGTAAGGTCGTGTCCAATCGAGAGATCTAAAGACTCTGAAGAATCCGGCTCCTTGTCCAAAGGAGATGATCTAACTGACAAATAGTACATATGTGAAATATCCAAATCTCCTGATAATTTCAAAACCTCTACACAGTACTTCTTCAACAGAATTTCAGAAGATAATAGCCGTGTAATTGGAAAATTTAAAAAACGCAGGTTTTTGGCCCGAGACTGATTCTCCAAAACCTCCAGTCGAAAAGAAAGAGAAAGAGAATCACGTACTAAAGCAACCTCATTATCTGAACGAGACTGGAGTAGAGAATCAGTCCTGGCCACAAACTTAGAAAAAGAAACCATCTGTTTTTCATTATGCTGCATCTTATCAACAACTTCATGGGTAAATTGACAAAGAGAAGACACTGTAGAGGTTAAAAGAGCATCAATATTAGACAAAACAGACCAAATATCCTTAAGTGTCACTTCCCCAGTCAAGGGAGTGACACCTATCCCTTCACAGCACTTCGGAGAGACAGGGCACGGGATTGGAGAGACGAGAAAGGAGGTACAGGGAGCTGCGGTGGCGTCCGTGAATGGGAGCTTAACGAAGCCCCTTCCGGAGATGATACAGCGGGTAGCAGGGAAGTCAGATGCTTATCCATGGGGCCTATGGTCTTACCTCCCTGCACCTTAACTTCAGACTTAGCAGTTGACTTTGCTTTCCGTTTCCCCATGGTGATGGATCACAGCACCGTAGCTTCTCAGCTCCTCAGGAGCGCACAAGGGGCGTGACCTGCCCCTTGAACCACACCCCTTATACCACGCCACGCAGGCCGCGACACGCAGCCGCGTACAGGAACTTCTGGATTATGTAGAGGCAGGGGGAGGGGTCCTCCACAGCCAGGACCACCCTCCTTGTGCCTGTCTGCTGGCAAAAGTCCAGACACCTGCTAGCCGCTCCTGCGGCAAGAAAATCTCTGGCCGCGTCTGTTCCCCCGAGCCAAGCACTCTCCACAGTCACCTGTAGCTACCGGATTATGTAGAGGCAGGGGGAGGGGTCCTCCACAGCTGGGACTGCCCTCCTTGTGCCTGTCCGCTGGCAAAAGTCCAGGCACCTGCTAGCCGCTCCCGCGGCAAGAAAGTCTCTGGCCGCGTCTGTTCCCCCGAGCCAAGCACTCTGCACAGTCACCTGTAGCTACCGGATTATGTAGAGGCAGGGGGAGGGGTCCACCACAGCCGGGACCACCCTCCTTGTGCCTGTCCACTGGCAAAAGTCCAGGCACCTGCTAGCCGCTCCCGCAGCAAGAAAATCTCTGGCCGCGTCTGTTCCCCCGAGCCAAGCACTCTCCACAGTCACCTGTAGCTACCGGATTATGTAGAGGCAGGGGGAGGGGTCCTCCACAGCCGGGACCGCCCTCCTTGTGCCTGTCCACTGGCAAAAGTCCAGGCACCTGCTAGCCGCTCCCGCGGCAAGAAAATCTCTGGCCGCGTCTGTTCCCCCAAGCCAAGCACTCTGCACAGTCACCTGTAGCTACCGGATTATGTAGAGGCAGGGGGAGGGGTCAACCACAGCCGGGACCGCCCTCCTTGTGCCTGTCCACTGGCAAAAGTCCAGGCACCTGCTAGCCGCTCCCGCGGCAAGAAAATCTCTGGCCGCGTCTGTTCCCCCGAGCCAAGCACGCTCCACAGTCACCTGTAGCTACCGGATTATGTAGAGGCAGGGGGAGGGGTCCTCCACAGCCGGGACCGCCCTCCTTGTGCCTGTCCGCTGGCAAAAGTCCAGACACCTGCTAGCCGCTCCCGCGGCAAGAAAATCTCTGGCCGTGTCTGTTCCCCCAAGCCAAGCACTCTCCACAGTCACCTGTAGCTACCGGATTATGTAGAGGCAGGGGGAGGGGTCCTCCACAGCCGGGACTGCCCTCCTTGTGCCTGTCCGCTGGCAAACGTCCAGGCACCTGCTAGCCGCTCCCGCGGCAAGAAAATCTCTGGCCGCGTCTGTTCCCCCGAGCCAAGCACTCTCCACAGTCACCTGTAGCTACCGGATTATGTAGAGGCAGGGGGAGGGGTCCTCCACAGCCGGGACCGCCCTCCTTGTGCCTGTCCGCTGGCAAAAGTCCAGGCACCTGCTAACCGCTCCCGCAGCAAGAAAATCTCTGGCCGTGTCTGTTCCCCTGAGCCAAGCACTCTCCCTAAAAGTGAATTTTAACAGCAGCCAACAATAAAGTTCTTTCCCAGTTGTCAACCTTCATGATAGTTCTGTCTTTTGAGGAGTAACTTGTTTGATAAGTAAGGCGAATGATTGATGTAAAAATTAATATGGAACAGCTGCAGGAAAGAATTTTGCTCCAGTCTGAATGAACGTGAATTTGAAAGAAAGTGACAAAGATTAGCAGGAAGTTAGATATTTAATGCATATTTGTTTAGTGAGGATCACTGCAAAAATGCTAATAGGGGAACACAGAAAAAATCTGTTAAGTAACAGTACTTTCCTAAACGTGATTCCCTTCCTCTACCTTCATTCCTTGGAGCCCTGATTATTCCATTACTTGAGAAGAAGCTTATTCAAATCCAGGCTAAAATCCCACCTATTCAAGGCTGTTTTTGGATTCTGTTTAATACTCTTAAGTGTTTTTAATCATTTCCCTTAAAGAAAAGCCTTGTCCTCTGTTTGTTCTGTTGGTCTCTCTTAAATAGACTGTAAGCTCAGTGGAGCAGGGACTGTCTCTTACAAGTCTGTGTACAGCACTTTGTACGCCTCATAGCACGATGCAAATGATGAGCAGTAGCAGTAATACATGAAGAGAAGGATATAAGGGGATCACTTCTGCAAAGGGACAGGCTTCTAATATAAAAATCTAAATTGGGCGACTGTGAAGGAAAACAACAGTAGTGTCAGTAGTAATTAGCGCCCTGGATGCAGTCGCCAAAGACCGAAACCACCACGTAAACACATTAGGTGACAATAAAATTTCCAGCCATCAGCTACAAATAGTAGTACAGCCCATCTCCTACAACAGTTTGACCTCTAAGTATCTCAAACCATTAGGAAAGATCTGATACTCAGAGAACCAAATCCAGTCACTAATATCTAGTAGACTGTGCATAGTAATAGTAAAATACTACTAATAATAATGAACAGATAAAAACCTACAATTCAACAAATACTATGAATAGATTCAGAGTCTACCTTCCTCACTTCTCCCTCCATTCTGTCTTCTATCCTAGCATCTGCTCTTGAGCTTCATCTCCCCCTCCCCCTCATTCAACCAGCCCCTCTCTCCTTAAGGCAACCCCACCCTCGCTTCCGCCATACTGCCTCCTCTTTGCCCCGCTCTCTACTACTCCTTCTTCATCTCTCATCAGGTAATATCAACCCCAATCCTGGCCGCCCTCGATTTCTTTCTCACTCTAAGAAGAGTCCCTTACGTAACTTATCTAATCTCATCCATATCCCCCTCCTTTCCCCTTCCACTCTCCCTCCCTCATGCGCCATTCACTCATCTAGAGATAACAACCCCAACCCAGGCCCCTTTAGAATTCTGTCTCACTCTAAGAAGGGATCCTCACGTAACCTGTCCAATATCATCAATATCCCCCTTCATTCCCCTTCCACTCCCCCTCCATGCCTCATGGAAGGCTCACTCATCCAGAGATACCTACCCTTACCCTTACCCCTCTAGATCTCTGTCTTACTCTTACCCTGGCAAGAGATCCTCACATAACCACCCCCTTAGACCTCTGTCTTACTCTGAAAAGAAATCCTCACGTAACCTGTCCAACCTCATCCATATCCCTCTCCTTTCCCCCTCCACTCTCCCGTTCTCATGTGCCTTATGGTACGCACAATCAGTCTCTAATAAACTTGCTTTTACTCATAATCTCTTTATCTCTAATGCTCTACATCTTTTCGCCCTAACTGAGACCTGGCTCCTCCCAGATGATACTGCATCTACTGCTGCTCTCTGTCACGGGGGCTACCAGTTCTCCCATACACCTCGTTCCACAGGCCACGGTGGTGGTGTGGGACTTCTACTTTCTCCATCTTGCCAATTCCAACCCCTCCTGCTGCAGTCAGGAGTGGAGGAGTAGCCTAGTGGTTAGAACACTGGCTTGGTAACCAAGCAACCAGGGTTCAATTCCCGCTAGCACTCCTTGTGGCCTTGGGCAAGTCACTTAACCCTCCATTGCCTCGGAAGAAAGGCCTGGCAATCTACTTCCGGTGATGCTGCCAAGAAAACCCAGGAGCTTCTGGGTCGCCAGGAGTCAGGACTGACTTGAAGGCACACATTACATTACCTGCTGCCTCAGTCTCACTCCTTTTTCTCTTTTGAAGTCCACTCCATTCGCCTCTTCTCACCACTTCTCCTCCGAGTAGCTGTTATCTATCGCCCACCCGACAAATCCGCATCCACCTTCCTTACCGACTTCGACGTCTGGCTTTCCGTCTTTCTGGATCCCTCTTCCCCCACTATTATTCTTGGCGATTTTAACATTCACGTCGATAGCCTCTCCGATCCCCATGCTTGAAAGCTCCTCACCCTCACCTCCTTGTTTGACCTCCAACTTAGTTCTACTGCCCCCACCGGCCAGCACGGCCACTGCCTTGACCTGATACTCTTCTCTAATTCCTCTCCCTCAAACTTCCGTAACTCACTCCTTCCATCATCTGACCATCACCTTTTAAGCTTTAATCTTCAGCTTCCGCTGTCTCAACCTCATCCTGTCTCCTCCGACATATTTAGAAACCTTCATAATATTGATCCCTTGCCTCCACCATTTCTCCATCTCTTTCCTCCATTATGTCCTCCAAATCTCTCAACAAGGCAGTAACCTCCTATAATGCTGCACTTTCCTCGGCTCTGGACACTCTTGCCCCACTCACCTACGTCCTATTAGACGTTCTGCACCCCAGCCCTGGCTTTCAACCACAACTCACTATTTACGCACTTGTGCCCGTTCGGCTGAACGTGCTTGGATCAAATCCCGCTCCCCGGAAGACCTTCTACACTTCAAATTCATAATTGGCACCTTCCAGTCAGCCATTGCACTTGCCAAACAAGAATACTACATCCATCTGACTAACTCTCTTGCCTCTGATCCTCGCCGCCTCTTTAATACCCTCAGTTCTCTCCTCAAGGCGCCCCGCCCCTTGTCCCACCCTCCCTTTCTGCCCAAATCCTGGCCGACTACTTTCATGACAAAATCCACAAGATTACCCTCCAATTCCCCACCTCCTCATCTACCCCTCCCACAATTCTCCCCCCCCCCCCCCATCCATACTTCCTCTGCTACCTTTTCCTCCTTCCCTATGATCTCTGAAGATGAAACCACACTCCTTCTTTCGTCCTCCAAACCCACCACCTATTCCTCTGATCCTATCCCCACCCACCTCCTGAACCCCATCTTCCCCACTGTTGTCCCTGCCATCTCTCTTATTCTCAACCTTTCACTCTCCACTGCAACTGTCCCCGTAAACTTCAAACATGCCGTGGTCACACCTCTCCTCAAGAAACCCTCACTCGTTCCCACCTGTCCTTCTAACTATTGACCCATCTCCCTCCTTCCCTTCATATCTAAACTACTAGAATGTGCACTCCACTGCCGCTGCCTCGACTTCCTCACCTCTCAGGCCCTCCTGGACCATCTACAATCCGGCTTCCGTCCCTTACACTCCACTGAAATGGCTCTTTCAAAAGTCTCCAGTGATTTGTTCCTGGCTAAATCTAAGGGCCTCTACTCTTCCTCATCCTTCTCAACCTCTCTGCCACCTTTGACACTGTTGACCACAAACTTCTCCTCGACACCCTCTCCTCGCTTGGTTTCAAGGGCTCTGTACTATCCTGGTTCTCCTACTACCTCTCCCATCGCTCCTTTAGTGTATGCGCTGGTGGCTCCTCCTCCTCTCCCACCCCACTCCATGTTGGTGTACCGCAGGGATCCGTCTTGGGTCTGCTCCTTTTCTCTCTCTATACCCAATCCCTTGGTGCGCTTATCTCTTCCCATGGCTTTCAGTACCATCTCTATGCTGATGACTCCCAAATCTACCTCTCTATCCCTAATATCCCTCCAGCAATCCAGACCAAGATTTCTGCCTGTTTTATCGACATCGCTGCCTGGATGTCTCACTGCTGCTTGAAACTGAGCATGGCCAAGACTGAACTCCTTATCTTTCCCCCCAATTCCTCCCCTCCTCTCCCTCCCTTCTCAGTCTCCGTGGATGGCTCTATGATCCTTCCTGTTTCCTCGGCCCGCAATCTGGGATTTATCTTTGAATCCTCTCTCTCCTTCTCCACATATATTCAGCTCGTAGCTAAGACCTGCTGCTTCTTTCTCTACATTAGCAAAATCCGTCCCTTCCTTTCTGAACACACTACTAAAACGCTTGTCCACTCCTTAATCTCCTCTTGCCTCGACTACTGCAACTTACTCCTTGCTGGTCTCCCTGTGAGCCACCTCTTCCCCCTTCAATCTATTCAAAATTACGCTGCTCTACTAATCTTCCGCCAGCCTCGCCATGCCCACATTACTCCTCTTCTCAAGTCACTTCACTGGCTCCCTATCCAATTCCGCATCCAATTCAAACTTCTCCTCCTGACCTATAAATGCATTCACTCTTCAGCTCCTCACTACCTTTCATCTTTTATCTCTCCCTACATCCCTTCTCTGGAACCTCTAACAAATTACTCCTATCTAGGCCCTTCACTCGTACCGCTAACTCCTGACTTCGCTCCTTATACCTTGCTGCACCCTACGCCTGGAACAACCTACCTGTGTCTATACGCCAGGCACCCTCCCTGGCCCTCTTCAAGTCCAGATTGAAAACCCACTTCTTCACTGTCGCTTTTAGATCCTGACTTTTAGCCTTTGTCTTGACCTGACTCCCATTCTTTGTCATGACTTTTAGCCTTTGTCTTGACCTGACTCCCGTCCTTTGTCATGACTAAATTGTAAATGCCTTATTTTGTTTTGCCCCGAATTGTAAATGCCATATCCTGTTTTTCCCCCGAACTGACTATTACTCTGTGTTGTCTTGACTAGATTGTGAGCTCTGATGAGCAGGGACTGACTTTATATGTATTCTGTATAGTGCTGCGTGCGTAGCGCTATATAAGTGCTAAATAGTAGTAGTAGTAGGTTAAAGTAAAATCAAGTAGAAATTTGGTAATGGTTCATATTTGTTCTGGCTCAGCCATTTTGAAATTGACTTTGCTTGAGACTTGTACACAAATAAATGATTTGGACCTTCTGAACAGACTCCTGGTATTATTGGTTTGTCTGCGCTCTGCTGCTACAATAGGGTGAGATTAATCAAAGGGGGGAATGTGGTAGGCGAGGGCCTATGATCCATGGTGTCTGAAATGAACAGACAGGCCTAACAAGCTTGACCTGTAAATGAAGCCTGTGGAGAGGCCCATAGGAATTGCACATCCCCGAATATGCTGCTATTGTACAAATGAAGCTTAGCAAAGAATAATCAGCTTAGCTGAGCAGAATTGAAACTCAGAAAATATAGAAAAATAAGTTTAAATACCACTGATAAGAAAGTACAGCTGCAAAGAATTTAATTAAAACTGCTGACAGAAAGGTTACAGTGCCCTGCTTCCCCACATGTGCTAACTAGTTAAATGGCCTTGGAGGAGAAAAGTAACGAAGTTGGTGAACTGACCATTGTAATTGGGACTAGAAGGGGGGTGAGCAGGTGCTAAGCCCAGTCAAAGGACATAATTGGATAGCCTTATCAATACCGGAACCAATAGAAGGGGTACGGGAGGTTACCGGGACCAATGAAATGTTTTCCTATACCTAGAATGGAGAAGAAGTCTATAAAAGTTGTTGTTTTGCTAGAAACCATTGCTCAGCCATTTTGAATTTGATTCTGCTTGAGACTTGTGCACAAATAAATGATTTGGACCTTCTGAACAGACTCCTGGTATCATTGGTTTGTCTGCGCTCTGCTGCTACATATTCTTGGTGCATTGGCCGGGAAGGTGTGGTATTAGAGGGTATATAGGGCAATATACCACGACTTTCCGCCTCTACAGGTTTGGTCCTGCCGGGATCGCGCCCTTCCGACGGGGCTCGCTCCCTGGCACCACCGGTCCCTTGCATCGGAGGGAGCTGGCCGGACCTCGGCGGGTGCTGGACCCAGCTGGAGCCAACACCTCGAACCCGAGTGAGGGGAGTCCGAGGTCCAACTCATGCGCTTGCTTGGGAACTTTGAGGGCCGGATCCGGTGAGTAGAGTTCTGATTTGGTATGTCTAGACAGATAAGAAAGAGCAGTACTGCCACTTGAATCTTGCATCTTGAATTTCGAACTTGGAACTTGGTAAGAGAGCTTGATCACCTCTCAAAGACGGGCCGATTAACCCTGCATGAGTATTCGCGGGGCGAAACCCCCGTCTTCTTGTATTTTGGAACTTGAACAAGACTAGTCAGAATAGACAGGATTGGATTGCATTCCTGGGATACGTTGCTAGCATGATTGTGTGATTGAAGTGTGAATGAGAGGTCTGGCAGCACGGACCAAGCGAAGGCGGACCCCTGAGTAACGCAGTTCCTGACCGGGCGACCGCGTTCAGGTCGTAAAAAGGGGGAAGCGACTGTCGTCTTGTCTTGTTATTTGTTTTCCCTATATGTTTCTAGGACCGTGAGGACCCCTTACCCACGGTCCACCCTCCTTTTCCCTTTTGTCTGTTGTTGCGTGCACACATCAAAATGGGAGGGGCGGGGTCTACTAGGAACACTCCATTAGAATGTATGATCGCACATTTTAGAGAAGGATATTCAGGAGACTATGGTATTAAAATGACTGCATCCCGATTACAGATTTTGTGTACTAGGGAGTGGCCCGATTTACGCCCCACCTGGCCCCGAGAGGGAACCCTTAATATAGGAATTATCCAGTCAGTTCATCAGAAAGTGCGAGTATCGCACCCCGATCAGTACCCCTATATAGATTCCTGGTTAAGCATTTGTGAAAGCCAGCCCCTTTGGGCAAAGCGTTGTTACGAAGAACAGTGCAGAATAATGTTAGCACGGACAGATCATAGTCAGAAAGTAGAACAGCCTAGAAAGAAAGGGAAAGGTGAGAAGTCCAGACGGAAACCTGTCTTGGCAGATCCTGATTCCCCAGAAGTGATCACTCGACAGCCCCAAGCTCAGCGCCCAGTAAGGGTAGCCCCGCGTCCTGCCCCAGAACCCCGGAGACAGCGGGAACGGGACCCAACCCCCGAGCCATCACCCAAAGAGCAGGTAGATGAGCTCCCTCTAAATGAAGAAGAAGAGTCTACTGAGACCGAAGAGAAAGGTGAATCAGAGACAGAAACAGAACAGGAGGAAACTGAAATTTCCCAGAGCGATACTGACAGTGTAAAAGCGGCTGTCAGTGTTAGCTCGTCAGTAAAAAGTAAATCTAAAGCAAAGCACATAGAGAAAAAGACAACTCCTGACAGGAAAGTTACGAAAATATCCCTCAGATCCCAAAAGACATCTACTGCCAAGATGATGCCTTTTACGGCAGGTCCCGGGAATACCCGTAAGGAATGAGGAGAATGAGGTGGTGGCGGGACCCCTAAGTTATGTATATGTGCCCTTCTCTACCACTGATTTGTTAAACTGGAGGACGCATTACGCTTCCTATACCGATAAGCCCCAGGAGCTCACAGAACTAGTGCATACCATTATGGAAACCCACCAACCTACATGGGCAGATTGCCGTCAGCTCCTGTCCACCTTATTTACTACGGAAGAGCGGACACGAATTAGAAAGGCAGCCATTGACTGGCTGGCAGATAACCCCGCAGCTCCTGGAGAAGGGGAAGATGCCAGAATAGATAATCGAGAAGCGGCCCAAAGAGAATTCCCAAATGAAGACCCCCGGTGGGATCCGAATACAGAAAGAGGATCCAGAGCCCTAGCCCATTTTCGCCAAGGCCTTATGCAAGGTCTGAAAAGGGGGGGCCAGAAAGCTATGAACCTTTCTAAAGTTACTGAAGTTATTCAAGGCATAGATGAGAGCCCAGCAGTGTTTTATGAGAGATTAACTGAAGCGTATAGAATGTATACCCCCTATGACCCAGATGCGCCAGGAAGGTTATGCATGGTGAATTCTGCTTTTGTAAATCAGTCACAACCAGACATTAGACGTAAGCTACAGAAATTAGAAGGGTTTGCGGGCATGAATGCAACTCAGTTACAAGAAGTCGCTCATAAAGTGTATGTGAATCGTGATAATGAAAGACAGAGAGAATGTGATCGAAAGATGAAGAAGAAAGCTGATTTTTTGGCTGCGGCCATAGTTGAACAGAAAAGGGGAGGTTTCCCTAGTCGACGGAGCAGAGGAAGAGGGAGGGGCCGAGGAGGAGGCCACCCCCAGCTAGGCGTGAACCAATGCGCCTACTGCAAGGAAGAAGGACATTGGAGAGATACATGCCCGCAACTCGAAGACGCCCACCAAGATGACGAAAATAATCATCAATGGAGAGAAAGAGGAAGAGGCCGTCCCCGGAATCGCGGAGGAGCCAATCGAGAACAATTCCAGCGAGAAAGAGGAGAGGCCATTCAAGCATTGGAAGCAAAAGCCAATGACGAGGATGATGTGGATTAGGACAGACCGGGCTCCGAATTTGCTTTAGGTCTCCAGGAGCCTATGATCGGAATACAAATAGGAGACCAAGTTATGAACTTTATGGTTGATACTGGAGCAGAACATTCAGTAGTAGACAAAAAGATTGCCCCATTTTCCGCAAGAGCAGTCACCATCGTGGGAGCAACTGGTGCCAAAGCTACAAAACCTTTTCTTCAAAACCGTATATGCAGTCTGGGAGGACAGCAGATAACTCATCAATTCCTCTATATGCCTGAATGTCCAGTGCCATTACTGGGACGAGATATGTTAGCCAAGTTACAGGCCCAAATATCATTTTCTGAAAAAGGAGAGATGCAAATGACAGTAAATCCTCAAACTAATCCTGCAGGAATAATGCTGCTTACTGTACCCCGAGAAGAAGAATTGAGATATTACAGTGATGAATCCGCCCAGGATATCTATTTTGAGCAAACTTTAAAAAGCACTGATGCCCCACCCGGAGTATGGGCGGAAGGCAATCCCCCAGGCCTAGCCAAGCATATAGCTCCAATAATTGTGAATCTTAAACCCAGTGCTACACCAATACATGTCAAGCAATACCCGCTCCCAAGAGCAGCAATTGAAGGCATTCACCGCCACTTGTTAAGATTACTAGAGTATGGCCTACTAAAAGTATGTCAGTCCTCATGGAACACTCCACTCTTGCCAGTGAAGAAGCCTGGAACAGATGACTACCGTCCAGTGCAGGACCTGAGGAGAGTGAATGAAGCAGTTGAGACCATACATCCAGTTGTGCCAAACCCTTACACACTTTTAGGACTAATTCCTGCTGAAGCTACCCATTTTACTGTTTTGGACTTAAAAGATGCGTTCTTTTGCATAAGATTAGCCCCAATTAGTCAAATACTGTTTGCCTTTGAATGGCAGGATCCTGTCTCTGGAAGACGGGGTCAACTTACTTGGACACGATTACCCCAAGGATTCAAGAATTCACCTACCATCTTCAGTGCTGCATTGAACCAAGACCTTTCCAGCTATCCAGTGGGCCCGGGGAAGAGAGTACTTCTCCAATATGTGGACGATCTGCTGATAGCTGCTGTATCAGAAGGTGAATGTATACAAGCCACCAAAGACCTCTTGCAGTTACTAGATGAAGCTGGATACAAAGTTTCCAGAGCCAAAGCACAGCTATGCCAAAAAGAAGTGAAATATTTAGGCTTTCGTCTGACTAAAGGAAGCCGCCAATTAGGAAGGGAGAGAAAAGAAGCTGTGTGCAGAATCCCAACCCCAACTACCAGGAAGCAAGTCAGAGCCTTTCTGGGAGCAGCAGGATATTGCCGAATCTGGATTCCCAATTTTGGTCAAATTGCCAAACCATTGTATGAAGCTACAAAAGGAGAAGAAAAGTCGCCACTAGAGTGGGGACTTGAGCAGGATACAGCCTTCAAAACGTTAAAGGAAGAATTGATGTCATCACCAGCACTTGGACTACCAGATGTCCACAAGCCTTTCCATTTGTTTGTACATGAGACACAAGGGAATGCTTTGGGCATGTTGACTCAGAAATTAGGAAATTGGGAACGACCTGTAGCATACCTGTCGAAACAATTGGACACTGTGGCTAAAGGATGGCCACCTTGCTTGAGAGCAGTTGCAGCTACAGCCCTGTTAGTAAGTGAAGCAGACAAGCTCACATTAGGACAGAATCTACGAGTCACTGTGCCACATGCAGTACTTGCCCTCATGGAACAGAAAGCAAATCATTGGCTCACCAATTCTCGAATGTTGAAATACCAGAGTATGCTATGTGAAAATCACAGATACAATTAGAAGTGAGCCATGCCTTGAACCCAGCTACATTGTTACCTGTCAGTGAAGAATTGCCAGAGCATGATTGTATAGAAGTCATGGAAACTGTCTTCTCAAGTCGACCAGACCTAACAGATGTGCCCCTAGAGAATCCTGATCAAACCTACTTTGTGGATGGAAGCAGTCTCATCATCAATGGACGACGTTGTGCTGGGTATGCAGTAGTCACCCAGTATGAAGTAGTTGAATCATCAGCTTTAGCATCAGGCACATCAGCCCAGAAAGCAGAATTAATTGCACTTACCCGAGCATTAGTATTAGGAGTAAAACTCGTGTTAAATGTATACACAGACTCTAAATATGCCTTCACCACTCTGCATGCTCATGGAGCTCTTTATAAAGAACGAGGGCTCATCACGTCAGGAGGAAAATCAATTAAATATGGCCCGGAGATATTGATGCTACTAGATGCAGTATGGGCCCCAACTCGTGTAGCTGTCATGCACTGCAGAGGACATCAAGCAGGCAAAGGAGATGTTGCCAAAGGAAATAGGCTCGCTGATGCCTCAGCACGACAAGCAGCCATGACAGGACAAATTTCATCACAGGCCATGCCAATGCAGGCAGCATTGTTTCCAGTACCCCTCAATTTATGGACACCCCGATATACCACCAAAGAATTGGAGTACTACTGTACTAAGGAAGAGGGAGTGCTGAAGGATGGGTGGATTGAGCTGCCACCAGCAGAGGGCAGTCAACCCCCAGGACGGATTGTAATTCCTGAATTGTTGGGACCAGCCTTTGTCAAGGCTTTCCATCAAGCCACACATTATGGAAAAAGTGCTATGGAAAAAGCACTCAGACCATATTTTTGTATTACTATGCTGGCAGCCCTATCAGCCTCAGTAGCACGCCAGTGCCTAACTTGTGCCAAAAATAATGCCAAACAGGGTCCCACACCACCACCCCGAGTTCAGTCAGGAGGTGTAACCCCCATGCACCACCTGCAAATTGACTTTACTGAAATGCCAAAAGCAAATGGGTACTGCTACTTGTTAGTATTAGTTTGTACCTTCTCTGGGTGGGTGGAAGCTTTCCCCACCAGGACTGAAAAAGCTAGAGAAGTCACCAAAGTGTTGCTGAGAGAGATTATCCCTAGATTTGGAATCCCAGCTGTAATAGGGTCAGATAATGGGCCCTCATTCGTGTCTCAGATCACTCAACAGTTAGCAAAAGCCCTACAGATACAATAGAAGCTTCACACTGCATATAGACCTCAGAGTTCAGGGAAAGTTGAGCGAATGAACCGCACCTTGAAAGCCCAAATGTCTAAGCTTTGTCAGGAGACTCGCCTGAAGTGGCCCCAAGTACTCCCAATAGCTTTACTCAGAATACGCTCAGCTCCTGTGAAGTCAACAGGATTTTCCCCTTTTGAGGTTTTGTATGGTAAACCCCCACCAATAGTGCAGGGAATTAAAGGAAGTTTAACACAGATTGGTTCAGAAATAACTAGACAAGAACTTCTAGCTCTTAGTTTTGTTCTACAGACTCTCCATACGTGGATACAGGACCAGTTGCCTATCAACTTGACGGAACCCCTGCATCCCTACCAGCCTGGTACCTCGGTGTGGATCAAAGATTGGAAGAAGACACCGTTGGAACCACATTGGAAGGGGCCATACACCGTCATCCTGTCTACCCCAACTGCAGTAAAGGTAGCAGAGATCGATTCCTGGATCCACCACAGCAGAGTCAAGCCCGCAGCCGTTCCAGAACCCGAGCAGTGGACAGCAGTACAGCATCCTGATGTACCTTTGCGACTTACCTTGAGACGGCAACCAGTGACCTAGACACTTTTGGGATCATCCCAACAACCATAGTTGCAGTAGCCAAGTTTTTCGAAGAGGATTGCTGTTTCCAATACAGCAAGATTTAGCTTAAACGAACCTTATATGTGCGATTTTGCACACTGTTTGATACTATATTGATCGACAAATACTTAGAGCCAACTGAAATTGATAAGCTAGTTGGCATACGATGGACATTGTGAGGATCTTCAATCAACATTCGACACCCGTTGAATTGCTTCATTAGCAAACGGGACAGCATTGTGCCAAAACAAAGACGTCGAGATCAAGATTTTCAAGTGAGGATTCAGAAGAACTCCAATCAACATGCATCTTTGTTTTTACTTTGTCCTGGTTGCCTGCCTAGGAGGCCTTGAACTGACTTGTGCCTTGCCTCCATGTACAGCTTGCATTACTTCCACTCGGACTGGAATGAAAGTAACTCAGACTTTGCTATATCATTCTTACTATACTTGCACCGGTAAAGTGACTCGGTGTATTTATAACACCACTGAACTGAATGTTTGCACCAAAGGAAAAACTAAAGTTTGTTTCAACCCACATCAGAATCCATCCTATTACACTTTAGAAATACGATGGAATGATGCGGATGGACCTCTGCTTAATGCCACACCCCCACTCACCGACCCTACTAAGATTGCTGTATTATACTTTGATGCCTGTGATGTTATCAATAGGGATAGTCGTTCAAAATGTGCTAATTGGGAGAAATCCTATGCTCTCGATGATAAATACATGTGTCCAGAAGGAACCACTGGATGGGGAGAGTGTACAGGTAAACGAGTTCTAGCTAATGAATATAGTACAGCCCCGGAAGCAGACTACTATTGTCCAAAATGGGAATGTGTTTTCTATGCCACATGGAAAACTGGAAAGATGGTAGAAAATACCAGAGACAATCGAATGGCGGTTTTGCAAAGGCCATATGTGAAGGATATAGAAAAGAATTGCAAGAAGGGAGCTTGTAACCCGTTAGAATTTCTTGTAATAAATCCTAGTGCTTGGAAACAAGGATATAAATTTGGACTTAGAATTGCGGGCTCCGGGTCAGATCCCGGAACCATTGTATATATAAGATTAAATACCCAAGCCCATAGATCATCCAGGTACCATATCCATAACACTTTCTATGAGACCATGCATGAGAATAAGTTTGATATTCCCCATCCCTCCCAGAATTTATTCTTAGAATTAGCTGGAGCAGTAGTATCCAGTCTCCATATCTCAGACTGTTACTTTTGTGGTGGGACACAAATGGGTGACCAGTGGCCATGGGAAGCCCAAGAGTTGAATTATTCCATGACTTACAACCATACTGAATTACATAAGACTACCAGCGAATGGGTATTAGCACACCCAATAGTTGGACGTCTCTGTTATGCCAGAACTGGACCTCAATTCAATCTACCAGTGGGACAGCTGGTCTGTCTCAGCCAAAAGTTTTATAATGACACCACGAAAAAGATGACCTGGTGGTCAGGAGCCAAAGAACCTGAACCCCCTAATCCATTAGCAAAATTCCCTGAGCTTGCTGATTTATGGAATAATCTTGCCAAAACTCATGCCTGGCAAGCCGCACCTGGCCTATATTAGATCTGCGGAACCCGAGCATATGCCAGACTCCCTATAAACTGGGGAGGGGCGTGCGTCTTAGGGACCATCAGACCTTCTTTCTTTCTCTTACCCACAGAACATGGAGAACAATTAGGATACCCAGTGTACACTACTCACTGAGACAAAAGAGCGCTAAGGCAAAAGAGAGCACCCTTACAGATAGGCAAGTGGGAGAAGTGGAAGGGTGATGATTGGCCACCAGAAAGAATCATTGATTACTATGGGCCTGCCACTTGCAATGATGATGGTATGTGGGGCTATCGAACCCCTGTGTATATGATTAACCGTATTATTCGTTTACAAGCAGTAGTTGAATTAATAACCAATGAAACTAGCCAAGCACTTACACTTTTAGCTAGACAGAGCACCCAAATGCGCACTGCTATATATCAGAATCGCTTAGCACTAGATTATCTATTAGCAGCTGAAGGAGGAGTATGTGGAAAATTGAATTTAACCAATTGTTGTTTGAAGATCGATGATAAAGGTCAAGTAGTTGAAGAAATTGCTGAAAATATGCGAAAACAAGCTTATGTGCCAGTACAGACTTGGCATGGATTGCATTTTCCTAACTGGTTCGCCTCTATATTCTCGTGGCTAGGAGGACTTAAAACTTTCCTGATACTAGTACTAATAATTGTTGCTGTATTTTTGCTATTACCATGTATAATTCCCTGTTGTATGCATTCTATCAACACTGTTATTGAGAATACAGTTGAGCGGAAGACCACAACTAAAATCATGGCCTTATGGCATCCTAGTCCTCCTGCATATAGTCGGGATCCTCCGACCATGGTATGATCCAATTGAATGATTTAACTCTCACACCTTATTAAGTAATAGTGTGGCAGGTGTAGGCCTGTGATCCATTTTGTCTGATATAAGCAAGCGAGCCTAGCTAGCTTGACCTGTAAATGAAGCTAGTGGAGAGGCCTATGGGAATTGCACATCCCCCAATCTGCCTGTAGAGCTGGAACACAGCGAGGATATAGCAAGAATATTGAACTAGCTTAGATAAGCAGAACTGGAAGATGGAAAAATACAGAAAAATATGTTTAAAAGTTACTGATAAGAAAGTACATCTGCAAGGGATTTAATTGGGACTGCTGACAGATGAGTTGCAGAGCCCTGCTCCCCTACATGCACAAATTGGATCTATGGCCTTGAGAGTATGAAAGTAACAAGTTGATGAACTGGCCATTGTAATTGGGACTAGAAGGGGGGTAAACAGGTGCTGAGCCCACTGGAGGAACATAATTGGATGAGCATATCAGTACTGGCACCAATGGAAAGGGTACGGGAGGTACGGGAGAGTACCGGGACCAATGAAATGTTTTTCTATACCTAGAATGGAGTGAAAGTCTATAAAAGTTGTTGTATTGCTAGAAAACTTTGCTCAGCCATTTTGAAATTGACTTTGCTTAAGACTTGTGCACAAATAAATGATTTGCACCTTCTGAACAGACTCCTGGTATTATTGGTTTGTCTGCGCTCTGCTGCTACATATTCTTGGTGCGTTGGCCGGGAAGTTGTGGAATCAGAGGGTATATGGGGCAATATACCATGACTTTCCGCCTCTATAGGCTTGGTCCTGCCGGGATCGCGCCTTTCCGACGAGGGCTGCTCCCAGGCGCCGCCGGTCCCTTGCATCGGAGGGAGCTGGTTGGACCTCGGCGGGTGCCGAGCCCGGCTGGAGCCAACGCCTCGAACCCGAGTGAGGGGAGTCCGAGGTCCAACTCATGCGCCTGCTTGGGAAGTTTGAGGACCGGATCCGGTGAGTATAGTTTTGATTTGTTGTCTAGACAGAGATAAAAAGAGCAGTGCTGCCATTGGAACTTGGAATTTGTAATCTCGAGAAAATTGGAAATTGGTAAGAGAGCTTGATCACCTCTCAAAGACGGACCGAGTACCCCCGCATGAGTATTCGCAGGGCGAAACTCCCGTCTTTTTGTAATTGGAAATTGGATAAGACTAGTCAGAATAGATAGAACGAAATGCATTTTGGGATACGTTGCTAGCATGGTTGTGTGAATGAAGTGTGGATGAGAGGTCTGGCAGCACGGACCAAGTGAAGGCGGACCCCTGAGTAGCGCATTTCCTGACCGGGCGACCGCGTTCAGGTCGCGAAAAGGGGGAAGCGATTGTCGTCTTGTCTTGTTATTTGTTCTCCTTATACGTTTCCAGGGCCGTGAGGACCCCTTACCCACGGTCCGCCCTCCTTTTCCCTTTTGTCTGTTGTAGCGCGCACACATCGAAATGGGAGGGGCGGGGTCTACTAGGAACACTCCATTAGAATGTATGATCGCACATTTTAAAGAGGGATATTCTGGAGATTATGGTATTAAAATGACAGCAGCCCGTTTACAGATTTTGTGTACTAGGGAGTGGCCCGATCTAGACCCCACCTGGCCTCGAGAGGGAACTTTTAATGTAGAAATTATCCAGTTAGTACACCGTAGAGTGCGGATAGTGCACCCCGATCAGTACCCCTATATAGATTCCTGGTTAAGTATTTGTGAAGATAAGCCCCCTTGGGCGCAGCGCTGTTATGAAGAACAGTGCAGAATAATGTTAGCAAAGACAGATTATAGTCAGAAAACAGAACAGCCTAGAATGAAAGGGCAGGATAAGAAGTCCAGGAAGAAGCCCATCCTGGTAGATCCTGATTCCCCAGAAATGATTCCCCGACAGCCTCGAACCCCAGGTCCAGTAAGGGCTGCCCGGCGTCCCGCCCCAGAAACCCCAAGACAGCCGAGGCGGGACCCAACCCCAGAGCTATCACTCGAAGAGCAGGAAGATGAATCCTCTTTACATGAAGGTGAATCGTCTGAGACAGAAAAAGGAGAGTCAGATACAGAAGCAGAGCAATTAGAAACTGAAAATTCCCTAAGCGATGCTGACAGTGTAAAAGTGGTTGCCAGCACTAGCTTGCCAGCAAAATGCACATCCAAAGTGAAACATGTAGAGAAGAAGAAAGTGACCCCTGATAGGACAGTTACAAAAATATCCCTTAGATCCCAAAAGATATCTACTGCCAAGATGATGCCCTTACGGCAAGTCCCGGGAGTGCCCGTAAAGAATGAAAATGATGAGGTGGTAGCGGGACCCCTAAGTTATGTGTATGTCCCTTTCTCCACAACTGATTTGTTAAATTGGAGGACACATTATGCCTCCTATACCGATAAACCCTTGGAACTTACAGAATTAGTAAATACTATTATGGAAACCCACCAACCCACTTGGGCAGATTGCCGCCAGCTCCTGACCACTTTATTCACGACAGAGGAGTGAGCACGAATTAGAAAAGCAGCTATAGATTGGCTGGCGGATAACCCTGTAGCTCCGGGACAGGGGACGGGGAGAATAGACCATCGAGAAGCGGCCCTGAGAGAATTCCCGAATGAAGACCCCCGATGGGATCCAAATACAGAGGAAGGATCCACAGCCCTAGCCCGTTTTCGCCAAGGCTTTTTACAAGGTCTGAAAAGGGGAGGCCAGAAGGCTATGAACCTTTCCAAAGTTGCAGGAGTCATCCAAGGTATAGAAGAGAGCCCCGCAGAATTTCATGAAAGATTAACTGAAGCATACAGAATGTATACTCCCTATGATCCCGAGGCACCAGGAAGTTTATGTATGGTGAATTCTGCTTTTGTAAACCAGTCTCAACCAGACATTAGACGTAAATTGCAGAAATTAGAAGGGTTTGCGGGCATGAATACAACTCAGTTACTGGAAGTCGCTCATAAGGTGTATGTGAATCGTGATAATGAAAGGCAGAAAGAATGTGATCGAAAGATGAAGAAGAAAGCTGATTTTTTGGCTGCGGCCTTAGTTGAACAGAAAAGGGGAGGTGTCCCTAGTCGAAGGAGCCGAGGAAGGGGGCGGGGCCGAGGAGGAAGTCGGCCCCAAATAGGCGTAAACCAATGCGCCTATTGCTGGGAAGAAGGACATTGGAAAGATGCATGCCCGCAACTCGAAGACGCCCAGCAAGATGACGAAAACAATCAGCAGTGGCGAGAAGAAAGACGAGGCCGTCCCCGAAACCATGGAGGAGCCAATCGAGAACAATTCCAGCGAGAAAGAGGAGGAGCTATCCAAGCATTGACTACGACAATCCATGATGAAAATGACGTGGACTAGGACAGACCGGGCTCAGAGTTTGCTTTAGGTCTCCAGGAGCCTATGGTCGGAATACAAATAGGAGACCAAGTTATGAACTTTATGGTGATACTGGAGCAGAACATTCAGTAATAGACAGAAAGATAGCCCCATTTTCTACAAAAGCAGTCACCATCATAGGAGCAACTGGTGCCAAAGCTACAAAATCTTTTCTTCAGAATCGTATATGCAGTCTAGGAGGACAGCAAATAACTCATCAATTCCTTTACATGCCCGAATGTCCAGTGCCACTACTGGGACGAGATATGCTAGCCAAGCTTCAAGCACAAATATCTTTCTCTGAAAAAGGAGAAATGCAAATGACAGTAAATCCCCAAGTCAAACCAGCAGGAATAATGCTGTTGACGGTTCCCCGAGAAGAAGAATGGAGATATTACATTGATGATTCTATCCAAGACACTTATTTCGAACAAACTTTAAAGAACATTCATGCACCACCTGGAGTATGGGCAGAAGGCAGTCCTCCAGGCCTAGCCAAACATATAGCCCCAGTAATTGTAACCCTTAAGCCTAGTGCTACACCAGTACACGTCAAACAGTACCCTCTCCCAAGAGCTGCAATTGAAGGCATTCATCGCCACTTGCAAAGATTGCTCGAATATGGCCTACTAAAAGTATGTCAATCCCCATGGAACACTCCACTTTTGCCAGTAAAGAAACCT
Source organism: Ichthyophis bannanicus (assembly GCA_033557465.1). Classification (NCBI taxonomy): domain Eukaryota; kingdom Metazoa; phylum Chordata; class Amphibia; order Gymnophiona; family Ichthyophiidae; genus Ichthyophis; species Ichthyophis bannanicus. Next base: position 872,390,979 of record CM066031.1, read on the forward strand.
GGGACAGATGATTACCGTCCAGTGCAAGACCTAAGGAGAGTGAATGATGCAGTTGAAACTATACATCCAGTTGTACCCAATCCTTACACTCTTCTAGGACTGATACCTGCTTAAGCTACCCATTTCACTGTACTAGATCTAAAAGATGCGTTCTTTTGCATAAGATCAGCCCCTGTAAGTCAAATATTGTTTGCATTTGAATGGCAGGACCCCATCTCTGGAAGAGGGGGCCAACTCACATGGACACGATTACCCCAAGGATTCAAGAATTCGCCTACCATCTTTAGTGCTGCATTAAATCAGGACCTTTCAAGTTATCCAGTGGCCCCGGGGAAGAGAGTGCTTCTCCAATACGTGGACGATCTGCTGATAGCTGCCGTATCAGAAAGTGAATGTATACAAGCCACCAAAGACCTTTTGCAGTTACTAGATGAAGCTGGATACAAAGTTTCCAGAGCAAAAGCACAACTATGCCAAAAAGGAGTGAAATACTTGGGTTTTCGTATAACCCAAGGAAGCCGAAGATTAGGCAGAGAAAGAAAAGAAGCAGTATGTAGAATTCTAACCCCAACAACCAGAAAGCAAGTCAGAGCCTTTCTGGGAGCGGCAGGATATTGCCGAATCTGGATACCCAACTTTGCCCAAATTGCCAAACCACTGTATGAAGCCACAAAAGGAGAAGAGAAGTCGCCACTGGAGTGGGGACTTGAGCAGGATACAGCCTTCAAGAAGTTAAAGGAAGAATTGATGTCATCACCAGCACTTGGACTACCAGATGTTCACAAGCCTTTCCACTTGTTTGTACATGAAGCACAGGGAAATGCCTTAGGCATGTTGACTCAGAAATTGGGAAATTGGGAGCGACCTGTAGCATACCTATCGAAACAGTTGGACACTGTGGCCAAAGGATGGCCACCATGCCTGAGAGCAGTTGCAGCTACAGCATTATTAGTGAGTGAAGCAGACAAGCTCACATTAGGACAGAACATACGAGTCACTGTGCCACATGCAGTCCTTGCCCTCATGGAACAAAAAGCAAATTATTGGCTCACCAATTCCCGAATGTTGAAATACCAGAGCATGTTATGTGAAAACCCACAGATACAACTGGAAGTGAGTCATGCCTTGAATCCAGCCACCTTGATACCCATTAGTGAAGAACTCCCAGAACATGACTGTATCGAAGTCATGGACACTGTGTTCTCCAGTCGACCTGACCTGACAGATGTGCCCATAGACAACCCTGACCAAGTCTATTATGTTGATGGGAGCAGTCTCATCCTCGATGGACGACGCTGTGCTGGATATGCAGTTGTCACTCAACATGAAGTAGTTGAGTCATCAGCTTTAGCCTCAGGCACATCAGCTCAGAAAGCCGAATTGATAGCACTCACCAGAGCATTATTATTAGGAGCGAAACTTGTGCTAAATGTATATACAGATTCCAAATATGCCTTCACTACTCTACATGCCCATGGAGCTCTCTATAAAGAATGAGGGCTCATCACATCCGGAGGAAAATCAGTCAAGTATGGGCCCGAGATACTGATGTTACTTGATGCAGTTTGGGCCCCAACACGTGTAGCTGTCATGCATTGCAGAGGACATCAAGCAGGAAAAGTAGAAGTTGCCCGAGGAAATAGGTTTGCAGATGCCTCAGCACGACAAGCAGCTATGACGGGACAAATTACACCACAAGCTATGCCAATGCAAGCAGCATTGTTTCCAGTACCTCTGAATTTATGGACGCCACGATATACCACCAAAGAATTAGATTACTACTGTAACAAGGAAGATGGAGTACTGAAAGATGGATGGATTGAGCTGCCACCAGCAGAGGGCAGTCAACCCCCTGGACGAATAGTAATTCCTGAACTGTTAGGACCATCTTTTGTCAAAGCCTTTCACGAAGCCACCCACTATGGGAAAAGTGCTATGGAAAAAGCACTCAGACCACATTTTTACATTACTCTATTGACAACCATATCAGCTTCAGTAGCACGTCAATGTCTAACTTGTGCCAAAAATAATGCCAAGCAAGGCCTTATAACGGCACCCCGAGTTCAGTCAGGAGGTGTAACCCCCATGCACAACCTCCAAATTGACTTCACCGAAATGCCTAAAGCCAATGGATATCATTACCTATTAGTATTAGTCTGTACTTTTTCTGGGTGGGTAGAAGCCTTCCCAACCAGAACTGAGAAAGCCCGAGAAGTTACCAAAGTTTTAATGAGAGAGATTGTCCCTAGGTTTGGAATTCCAGCAGTAATAGGGTCAGACAATGGACCCTCATTTGTCTCCCAGATAACTCAACAGTTAGCCAAAGCTTTACAGATACAATGGAAGCTCCACACTGCATATAGACCCCAGAGTTCAGGGAAAGTTGTGCGAATGAATCGTACCCTAAAAGCCCAAATGTCTAAGCTTTGCCAGGAGACACACTTGAAGTGGCCTCAAGTGCTCCCAATAGCTTTACTCAGAATACGCTCAGCTCCTGTAAAGTCAACAGGTTTTTCCCCTTTTGAAGTTCTGTATGGTAAACCCCCACCAATAGTGCAGGGAATTAAAGGAAGTTTAGCCCAAATTGGTTCAGAAATAACCAGGCAAGAACTCCTAGCTCTTAGTTTTGTTCTGCAGACTCTCCATGCGTGGATCCAAGAACAGTTGCCTATCAACTTGACGGAACCTCTGCATCCCTACCAGCCTGGTACTTCGGTGTGGATCAAAGATTGGAAGAAGACACCGTTGGAACCCCATTGGAAGGGACCATACACCGTCATCCTGTCTACCCCAACTGCAGTAAAGGTAGCAGAAATCGACGCCTGGATCCACCACAGCAGAGTCAAGCCCACCGCTGATCCTGAACTTGAGCAGTGGACAGCAGAACAGCATCTTGATGCACCTTTGCGAGTTACTCTGAGACGGCAACCAGCAACTTAGACACTTCATCACAGTGCCTTGCAGTAGCCAAGTCTTTCGAAGAGGATTGCTGTTTTTCCATGCAGCAACAGTTTTGTTTCAACGAACCCCAATCTGTGTGTGATGTTGCACACTACTTTGATACTATATTGAACCATACTTCAAAAACCGATTGAAATTGCTAAGTTGGTTGAGGTGTGATGGACAACGTGAGGATCTTCAATCAACACTTAGCACCCGTTGAATTGCTTCATTAGCGCACGGGACGAAGAAAAAGAACGTCGTGGTCAAGATCTGCAAGCTGAGGATTCAGAAGAACTCCAATCAACAATCAACATGTATCTTTACTTTTGCTTTGCCCTGGTTGCCTTCTTTGGAGGTTTTGAACTGACTTACGCTTTACCTCCATGCACTGCTTGCATTACTTCTACTCGAACTGGACTAAAAGTAACTCAGACTTTGATTTACCATTCTTATTATACCTGCACTGGAAAAGTGACCCGGTGTATTTATAACACCACTGAACTAAATGTTTGCACCAATGGCAAATCTAGAGTATGCTATAATCCGCATCAGAATCCATCCTATTACATGTTGGAAATACGATGGAAGGATGCAGATGGACTATAATAGCTGCTATGCCACCACTCAAAGACATTACTAAACTTGTTGTTTTGAATTTCGATGCCTGTAATGTTATAAACAGAGATAGTCGCTCCACCTGTGGTACCTGGGAAAAGGCGTATCGGAATGACCATAAGTATATGTGCCCAGAAGGTGCCATAGGATGGAGAAAGTGTACAGGTAAAAAAGAACCAGGCTATAGTACTGCCCCTGAAGCAGATTACTATTGCCCGGATTGGGAATGTGTTTTTTATGCTACATGGAATAATGGTATAGTTGACGAAAAGATAGATAAACGAATGGCCACTTTAACCAAGTCAACAACAAATGATAAATGTCAGAAAGATGCTTGTAACCCCTTACACTTGCAGATACACACTCCCAATGCATGGAAGCAAGGATACAAGTTTGGTTTACGTATTGCTGGTGGAGCAATAGATCCGGGAACCATTGTGTATATCAGATTGAATACCCAAGCCCATAAGTCATCTAAATATCATATCCATAATACCTTCTATGAGGCCATGCATGTAAATAAGTTTGAAATCCCTCATCCTTCTCAGAATTTATTTTTAGAATTAGCTGGAGCAGTAGTATCTAGTCTTAAAATCTCAAATTGTTATTTCTGTGGCGGAACCCAAATGGGAGACCAGTGGCCATGGGAAGCTCAAGAATTAAATTATTCTTTGACTTACAATCAGACTGAATTACACAAGGCTACTAGTGAATGGGTGTTAGCGCACTCAATCGTTGGACGTCTTTGCTATACCAGAACTGGACCCCAGTTCACCCAACAGGTAGGACAGCTGGTCTGTCTTAGCCAGAAATTCTATAATGCCACTACTAAAAAGACGTCATGGTGGTCAGGAATCAAACACCCTGAACCTCCTAACCCATTAGCCAGATTTCCTGAACTTGCTGATTTATGGACCAATCTTGCCAAGACCCATGTCTGGCAAGCTCCACCTGGCCTCTATTGGATCTGTGGAAAACGAGCGTATGCACGACTCCCGCCACAATGGGGAGGAGCATGTGTCTTAGGGACCATCAGACCTTCCTTCTTTCTTTTAAACACTGAACATGGAGAACAATTAGGATACCCAGTATATACTACCCACCGACACAAAAGAGCATTGAGACAGAAGAGATCACCCCTCCAGGTAGGCAAGTGGGAGAAGTGGCAGGGGGATGATTGGCCACCAGAAAGAATCATTGAGTATTATGGGCCTGCCACTTGGAATGATGATGGTATGTATGGTTATCGAACCCCAGTTTATATGATTAATCGTATTATCCGCTTACAAGCAGTAGTTGAAATAATAACTAATGAAACTAGCCAAGCGCTCACACTTTTAGCTAGACAAAGTACTCAGATGCGCACTGCTATATATCAGAATCGCTTAGCACTTGATTATTTGTTAGCAGCTGAAGGAGGAGTATGTGGTAAATTGAATTTAACTAATTGTTGTTTAAAAATAGATGATAAAGGTCAAGTAGTTGAAGAAATTGCTAAAGATATGCAAAGACATGCTTATGTGCCAGTACAAACTTGGCACTCATTGAAATTCCCTAACTGGTTTGCTAACCTGTTCTCATGGCTGGGAGGATTTAAGACTTTCATTATCTTAGTACTAATACTTGTTGCTGTTATTTTCTTATTACCATGTTTAATCCCATGTTGTATGCGTTCTATCCATAATGCTATTGATAGTACAGTAGAGCGGAAGACCGCAACTAAAATTATGGCCCTATATAAAGCTAGTCCTAGTCGAAATCCTTCAACCATGGCATAACTATTTTTGAAGTGATTTAATTCTCACACCATATTAAGTAATAGGGTGAGATTAATCAAAGGGGGGAATGTGGCAGGTGTAGGCCTGTGATCCATTTTGTCTGATATAAGCAAGCGAGCCTAGCTAGCTTGACCTGTAAATGAAGCTAGTGGAGAGGCCTATGGGAATTGCACATCCCCCAATCTGCCTGTAGAGCTGGAACACAGCGAGGATATAGCAAGAATATTGAACTAGCTTAGATAAGCAGAACTGGAAGATGGAAAAATACAGAAAAATGTTTAAAAGTTACTGATAAGAAAGTACATCTGCAAGGGATTTAATTGGGACTGCTGACAGATGAGTTGCAGAGCCCTGCTCCCCTACATGCACAAATTGGATCTATGGCCTTGAGAGTATGAAAGTAACAAGTTGATGAACTGGCCATTGTAATTGGGACTAGAAGGGGGGTAAGCAGGTGCTGAGCCCACTGGAGGAACATAATTGGATGAGCATATCAGTACCGGCACCAATGGAAGGGGTACGGGAGGTACGGGAGAGTACCGGGACCAATGAAATGTTTTTCTATACCTAGAATGGAGTGAAAGTCTATAAAAGTTGTTGTATTGCTAGAAAATTTTGCTCAGCCATTTTGAAATTGACTTTGCTTGAGACTTGTTCACAAATAAATGATTTGGACCTTCTGAACAGACTCCTGGTATTATTGGTTTGTCTGCGCTCTGCTGCTACAATAGGGTGAGATTAATCAAAGGGGGGAATGTGGTAGGCGAGGGCCTATGATCCATGGTGTCTGAAATGAACAGACAGGCCTAACAAGCTTGACCTGTAAATGAAGCCTGTGGAGAGGCCCATAGGAATTGCACATCCCCCAATATGCTGCTATTGTACAAATGAAGCTTAGCAAAGAATAATCAGCTTAGCTGAGCAGAATTGAAACTCAGAAAATATAGAAAAATAAGTTTAAATACCACTGATAAGAAAGTACAGCTGCAAAGAATTTAATTAAAACTGCTGACAGAAAGGTTACAGTGTGGCAGGTGCAGGCCTGTGATCCACGGTGTCTGACATAAGCAGGCAGGCCTAGCTAGCTTGACCTGTGAACTGCAGAACTGAAAGATGGAAAAATACAGAAAAATATGTTTAAAAGTTACTGATAAGAAAAAGTACATCTGCAAGGAATATAATTGGGAGTGCTGACAGATGAGTTGCAGAGCCCTGCTCCTCTGCATGCACAAATTGGTTCTATGGCCTTGAGAGTGTGAAAGTAACAAGTTGATGAACTGACCATTGTAATTGGGACTAGAAGGGGGGTATGCAGGTGCCATGCCCACTGAAGGAACATAATTGGATAAGCTTATCAGTACCGGGACCAATGGAAGGGGTACGGGAGGTATGGGAGAGTACCGGGACCAATGAAATGTTTTTCTATACCTAGAATGGAACAGAAGTCTATAAAAGTTGTTGTAATGCTAGAAAACTTTGCTCAGCCATTTTGAAATTGACTGGTTCGAGACTTGTGCACAAATAAATGATTTGGACCTTCTGAACAGACTCCTGGTATCATTGGTTTGTCTGCGCTTTGCTGCTACATATTCTTGGTGCGTTGGCCGGGAAGTTGTGGAATCAAAGTGTATATAGGGCAATATACCACGACTTTCCGCCTCTATAGGCTTGGTCCTGCCGGGATCGCGCCCTTCCGACGAGGGCTGCTCCCTGGCGCCGCCGGTCCCTTGTATCGGAGGGAGCTGGCCGGACCTCGGCGGGTGCCGGGCCCGGCTGGAGCCAACGCCTCGAACCCGAGTGAGGGGAGTCCGAGGTCCAACTCATGCGCCTGCTTGGGAAGTTTGAGGACCGGATCCGGTGAGTATAGTTTTGATTTGGTGTCTAGACAGAAATAGAAAGAGCAGTACTGCCATTGGAACTTGGAATTTGGAATTTGTAATCTCGAGATATTGGGAATTGGTAAGAGAGCCTGATCACCTCTCAAGGAAGGGCCGAGTAACCCCGCATGGGAATTCGCCGGGTGAAACCCCCATCCTTATTGTAATTGGGAAAAAGACTAGTCAGAATAGATAGAAACGAATGCATTCTGGGATACGTTGCTAGCATGATTGTGTGAACGAAGTGTGAATGAGAGGTCTGGCAGCACGGACCAAGTGAAGGCGGACCCCTGAGTAGTGCATTTCCTGACCGGGCGACCGCGTTCAGGTCGCGAAAAGGGGGAAGCGATTGTCGTCCTGTCTTGTTATTTGTATTCCTTATACGTTTCCAGGGCCGTGAGGACCCCTTACCCATGGTCCGCCCTCCTTTTCCCTACTGTCTGTTATTGCGCGCACACATCGAAATGGGAGGGGCGGGGTCTACTAGAAACACTCCATTAGAATGTATGATCGCACATTTTAAAGAGGGATATTCAGGAGATTATGGTATTAAAATGACAGCAGCCCGTTTGCAGATTTTGTGTACTAGGGAGTGGCCCGATCTAGACCCCATCTGGCCCCGAGAGGGAACGTTCAATGTAGAGATTATTCAGTCAGTACACCGTAGAGTGCGGATAGCACACCCTGCTCAGTACCCCTATATAGATTCCTGGTTAAGTATTTGTGAAGATCCGCCCCCCTGGGCGCAGCGCTGTTATGAGGAACAGTGCAGAATAATGTTAGCTAAGAAAGATTCTAGTCAGAAAACACAACAGCCTAAAACGAAAGAGCAGGATAAGAAGTCCAGAAAGAAGCCCATCCTGGTAGATCCTGATTCCCCAGAAATAATTCCCAGACAGCCCCGAACCCCAGGTCCGATAAGAGTAGCCCGGCGTCCTGCCCCAGAACCCCAGCGACGGCCGGAGCAGGACCGAACTCCTGACCCACCTCCCGAAGGGGAGAGAGAGGAATCAGCTGAAGAAGAGGATGCTATAAAAAGCGAGTCAGAAGCAGAGGTAGAAGAGGAAAAAAAAGAGAATGCCCCAGGTGAGGAGGATAGCGAACAAGAGACTCAAGTGGTTGCTAGTGCCAGCAAGCCAGCAAAAGATATACCCAAAGTGAAACCTGTCGAGAAAAAGAAAGTGACCCCTTCGAAGACAATTACAAAAATAACCCTTAGATCCCAAAAGACACCTACTGCCAAAATGCTGCCTTTACGGCAAGTCCCGGGAGTGCCCGTAAAGAATGATAATGATGAGGTGGTAGCGGGACCCCTACCTTATGTGTATATCCCTTTCTCTACAACTGATTTGTTAAATTGGAGGTCGCATTATGCCTCCTATACTAGTAAGCCCCAGGAACTGACAGAATTAGTAACTACTATTATGGAAACTCACCAACCCACTTGGCCAGATTGCCGCCAGCTCCTGACTACCCTATTCACGACAGAGGAGCGAGCACGAATTAGAAAAGCAGCTATTGAGTGGATGGCAGATAACCCTGTAGCTCCAGGACAGGGACTGAACAGAATAGACCATCGGGAAGCGGCCCAGAGAGAATTCCCGAATGAAGACCCCCATTGGGATCCAAATACAGAAGAAGGAACCACAGCCCTAGCCCGTTTTCGCCAAGGCTTTTTACAAGGCCTGAAAAGGGGGGGCCAGAAAGCTATGAACCTTTCCAAAGTTGCAGGAGTTATCCAAGGTGTAGATGAGAGCCCCGCAGATTTTCATGAAAGATTAACTGAAGCATACAGAATGTATACTCCCTATGATCCCGAGGCACCAGGAAGTTTATGTATGGTGAATTCTGCTTTTGTAAACCAGTCTCAACCAGACATTAGACGTAAATTACAGAAATTAGAAGGGTTTGCGGGCATGAATGCAACACAGTTACTGGAAGTCGCTCATAAAGTGTATGTGAATCGTGATACTGAAAGACAGAGAGAATGTGATAGAAAGATGAAGAAGAAAGCTGATTTTTTGGCTGCGGCCATAGTTGAACAGAAAAGGGGAGGTGTCCCTAGTCGAAGGAGCAGAGGAAGGGGGCGGGGTCAAGGCGGAGGCCGGACCCAGAAGCTAGGCGTGAACCAATGTGCCTACTGTAGAGAACAAGGACATTGGAGAGATACATGCCCGCAACTCGCAGACGCCCAGCAAGATGACGACAACGATCATCAGTGGCGAGAAGAAAGACGAGGCTATCCCCGAAACCGAGGAGGAGCCAATCGAGAACAATTCCAGCGAGAAAGAGGAGGAGGAGCCATTCAAGCATTGGCCACAACGATCCAGGATGAAAATGACGTGGATTAGGACAGACCGGGCTCCAAGTTTGCTTTAGGTCTCCAGGAGCCTATGGTCGGAATACAAATAGGAGACCAAATTATGGACTTTATGGTTGATACTGGAGCACAACATTCAGTAATAGACAAAAAGATAGCCCCATTTTCTACAAAAGCAGTCACCATTATAGGAGCAACTGGTGCCAAAGCTACAAAATCTTTTCTTCAAAATCAAATATGCAGTCTAGGAGGACAGCAAATAACTCATCAATTCCTTTACATGCCCGAATGTCCAGTGCCACTACTGGGACGAGATATGTTAGCCAAGCTTCAAGCACAAATATCTTTCTCTGAACAAGGAGAAATGCAAATGACAGTAAATCCCCAAGCCAAACCGGCAGGAATAATGCTGCTGACAGTTCCCCGAGAAGAAGAATGGAGGTATTACATTGATGACTCTATCCAAGATACTTATTTTGAACAAACTTTAAAGAACATTCATGCACCACCTGGAGTATGGGCAGAAGGCAGTCCCCCAGGCCTAGCCAAGCATATAGCTCCAGTAATTGTAACTCTCAAACCTAGTGCTACACCAGTGCACGTCAAACAGTACCCTCTCCCAAGAGCTGCAATTGAAGGCATTCATCGTCACCTACAGAGATTGCTCGAGTATGGCCTACTAAAAGTATGTCAATCCCCATGGAACACTCCACTTTTGCTAGTAAAGAAACCTGGGAGAGATGATTATCGCCCAGTACAAGACTTAAGAAGAGTAAATGATGCAGTTTTATTTAGCTGTATTTATATCCCGCTTTTCACTGGAACTATACATCCAGTTGTACCCAATCCTTACACTCTTCTAGGACTGATACCTGCTGAAGCTACCCATTTCACCGTACTGGATTTAAAAGATGCATTCTTTTGCATAAGATTAGCCCCTGTAAGTCAAATATTGTTTGCATTTGAATGGCAGGACCCCGTCTCTGGAAGAGGGGGCCAACTCACCTGGACAAGATTACCCCAAGGATTCAAGAACTCGCCTACCATCTTTAGTGCTGCACTAAATCAAGACCTTTCAAGTTATCCAGTGGCCCCGGGGAAGAGAGTGCTTCTCCAATACGTGGATGATCTGCTGATAGCTGCCATATCAGAAAGTGAATGTATACTAGCCACCAAAGACCTCTTGCAGTTACTAGATGAAGCTGGATACAAAGTTTCCAGAGCCAAAGCACAGCTATGCCAAAAAGAAGTGAAATACTTGGGTTTTCGTATAACCCAAGGGAGCCGAAGATTGGGCAGAGAAAGAAAAGAAGCAGTATGTAGAATCCCAACTCCAACAACCAGAAAGCAAGTCAGAGCCTTTCTGGGAGCGGCAGGATATTGCCGAATCTGGATACCTAACTTTGCCCAAATTGCCAAACCACTGTATGAAGCCACAAAAGGAGAAGAAAAGTCGCCACTGGAGTGGGGACTTGAGCAGGATACAGCCTTCCAGAAGTTAAAAGAAGAATTGATGTCATCACCAGCACTTGGACTACCAGATGTCCACAAGCCTTTCCACTTGTTTGTACATGAAGCACAGGGAAATGCTTTAGGCATGTTGACTCAGAAATTGGGAAATTGGGAGCAACCTGTAGCATACCTATCGAAACAATTGGACCCTGTGGCCAAAGGATGGCCACCATGCCTGAGAGCCGTTGCAGCTACAGCACTATTAGTGAGCGAAGCAGACAAGCTCACACTAGGACAGAACATACAAGTCACTGTGCCACATGCAGTCCTTGCCCTCATGGAACAGAAAGCAAACTATTGGCTCACCAATTCCCGAATGTTGAAGTATCAGAGTATGTTATGTGAAAACCCACAGATACAACTAGAAGTGAGCCATGCCTTGAATCCAGCCACCTTGATACCCATCAGTGAAGAACTCCCAGAACATGACTGTATCGAAGTTATGGAAACTGTGTTCTCCAGTCGACCCGACTTGACAGATGTGCCCATAGACAATCCTGACCAAATCTATTATGTTGATGGGAGCAGTCTCATTCTTGATGGACGACGCTGTGCCAGATATGCAGTCGTCACTCAACACGAAGTAGTTGAATCATCAGCTCTAGCTTCAGGCACATCAGCTCAGAAAGCCGAATTAATAGCACTTACCAGAGCATTATTGTTAGGAGAAAAACTCGTGCTAAATGTATATACAGATTCCAAATATGCCTTCACCACTCTACATGCCCATGGAGCTCTCTATAAAGAAAGAGGACTCATCACGTCCGGAGGAAAATCAGTCAAATATGGTCCCGAAATATTGATGTTACTTGATGCAGTTTGGGCCCCAACACGTGTAGCTGTCATGCATTGCAGAGGACATCAAGCAGGAAAAGTAGAAGTTGCCCGAGGAAATAGATTTGCAGATGCTTCAGCACGACAAGCAGCTATGACAGGACAGATTGCCCCACAAGCTATGCCAATGCAAGCAGCATTGTTTCCAGTACCTCTGAATTTATGGACACCACGATATACCACCAAAGAATTGGATTACTACTGTAACAAAGAAGATGGAGTACTAAAAGATGGATGGATTGAGCTGCCACCAGAAGAGGGCAGTCAACCCCCTGGACGAATAGTAATTCCTGAACTGTTAGGACCATCGTTTGTCAAAGCTTTCCATGAAGCCACCCATTATGGCAAAAGTGCTATGGAAAAAGCACTCAGACCACATTTTTACATCCCTCTATTGACAACCATATCAGCTTCAGTAGCACGGCAATGTCAAACTTGTGCCAAGAATAATGCCAAGCAAGGCCTTATAACGGCACCCCGAGTTCAGTCAGGAGGTGTGACCCCCATGCACAACCTCCAAATTGATTTTACCGAAATGCTAAGAGCCAATGGATACCATTACTTATTAGTGTTAGTTTGTACTTTCTCTGGGTGGGTAGAAGCCTTCCCAACCAGAACTGAGAAAGCCCGAGAAGTTACCAAAGTTTTAATGAGAGAGATTGTCCCTAGATTCGGAATTCTAGCAGTAATAGGGTCAGACAATGGACCCTAATTTGTCTCCCAAGTTACTCAACAGTTAGCTAAAGCTTTGCAGATACAATGGAAACTCCACACTGCATACAGACCCCAGAGTTCAGGGAAAGTTGAGCGAATGAATCGTACCTTAAAAGCCCAAATGTCCAAGCTTTGTCAGGAGACACACTTGAAGTGGCCCCAAGTGCTCCCGATAGCCTTACTCAGAATACGCTCAGCTCCTGTAAAATCAACAGGATTTTCCCCTTTTGAAGTTTTGTATGGTAAACCCCCACCAATAGTGCAGGGAATTAAAGGAAGTCTAGCCCAAATTGGTTCAGAAATAACCAGGCAAGAACTCCTAGCTCTTAGTTTTGTTCTGCAGACTCTCCATACGTGGATCCAAGACCAGTTGCCTATCAACTTGACGGAACCCTTGCATCCCTATTAGCCTGGTACCTCGGTGTGGATCAAAGATTGGAAGAAGACACCGCTGGAACCCCATTGGAAGGGACCGTACACCGTCATCCTGTCTACCCCAACTGCAGTAAAGGTAGCCGAGATTGACGCCTGGATCCACCACAGCAGAGTCAAGCCCGCCGCTGATCCTGAACCTGAGCAGTGGACAGCAGAGCAGCATCTTGATGCACCCTTGCGAGTTACTTTGAGACGGCAACCAGCAACTTAGACACTTCATCACAGTGCCTTGCAGTAGCCAAGTCTTTCGAAGAGGATTGCTGTTTTCCATGCAGCAAAGTTTTGTTTCAACGAACCCAATCTGCGTGCGATTTTGCACAACTATTTTAATACTATATTGAACCATACTTCAAAACCAACTGAATTGCTAAGTTGGTTGAGGTGTGATGGACAACTTGAGGATCTTCAATCAACACTCAGCACCCGTTAAATTGCTTCATTAGCAAACGGGACGAAGAAAAGAGAACGTCGTGATCAAGATCAGCAAGCTGAGGATTCAGAAGAACTCCAATCAACATCAACATGCATCTTTACTTTTGCTTTGCTTTGGTTGCCTTCTTTGGAGGTTTTGAACAGACCTATGCTTTACCTCCATGCACTGCTTGCATTACTTCTACTCGAACTGGACTGAAAGTAACTCAGACTTTGATTTATCATTCTTACTATACCTGCAAGGGAACAGTGACTAGGTGTGTCTATAACACCACTGAACTAAATGTTTGCACTCATGGCAAAATTAGAGCATGCTATAATCCGCATCAGAATCCAACCTATTACACGATGGAAATACGATGGAAGGATGCAGATGAACCTATAATAGCTGCTACGCCACTACTTAAGGACATTACTAAACCTGCTGTTTTGAATTTTGATGCCTGTAATGTCATTAACAGAGATAGTTATTCCACCTGTGGTACATGGGAGAAAGCGTATCGAAATGACCATAAGTACATGTGTCCAGAAGGTGCCACAAATTGGTGGAAGTGTACAGGTAAAACGGGATCAGGCTATAGTACTGCACCAGCGGCAGACTACTATTGCCCGTATTGGGGATGTGTTTTTTATGCTACCTGGAATACTGGTATAACTGATGAGAAAATAGATAAATGAATGGCTACTTTAACCAAGCCAACCACAAATGATAAATGTCAGAAAGATGCTTGTAACCCCTTACACTTACGTATACACAATCCCCATGCATGGAAACAAGGATACAAGTTTGGTTTGCGTATTGCTGGAGGGGCAGTAGATCCAGGAACCATTGTGTATATCAGATTGAATACCCAAGCCCACAAGTCATCCAAATATCATATTCATAATACCTTTTATGAAGCCATGCATGTAAATAAGTTTGAGATCCCTCATCCCTCACAGAATTTATTTTTAGAATTAGCCGGAGCAGTAGTATCTAGTCTTAAGATCTCAGATTGTTATTTCTGTGGCGGAACCCAAATGGGAGATCAGTGGCCCTGGGAAGCCCAAGAATTGAATTATTCTATGATTTACAATCAGACTGAATTACACAAGACTACCAGTGAATGGGTGTTAGCGCACTCAATCGTTGGACGTCTTTGCTATGCCAGAACTGGACCCCAATTCACCCAAAAGGTAGGACAGCTGGTCTGTCTTAGCCAGAAGTACTATAATGCCACGACCAAAAAGACAGCATGGTGGTCAGGAATCAGACACCCTGAACCTCCTAACCCATTAGCCAGATTTCCTGAACTTGCAGGTTTATGGACTAATGTTGCCAAAGTCCAAGCCTGGCAAGCCCCACCTGGCCTATATTGGATCTGTGGAAACCGAGCGTATGCACAACTCCCGCCACACTGGGGAGGAGCATGTGTCTTAGGAACCATCAGACCTTCTTTCTTTCTTTTAAACACTGAACATGGAGAACAATTAGGATACCCAGTATACACTACCCACCGACACAAAAGAGCACTAAGACAGAAGAGAGAAGCCTTACAGATAGGCAAGTGGGAGAAATGGCAAGGTGATGATTGGCCACCAGAAAGGATCATCGAGTATTATGGACCTGCCACTTGGAATGATGATGGTATGTGGGGTTATCGGACCCCAGTCTATATGATTAATCGTATTATTCGTTTACAAGCAGTAGTTGAAATAATAACCAATGAAACTAGCCAAGCTCTTACACTTTTAGCTAGACAAAGTACTCAGATGCGCACTGCTATATATCAGAACCGCTTAGCACTTGATTATTTGCTAGCAGCTGAAGGAGGAGTATGTGGTAAACTGAATTTAACTAATTGCTGTTTGAAAATAGATGATAAGGGTCAAGTAGTTGAAGAAATTGCTAAAGATATGCAAAGACATGCTTATGTGCCAGTACAAACTTGGCACTCATTGAAATTCCCTAACTGGTTTGCTAACCTCTTTTCATGGGTGGGAGGATTTAAAACTTTCATTGTATTAGTACTAATTCTTGTTGTTGTTATTTTCTTATTACCATGTTTAATCCCATGTTGTATGCGTTCTATTCATAACACTATTGATAGCACAGTAGAGCGGAAGACCGCCACTAAAATAATGGCTTTGTATAAAGCCAGTCCTAGTCGAAATCCTTCAATCATGATGTGATTCTTCAAAAGGTGATTTAATTCTCACACCTTATTAAGGGGGGAATGTGGCAGGTGCTGGCCTGTGATCCACGGTGTCTGACATAAGCAGGCAGGCCTAGCTAGCTTGACCTGTAAGTGAAGCCTGTGGAGAGGCCCATAGGATTGCACATCCCCCAATATGCTGCTATAGTAAGATAGAATTCAGTAGAAGTATTGAATTAGCTGAGATAAGCAGAACTGCAGAACTGAAAGATGGAAAAATACAGAAAAACATGTTTAAAAGTTACTGATAAGAAAAAGTACATCTGCAAGGAATATAATTGGGAGTGCTGACAGATGAGTTGCAGAGCCCTGCTCCTCTGCATGCACAAATTGGTTCTATGGCCTTGAGAGTGCGAAAGTAACAAGTTGATGAACTGACCATTGTAATTGGGACTAGAAGGGGGGTATGCAGGTGCCATGCCCACTGAAGGAACATAATTGGATAAGCTTATCAGTACCGGGACCAATGGAAGGGGTACGGGAGGTACGGGAGAGTACCGGGACCAATGAAATGTTTTTCTATACCTAGAATGGAACAGAAGTCTATAAAAGTTGTTGCAATGCTAGAAAACTTTGCTCAGCCATTTTGAAATTGACTGGTTCGAGACTTGTGCACAAATAAATGATTTGGACCTTCTGAACAGACTCCTGGTATCATTGGTTTGTCTGCGCTTTGCTGCTACAACAGTGCCCTGCTTCCCCACATGTGCTAACTAGTTAAATGGCCTTGGAGGAGAAAAGTAACGAAGTTGGTGAACTGACCATTGTAATTGGGACTAGAAGGGGGGTGAGCAGGTGCTAAGCCCAGTCAAAGGACATAATTGGATAGCCTTATCAATACCGGAACCAATAGAAGGGGTACGGGAGGTTACCAGGACCAATGAAATGTTTTCCTATACCTAGAATGGAGAATAAGTCTATAAAAGTTGTTGTTTTGCTAGAAACCATTGCTCAGCCATTTTGAATTTGATTCTGCTTGAGACTTGTGCACAAATAAATGATTTGGATCTTCTGAACAGACTCCTGGTGTAGCAGCAGATAAGCATGCAATAAATAAATCCAGGAGTCTTTTCAAGGATCCAAGCCAGTTTAATGTGCACATGGCTCAAGCAATAAGCAATTTCAAAATGGCTGAGCAATGGCTTCTAGTAAAACAACAACTTTTATAGCTTTCTTGTCCATTCTAAGCATAGGCAAACTTTTCATTGGTCCCAGTACCCCTCTCACCCATCTATTGGTCCCGGTACTGATATGGCTACCCAATCGGGACTCTGGTCTGGGCCCAGCACCTGGTTGCCCCCCTTCTAGTCCCAATTACAATGGTCAGTGTCTCCAACTTGTTACTTCTCTCCTCCAAGGTCGCTGAGCTTGTTAAAACATATGGGAAGCAGAGGCACTGTGACCTTGCTCTCTGCAGAGTTAATTAATTCCATAGAAGCATAGCACACCTTATCAGTACCAATTAAACTTGTTTTTCTTTATTTTCTAAGTTTCGTTTCTGCTTAGCTATGTTCAGTTAAACTGAGTTAAGTTTCAATTCTATGGTGTCATCATTCAGGGGGGTTTTCATTCCTCTGGGCCTAACTACAGGCTTCAGTTACAGGTCAAGCTGCTCAGGCCTGTCTGCTTAGTTCAATTAGCATGGATCATAGGCCGTCGCCTACCACATTCCCCCCTTTGATTATTCTCACCCGCATGTTAATAAGGTGTGAGAATCAAATCACATAATACTAGGTAAAGGTATCACTCTGTGGTATAGGGTAGTAAGTTCACATAGCTAATATCTTTGTAGCTGTCTTACGCTCTACAGTGTTATTAATAACTGAAGTTATCATTTGCAAGCAAAATGGCAAGAAACAAGGGAGCAACAGGCAGATAGTCAAAGTCCATAGTTTGGCAAGAGTGGGAAAAAGAACTAAAGGATTAGAAGGTTCGGTTGCATCTTTGTTGTGCTGTCGTAAAGCTTCTGATTTAGACAGACCAGCTGTCCATCCTTCGTAGTAGATTGTGGTCCAGTCCGAACAAAACACAAACTGTCAACAATGGGGTGGGCCAATACCCACTCACTAGTAGTATTATGTAAATCAGTCTGATTGTATAGGATAGAATAGTTCAGTTCTTGCGTCTCCCAGGGCCACTGATCTCCCATCTTAGTTCCTCCACAATAGAAACAGTCAGAAGTGTGGAGACTAGATGCTATTGCTCCAGTAAGTTCAAGAAACAAGTTCTGGTGGTGGTATGAGGAATTGCAACGGTGGCTTGCATAGCCTTGTAGAAAGTCAAGATCTAGAACAACTTTTGGATTGGAGAGTATACCAATGCAAGTATAGGAAGAATGATAAAACAAGGTCTGAGTGACCTTCGGTCCAGTTCATGTTGTACTTATACAGGCTGCCCAGGGAGATAAGGCAAAAGTCATTTCAAAGCACTCCAAGGCTGCTGCCAAAATAAAGCAATAATAATAATTCATAATGGGCATAGTCTCTGGAAAATTGGTGGAACTGTCGACTTCCACAACAGATAACAGATGTAGGGTTGATTGTAGATCCTCAAGCTTCTGCCGTACGTAGACCTACCAGCGTTTTGGCAGGAGTAGGGCTGTAGATTCCAAAGTATCACTGTCCTCTGGGATGTCTCAATTTCTTAAAATATCATAGCATAGTCTCTTAGGCTATTATTGCTTCCTTAGAGCAGTTCACTCTTTAGGAGATCAAAACAGTCTTTTCAGAGTATTTAAACACAGTCTCTTAGAAGATTCAATTTCTTAACACAACACAGTCTCTTTCTGATGATTGCAGGT
The DNA here is from genome assembly GCA_033557465.1 of Ichthyophis bannanicus. NCBI lineage: Eukaryota > Metazoa > Chordata > Amphibia > Gymnophiona > Ichthyophiidae > Ichthyophis > Ichthyophis bannanicus. The sequence continues at coordinate 872,409,434 of CM066031.1, forward strand.
TTTTTCAGATGCGAGGCTTACCTTCAGATAAACAAACAGTCTTGAAATAGTGCAGTTTCTGAGGGACCAATAAGTCTTAGGTCCGTGGTTGTTGTCGTAGGGTGAGGTGCAATGGAGTCTCAGGATGCTGTACAGTAGTCCAGTGATCAGGTTCAAGAGCAGCTGCTGGCTTCACTTGATTATGATGGGTCCAAGGTTCAAATTCTGCGACTTTTACTGCAGTTGGAGTTGTTGACAGGATGACGACATAGGGTCCCCTCCAATGCAGGGCTAACAGTATCTTTCTCCACTCTTTGATCCACACCGAGACTCCAGGCTTGAAAGGATGCAGGGGTGCAGGCAAATTGATGAGTAATCGATTTTGTACTCAGGTATGAAGACTTCTGCAAAACAGAACTTAAAACCAATAGTTCATGTCTAATAATTTCAGATCCTATCTGTCTCATATCTCCTTTTATTTCCTATACAATAGGCAGGGGTTGCCCATACAGAATCTCAAAAAGGGAAACTCCTAAAGACTTAGCAGGGGCTAAGTATATCCTAAGAAGGGCTATGGGAAGAACCTGGGGCCACTTCAGGTAAACCTCTTGGCAAAGTTTAGACAACTGAGATTTCAGGGTTCTATTCATATATTCTACTTTTCCTAAATTCTGAGATCTATAGGCAGTATGTATCTATTAATATCAATATCTTGGGGCTATACTTAATGGACTTGCTTCCTAAGGTTATCCACCCTCATTCTTTGTACAGGGCCCCATATGCATGCAAGGTTGTAAGGGTATACTTGAAATCTGGGTACACATTTAGACAGGGCTCTTTTCCTATTGTTAGTGCTCTAGTGAGGACTATCAGTTCAGCTTTCTGTGGTGAAGTTTCTGGGGCCAGGGCTGAGGACTCAACTACCAAATCAGGGGTCACCACTGCATATCTAGCACAACAATGTCCATTGATGATGAAACTGCCTTCAGCCACAAAGAAAGTCTGTTCAGGGTTCTCCAGAGGGACATCAGTCAAATCCAGGTGGCTTGAGAATACAGTGTCCATAATTTCTAAACAGTCATGATCAGGGGATCAAGACCAACTGATAACAACATAGCAGGATTGAAAGCTTGACTGACCCTTCAGTTGTATCTGGGGTTTTCACACAACATACTCTAATATTTCAACATTCATAGATTTGTTAGCTAGTAATTTCCTTTGTGAAGGGATTTTTTCTTTTAGTTTTTGCTTACTAGGAAGGCTGTAGCTGTAACAGCTTCTCAAATAAGGTCCAAGAGATTGAGTCAACACTCCCAGAACATTTCCTTGCGACTCATGAACATAGAGACTGTAAGGTTTTCTGGACATCTGGTAGACCCAGAATTGGTGACAACATCAGAGTGTTTTTTTCAAAGATCAAAAGACTGCATCCTGTTCAAGTCCCCATTCCTCTGGAGACATTTCCATTCCTTTGATAGCTTGATACAATGGTTTTTTTTTGGGGGGGGGTTTTCTCTAGCAGCGCAAAATTGGGGATCCATATACAACATACTCTGTGGCACCCAAGAAGGCTCTCACTTGCCTCCTGGTGATTGGAGTAGGAATACTGCATACAGCTGCTTTGCGTTCTGGTAAGGGTTCCAGGCGTCGAATTCCGCTGGACAACTGGAATCCTAGGTATTTAACTTGTTTGACATAATTATGCTTTGGCTCTTGAGACTTTGTATCCAGCCTCATTAAAAAGGTGCAAGAGTTCACTGGTGGCTGGTGGACATTCACTTTCTGAGTTGGTGGTTATGAGCAAGTTGTCCACATATTGAAGTAGAATTTTTTCTTTTTTTTTTTTCTTGAGTTTCTGGATAACTTGTCAAATCTTTTGCTGAGTGAGGCGAGTTCTTGAATTCTTGAGGTAATCTTGTCCAGATGAGTTGGCCCCGCCTCCTTGTAGTGGGGTCTTGGGCTAAGCGTATACAGAAAAAGGCATCTTTTTAAGTCCAGAATGATGAAATGTATAGCTTCAGCAGAGATCAGTTCCAAGAGAATATAAGGATTTTGGTACCACTGGTTGTATAGTTTCAGCTGCATCATTCATTCTTTCTTAGATCCTGCACTGGGCGGTAATCACCTGTCCCAGGCTTCTTGACTGGCTTGAGGGTGACAATGGCAGGGGCTATGTTCTTCGCTAGGCCAGGTGGATTATCTTCTGCCCATCCTCCAGGTGGGGCTATGAGGTTGGTAAGTGTACAGCTTGTTGCTTTGGATGCAGGTGAATAGAACCGCCATTCTTCTTCTTGGGGACAGTTAACACCATCAGGCCAGCAGATTTTGAGTTTCATTTTTTTCCCCTTCAACAAAGGATATCTGTGCTTGAAGCTTTGCAAGCAGGTCTCGGCCCAAAAATGGAATAGGGCATTCAGGCATATACAGGAACTGGTACATTATTATTATTTTTTTTTTCTAGTTCACACATGTGGTTCTGCAGAAAAGGCTTTGCGAGAAAAACACAGGGGCTACTGGCTTTAGTATTCTGCTCCTGTATCCCCCATAAAAGTCCATATATTGGTCCCCTATTTTTCAGACTGACTCCTGGGGACCCAGGGAAACTGGAGAGTCCGGTCTGGCCTAGTCTTCATCCATGCTGTAGCCCTCTTCGGCTGCCACTCACGCTATAGCTGCTTCACTCTCGTGCTGAAACACTGTGCTTGGTTTATTGTTTTATGACTTTGCAATCAAGTACTCCCTCGGGAGTCAAGATACGGGCATTCACTTCTCTAATGTCCTTCTTTTTCTATAATGGGCGCACTCACACCCAGTTTTCACATCCGCTGCTCCTTCGATTAGGAAAACTTCCACATCATCCAACTAAAATATCTGTTCTCTTTTTCCCATCTTACAATTTTTACATTCTCTGTCCTTCTTCAACAATCCACATACTTTCTGATAAACTTTCATTTAACCATTATGCCCGCAAATTCATCCAGTTCTCTGCAATTTCCGTTCATTAGTTCAATCAAGTCCTAAAACTTCTCAGTGTATAATGCAGTTTTTTCAGTTCTAAACAAGTCTGGTCAGCTGACTTTCACTTCTAGTCCGGAGGGGGTGGACATTCCCCTGTTGCAGAGGTGGCTAGCAAACTACTTGGGAATCTGTAGTCCCCCCCCCTCTCCTGGATTCTGTTTCTCCTAGCAATGCTCTATCCCGGAGGTTGATTTTTTTTTTTTTTTTAAGGATCCACTTCTCTGCTGTGGGCACATTAGTTCACGCCCACTGGGGGGGGGGGGGGTTGACATCATCGTTGGACTGGGCTCCATCCCCCCCTTAAGCACTCTGAACTGAACTACTTACAGAGAGAGAGAGAGAGATGAGACAGGATATCTAGAAATTCTGGGGCAAAATCCTGATTGGGACAGAGACATTTCATAATCTTCAGTAAATCCCTTACTGAAATTCTTGATCATACTTGAAAAGACACTTATTATTTCTGTAAACATAGGGCAGGCAGGAAACACTTAGATTGAGCACATACATCCATTATGCTTCTTATAGAGAGAACTATAGCTATCTGTCAGCATGTCTCTGCAAAAGAAATTATTTTTTTAGTTCAGGAAGCAAATATTTAAAAGACATTCCGGATATTTTTCATAAAATACAGTACACCTTTCCCTTTTTTTTTTAAATACAGAAAAGCTAACTGATTTGTTCATTAGTAACCAGCACAGAGGGGAAGCATGCATTCAAATGACTTATACTCATTCATAAAAAGATAAACTTTGTTTTTAAAACTTTTGGTTAAACAGAGCTAGTGAAACCAGAGAAAAAACTAATTATAAATTCATCACGCTTCGATTAAATGAAGAGACTTTTCAAATCGGCAGTCCCTTTTCATTCCTAGGAGAAATCTCCTGCACTCTCCAGCTGTCTCTCCAGAACCTTTTTTTTTTTTTTTTTTTTTTTAAGGATATGTGGAAGCCACACCCCTCTGCTCGCGGGGAAACAATTGAACTGTGCTCATAAAAAGAGACTTCTCATTCACATGGACAGAGATGCCAGAAAAAAACAATTTAAATCAATGTTAAGTCGTGATCTAATTACTTTGTAGATCAAAGGAAAAACAAAAACAGTTCTTTATCATTTCCTATTTAAACTGTTTCAGTGCTTACTGAAAATTTGAACATACAGCCGACAGAAATTCCTCTCACTTGGTCCGCAACCCATAAGGGATTAATACAAACTTAATCCTTTTCAGGCTAAACCCAAAAACTATCGGGACCCACAATCCTGACTAAACATTCTTATTAAATGATAAATAAATGATATATATTACATAACCACAGCAGAAGGAACAAAAACATATTAAATAAAACAGGTACAATTTGCCTGAAATAAGCACAAACTACCAGCATTGAGGTTTAAGCCTGCACAAGATTAGAAAGACGACACTAGACATTCTTTCCTTCAGACACGCCCCCTGTCAGTTTTTCACACTGCAGTAGAAAAACTAACTGGGTCAGACCAGCTTTTTGATTTCTAAAAATGACTGTAGGTGTTTTGGGTCTTCATTCTGCTCTATTAATACAATTTCTTAATCAGTGAACTGTCACAAATTACTCAACAGAATAATCTCACATATATAACAAAAGGGAAACTCGCAGTTTCAACAGATAGCAAAAATCAAATACACAGGACGGACAATACACCAAACGCTTCATCCGTTTCGCGACCTAGACGCAGTCACCCGACTAGGAACTGCGCTAGTCCAGAGTCCACTCTGCTTGGTCCGTGCTGCCAGACCTCTCATTCACACTTCATTCACACAATCATGCTAGCAACGTATCTTAGAATGCATTCCTTTCTATCTATTCTGACTAGTCTTTTTCCCAATTACAAAAAGGATGAGGGTTTCACCCGGCGAATTCCCATGCGGGGTTACTCGGCCCTTCCTTGAGAGCTCTCTTACCAATTCCCAATATCTCGAGATTACAAATTCCAAGTTCCACTGGCAGTACTACTCTTTCTATTTCTGTCTAGACATACCAAAAACCCAGTCCTGTCTGCTCTGACCAGGCTGAATCATGATTCTCTAAGTTTTCAAACTGCAGTTCTAACTCATCTGTCTAGACAGGTTTTCAAAACTATACTTACCAGATCTGGTTCCCAAGCTTCTGAGTTGGATCCTGGACTCCCCGGGTCGGAAGTGTTGGCCAGCTGGACTCAGTGCCTGCTGAGGCCAGGCAGAACTCCCTCCGATACAAGAGGATCGGTGGGCCCAGGGAAATTCCCCTGCGTCGGATTGGCATGGTTCCAACTGGACCAAACCCCAAGGCGAATTACGTGGATTTATTCACTTGAACACTATCCACCACTCGCACTTCCCGGCCAACGCACCAAGAATGTAGCAGCAGATAAGCATGCAATAAATAAATCCAGGAGTCTTTTCAAGGATCCAAGCCAGTTTAATGTGCACATGGCTCAAGCAATAAGCAATTTCAAAATGGCTGAGCAATGGCTTCTAGTAAAACAACAACTTTTATAGCTTTCTTGTCCATTCTAAGCATAGGCAAACTTTTCATTGGTCCCAGTACCCCTCTCACCCATCTATTGGTCCCGGTACTGATATGGCTACCCAATCGGGACTCTGGTCTGGGCCCAGCACCTGGTTGCCCCCCTTCTAGTCCCAATTACAATGGTCAGTGTCTCCAACTTGTTACTTCTCTCCTCCAAGGTCGCTGAGCTTGTTAAAACATATGGGAAGCAGAGGCACTGTGACCTTGCTCTCTGCAGAGTTAATTAATTCCATAGAAGCATAGCACACCTTATCAGTACCAATTAAACTTGTTTTTCTTTATTTTCTAAGTTTCGTTTCTGCTTAGCTATGTTCAGTTAAACTGAGTTAAGTTTCAATTCTATGGTGTCATCATTCAGGGGGGTTTTCATTCCTCTGGGCCTAACTACAGGCTTCAGTTACAGGTCAAGCTGCTCAGGCCTGTCTGCTTAGTTCAATTAGCATGGATCATAGGCCGTCGCCTACCACACTGGTATCATTGGTTTGTCTGCGCTCTGCTGCTATACTGGGAAAGATGGATCTCTGTCTCTCTCTCCCCTCCCTTCCATTTTCTACTTTCTTTCTTCTCTCCCCTTCTTACTTTTCGCCACAGTAAGATTTAGCTTTTATTTAAAATATTAGAGTGTAGCAGCAAAGCGCAGACAAACCAATGATACCAGGAGTCTGTTCAGAAGGTCCAAATCATTTATTTGTGCACAAGTCTCAAGCAAGGCAATTTCAAAATGGCTGAGCAAAGTTTTCAAGCATTACAACAACTTTTATAGACTTCTGTTCCATTCTAGGTATAGAAAAACATTTCATTGGTCCCGGTACTCTCCCGTACCTCCCGTAGCCCTTCTATTGGTCCCGGTACTGATAAGTTTCTCCAATTATGTCCCTTCTGTGGGCTTCTGTAGGCATGACACCTGCCTGCCCCCCTTCTAGTCCCAATTACAATGGCCAGTTCATCAACTTGTTACTTTCACACTTTCAAGGTTATGGGACCATTTGTGCGTGCAGAAGAGCAAGATTCTGTAACTCATCTGTCAGCACTCCTCATTATTTCTCTGCAAATGTACTTTTTCTTATCAGTAACTTTTTAAACATGTCTTTTCTGTATTTTTCCATTTCTTAATTCTGCAGTTCTGCTTACCTAAGCTAATTCAATATTTCTACTGAGTTCTTTCTTACAATAGCAGCATATTGGGGGATGTGCAATCCTATATGCCTCTCCACAGGCCTCATTTACAGGTCAAGCTAGCCATGCTGGCCTGCCTATGTCAGACACCGTGGGTCACAGGCCTGCACCTGCCACATTCCCCCCTTTGATTAATCTCACCCTATTACTTAATAAGGTGTGAGAATTAAATCACTTTCTAGAAGATTCACATCCTGATTAAAGGATTCTTACTAGTTCCACTAGGGCTAGCTTTGTATAAAGCCATTATTCTAGTTGCGGTCTTCCGCTCTACTGTACTATCAATAGCACTATGAAGGGAACGCATACAACATGGGATTAAACATGGTAAGCAGAGGACAACAGCAACAAGGATTAGTACTAAGATAACGAAAGTCTTAAATCCTCCCAGCCAAGAGAAAAGGTTAGCAAACCAATTAGGAAATTTCAATGCGTGCCAAGTCTGGACTGGCACATAAGCATGTCTTTGCATATCTTTAGCAATCTCTTCAACTACTTGACCTTTATCATCTATTTTCAAACAGCAATTAGTTAAATTCAGTTTACCACATACTCCTCCTTCAGCTGCTAGCAAATAATCAAGGGCTAAGCGATTCTGGTATATGGCAGTGCGCATCTGAGTACTTTGTCTAGCTAGGAGCGTGAGAGCATGACTAGTTTCATTGGTTATTATTTCAACTACTGCTTGTAAGCGAATAATACGATTAATCATATAAATTGGGGTACGATAACCATACATACCATCATCATTCCAAGTGGCAGGTCCATAATACTCAATAATTCTTTCTGGTGGCCAATCATCACCTCGCCACTTCTCCCACTTGCCTATCTGTAAGGCCTCTCTCTTCTGTCTTGATGCTCCTTTGTGTTTGTGGGTAGTGTATACAGGGTATCCTAATTGTTCTCCATGTTCAGTGTTTAACAGGAAGAAAGAAGGTCTGATGGTTCCTAAGACACATGCTCCTCCCCATTGTGGCAGAAGTTGCGCATATGCTCGGTTTCCACAGATCCAATATAGGCCAGGTGGGGCTTGCCAGGCTTGGACTTTGGCAAGGTTAGTCCATAGACCTGCAAGTTCAGAAAATCTAGCTAATGGGTTAGGAGGTTCAGGATGTCTGATTCCTGACCACCATGCTGTCTTTTTGGTCGTGGCATTATAGTATTTCTGGCTGAGACAGACCAGCTGTCCTACCTTTTGGGTGAATTGGGGTCCAGTTCTGGCAAAGCAAAGACGTCCAACGATTGAGTGCGCTAACACCCATTCACTGGTTGTCTTGTGTAATTCAGTCTGATTGTAAATCATGGAATAATTCAATTCTTGGGCTTCCCAGGGCCATTGGTCTCCCATTTGGGTTCCGCCACAGAAATAACAATCTGTGATCTTAAGACTAGATACTACTGCTCCGGCTAATTCTAAAAACAAATTCTGTGAAGGGTGAGGGATCTCAAACTTATTTACATGCATAGCTTCATAAAAGGTATTATGAATATGATATTTGGATGACTTGTGGGCTTGGGTATTCAATCTAATATATACAATGGTCCCTGGGTCTGTTCCCCCTCCAGCAATTTGTAAACCAAACTTATATCCTTGTTTCCATGCATGGGGATTATGCACACGCAAATGTAAGGGGTTGCAAGCATCTTTCTGACATTTATCATTTGTGGTTGGCTTGGTTAGAGTAGCCATCCGTTTATCTATTTTCTCATCAGTTATACCAGTGTTCCAAGTAGCATAGAAAACACATTCCCAATATGGGCAATAGTAATCTGCCGCTGTAGCAGTACTATGCCCTGATCCTGTTTTACCTGTACACTTCCACCAATTTGTGGCACCCTCTGGACACATATACTTATGGTCATTTCGATACGCTTTCTCCCATGTACCACAGGTGGACTGACTATCTCTATTAATAGCATTACATGCATCAAAATTCAAAACAGCAGGTTTAGTAATGTCCTTAAGTGGTGGTGTAGCAGCTAATATAGGTCCATCTGCATCCTTCCATCTTATTTCCAACGTGTAATAGGATGGATTCTGATGCGGATTATAGCATGCTTTAATTTTGCCATGAGTGCAAACATTTAGTTCAGTGGTGTTATAGATACACCGAGTTATTGTGCCCTTGCAGGTATAGTAAGAATGGTAAAGCAAAGTCTGAGTTACTTTCAGTCCAGTTCTAGTAGAAGTAATGCAAGCAGTGCATGGAGGTAGAGCATAAGTCTGTTCAAAACCTCCAAAGAAGGCAACCAAGGCAAAGCAGAAGCAAAGATACATGTTGATGTTGATTGGAGTTCTTCTGAATCCTCAGCTTGCTGATCTTGATCACGACGGTCTTTTATTCTTCGTCCCGTTTGCTAATGAAGCAATTTAACGGGTGCTGAGTGTTGATTGAAGATCCTCAAGATGTCCAGCACACATTAACCAACTTAGCAATTCAGTTGGCTTGTGAAGTCTGGCTTAGTCAATGTAGTCTCAAAGTAGTGGTGTGTCAAATCACACACAAATCGGGTTCGTTGAAACAAAACTGTTGCTGCATAGAAAACAGCAATCCTCTTCGAAAGACTTGGCTACTGCAAAGCACTTGTAATGAAGTGTCTATGCTGCTGGTTGCCGTCTCAGAGTAACTCGCAAGGGTACATCAGGGTGCTGCTCTGCTGTCCACCGCTCTGGTTCAGGATCGGCGGCGGGCTTGACTCTGCTGTGGTGGATCCATGCGTCGATCTCGGCTACCTTTACTGCAGTTGGGGTAGACAGGATGACGGTGTACGGTCCCTTCCAATGGGGTTCCAACGGTATCTTTTTCCAATCTTTGATCCACACCGAAGTTCCAGGCTGGTAGGGATGCAAGGGTTCCGTCAAGTTGATAGGCAACTGGTCTTGGATCCACGTATGGAGAGTCTGCAGAACAAAACTAAGAGCTAGGAGTTCTTGCCTGGTTACTTCTGAACCAATCTGGGCTAGATTTCCTTTGACTCCCTGCACTATTGGTGGGGGTTTACCATACAAAACTTCAAAAGGGGAAAATCCTGTTGACTTTACAGGGGCTGAGCGTATTCTGAGTAAAGCTATGGGGAGCACTTGAGGCCATTTCAAGTGTGTCTCCTGACAAAGCTTGGACATTTGGGCTTTCAAGGTACGATTCATTCGCTCAACTTTCCCTGAACTCTGGGGTCTGTATGCAGTGTGGAGCTTCCACTGTATCTGCAAAGCTTTTGCTAACTGCTGAGTAACTTGGGAGACAAATGAGGGTCCATTGTCTGACCCTATTACTGCTGGGATTCCAAATCTGGGGACAATCTCTCTCATTAAGGCTTTAGTAACTTCTCGGGCTTTCTCAGTTCTGGTTGGGAATGCTTCTACCCACCCAGAGAAAGTACAAACTAATACTAGTAGATAATGGTATCCATTGGCTTTTGGCATTTCGGTAAAATCAACTTGGAGGTTGTGCATGGGAGTGACACCTCCTGACTGAACTCGGGGTGCTGTAATAAGGCCTTGCTTGGCATTATTTTTGGCACAAGTTACACATTGACGTGCTACTGAGGCTGATATGGTTGTCATCAAAGGGATGTAGAAATGTGGTCTGAGTGCTTTCTCCATAGCACTCTTCCCATAGTGGGTGGCTTCGTGGAAAGCTTTGACAAAGGATGGTCCTAATAATTCAGGAATTACTATTCGTCCCGGAGGTTGACTGCCCTCTTCTGGTGGCAGCTCAATCCATCCGTCTTTCAATACTCCATTTTCTTTGTCACAATAGTAATCCAATTCTTTGGTGGTATATCGTGGGGTCCATAGATTCAAGGGTACTGGAAACAATGCTGCTTGCATTGGCATTGCTTGTGGGGCAATTTGTCCTGTCATAGCTGCTTGTCGTGCTGAGGCATCTGCAAATCTATTCCCTCGGGCAACTTCTCCTTTTCCTGCTTGATGTCCTCTACAATGCATGACAGCTACACGTGTTGGGGCCCAGACTGCATCAAGTAACATCAATATCTCGGGACCATATTTGACTGATTTTCCTCCGGATGTGATGAGTCCTCTTTCTTTATAGAGAGCTCCATGGGCATGCAAGGTAGTGAAGGCATATTTGGAATCTGTATATACATTTAGCACAAGCTTTTCTCCTAACAACAATGCTCTGGTGAGTGCTATCAATTCGGCTTTCTGGGCTGATGTGCCTGAGGCTAGAGCTGATGATTCAACTACTTCGTGTTGAGTGACGACTGCATATCCGGCACAGCGTCGTCCGTCAAGGATGAGACTGCTCCCATCAACATAATAGATCTGGTCAGGATTGTCTATGGGCACATCTGTTAGGTCAGGTCGACTAGAGAACACAGTTTCCATGACTTCGATGCAGTCATGTTCTGGGAGTTCTTCACTGATGGGTATCAAGGTAGCTGGGTTCAAGGCATGGCTCACTTCAAGTTGTATCTGTGGGTTTTCACATAACATACTCTGGTACTTCAACATTCGGGAATTGGTGAGCCAATAATTTGCTTTTTGTTCCATAAGGGCAAGGACTGCATGTGGCACGGTGACTCGTATGTTCTGTCCTAATGTGAGTTTGTCTGCTTCACTCACTAGTAGCGCTGTAGCTGCAACTGCTCTCAAGCAAGGTGGCCATCCTTTGGCCACAGGGTCCAATTGTTTCGATAGGTAGGCTACAGGTCGTTCCCAATTTCCTAACTTCTGAGTCAACATGCCTAGGGCATTTCCCTGTGCTTCATGTACAAACAAGTGGAAAGGTTTGTGGACATCTGGTAGTCCAAGTGCTGGTGATGACATCAATTCTTCTTTTAGCTTCTGGAAGGCTGTATCCTGCTCAAGTCCCCACTCCAGTGGTGACTTCTCTTCTCCTTTGGTGGCTTCATACAGTGGCTTGGCAATTTGGGCAAAGTTGGGTATCCAGATTCGGCAATATCCTGCTGCTCCCAGAAAGGCTCTGACTTGCTTTCTGGTTGTTGGAGTTGGAATTCTGCATACAGCTTCTTTTCTTTCTCTGCCTAATCTTCTACTTCCTTGGGTAATACGAAAACCCAAGTATTTCACTTCTGTTTGACATAGTTGTGCTTTGGCTCTGGAATCTTTATATCCAGCTTCATTTAGTAACTGCAAGAGATCTTTGGTGGCTAATATACATTCTCTTTCTGATACGGCAGCTATCAACAGATCATCCACGTACTGGAGAAGCACTCTCTTCCCCGGGGCTACTGGATAGCTTGAAAGATCTTGATTTAGTGCAGCACTAAAGATGGTAGGTGAATTCTTGAATCCTTGGGGTAATCTTGTCCAGGTGAGTTGGCCCCCTCTTCCAGAGATGGGGTCCTGCCATTCAAATGCAAACAATATTTGGCTTACAGGGGCTAATCTTATGCAAAAGAATGCGTCTTTCAAATCCAGTACAGTGAAATGGGTAGCTTCAGCAGGTATCAGTCCTAGAAGAGTGTAAGGATTGGGCACAACTGGATGTATAGTTTCAACTGCATCATTTACTCTTCTCAAATCTTGCACTGGGCGATAATCATCTGTCTCAGGTTTCTTTACTGGCAAAAGTGGGGTGTTCCATGGGGATTGACATACTTTTAGTAGTCCATACTCGAGCAATCTCTGTAGGTGGCGATGAATGCCTTCAATTGCGGCTCTTGGGAGAGGGTACTGTTTGACGTGCACTGGGGTAGCACTAGGCTTGAGGGTTACAATTACTGGTGCTATATGCTTGGCTAGGCCTGGGGGACTGCCTTCTGCCCATACTTCAAGTGGTGCATGAATGTTCTTTAAAGTTTGTTCAAAATAGGTATCTTGAATAGAATCATCAATGTAGTATCTCCATTCTTCTTCTCGGGGTACTGTCAGCAGCATTACTCCTGCTGGTTTGGCTTGGGAATTCACTGTCATTTGCATTTCTCCTTGTTCAGAGAAAGATATTTGTGCTTGAAGCTTGGCTAGCATATCTCGTCCCAGTAGTGGTACTGGACATTCGGGCATGTAAAGGAATTGATGAGTTACTTGCTGTCCTCCTAGACTGCATATCCGGTTTTGAAGAAAAGACTTTGTGGCTTTGGCACCAGTTGCTCCTATAATGGTGACTGCTTTTTTGGTGAATGGGGCTATCTTTTTGTCTATTACTGAATGTTCTGCTCCAGTATCAACCATAAAGTTCATAAATTGGTCTCCTATTTGTATTTCGACCATAGGCTCCTGGAGACCTAAAGCAAACTTGGAGCCCGGTCTGTCCTAATCCACGTCATCCTCATCATGGGCTTGGTGTGGCCAATGCTTGGATGGCTCCTCCTCCCCTCTCTCTCTGGAATTGTTCTCGATTGGCTCCTCCTCGGCCTCGGGGACGGCCTCGTCTTTCTTCTCGCCACTGATGATCGTTGTCGTCATCTTGCTGGGCGTCTTCGAGTTGCGGGCACGTATCTCTCCAATGTCCTTCCTCTCTGCAATAGGCGCATTGGTTCACGCCTAGTCTCTGGGTCCGGCCTCCGCCTTGACCCTGCCCTCTTCCTCTGCTCCTTCGACTAGGGACACCTCCCCTTTTCTTTTCAACTATGGCCGCAGCCAAAAAATCAGCTTTCTTCTTCATCTTTCTATCACATTCTCTCTGTCTTTCAGTATCACGATTCACATACACTTTATGAGCGACTTCCAATAACTGTGTTGCATTCATGCCCGCAAACCCTTCTAATTTCTGTAATTTACGTCTAATGTCTGGTTGAGACTGGTTTACAAAAGCAGAATTCACCATGCATAAACTTCCTGGTGCCTCGGGATCATAGGGAGTATACATTCTGTAGGCTTCAGTTAATCTTTCATAATAATCTGCTGGGCTCTCATCTATTCCTTGGATAACTCCTGTAACTTTGGAAAGGTTCATAGCTTTTTGGCCTCCTCTTCTCAGGCCTTGTAAAAAGCCTTGGCGAAAGCGGGCTAGGGCTGTGGATCCTTCATCTGTATTTGGATCCCATTGGGGGTCTTCATTCGGGAATTCTCTCTGAGCTGCTTCTCTACGATCTATTATATTCTGCCCCTGCGCCGGAGCGGCAGGGTTTTCTGCCATCCATTCAATAGCTGCTTTTCTAATTCTCGCTCGTTCTTCTGTAGTGAATAGGGTGGTCAGGAGCTGACGGCAATCTGGCCAAGTGGGTTGGTGAGTTTCCATAATACTAGTTACTAATTCTGTCAGCTCCTGGGGCTTACTAGTATAGGAGGCATAATGCGACCTCCAATTTAATAAATCAGTTGTAGAGAAAGGGATATACACATAAGTTAAGGGTCCCGCTACCACTTCATCATTATCATTCTTTACGGGCACTCCCGGGACTTGCCTTAAGGGAAACAGTTTGGCTGTCCCAGGCGTTGTTTGGGATCTAAGAGTTATTGTCGTTGCCTTTGCAGGAGTCGCTTTCTTTTTCTCAACTGGTTTTGCTTTGGGTTTTTCTTTCGCTGGCGTGCTAGTGCTAGCGCTGGCTTTCTCAGTTATTTGTACACTGTCCTCCTCTTCTTCTGGGGAATTTCCTTCTTCTCCTCCTTCTATCTCCGCTTCTGACTCACTTTTTACGTCCTCCACTTCTCTTTCCCCTAATTCTTTCTCTTTCTCTCCTCCGGGAGGGGGATCAGGGGTTGGGTCCCGCCTCGGCTCTGGCCGTCTCTGGGGTTCTGGGGCAGGACGACGCCGGGCTATCCTTACTGGACCTGGGGTTCGTGGCTGCCTAAGGACTACTTCTGGGGAATCAGGATCTGCCAGGATGGGTTTCTTCATGGCTTTCTTATCCTGCTCTTTCATTCTAGGCTGTTCCGTTTTCTGTCTAGAATCTGTTTTAGCTAACATTATTCTGCACTGTTCCTCATAACAGCGCTGCGCCCAGGAGGGCGGATCTTCACAAATACTTAACCAAGAATCTATATAGGGGTACTGATCGGGGTGCGCTACCCGCACTCTACGGTGTATTGACTGAATAATCTCTACAGTGAACGTTCCTTCTCGGGGCCAGATGGGGTCTAGATCGGGCCACTCCCTAGTACACAAAATCTGCAAACGGGCTGCTGTCATTTTAATACCATAATCTCCTGAATATCCCTCTTTAAAATGTGCGATCATACATTCTAATGGAGTGTTTCTAGTAGACCCCGCCCCTCCCATTTCGATGTGTGCGCGCAACAACAGACAAAAGGGAAAAGGAGTGCGGACCGTGGGTAAGGGGTCCTCACGGCCCCGGAAACGTATAGGGAATACAAATAACAAGACAAGACGACAATCGCTTCCCCCTTTTCGCGACCTGAACGCGGTCGCCCGGTCAGGAAATGCGCTAGTCAGGGGTCCGCCTTCACTTGGTCCGTGCTGCCAGACCTCTCATTCACACTTCGTTCACACAATCATGCTAGCAACGTATCCCAGAATGCATTCGTTTCTATCTGTTCTGACTAGTCTTTTCCCAATTACAAAAAGGATGAGGGTTTCACCCAGCGAATTCCCATGCCAGGCTACTCGGCTCTTCCTTGAGAGTTGATCATGCTCTCTTACCAATTCCCAATATCTCGAGATTACAAATTCCAAATTCCAATGGCAGTACTGCTCTTGCTATTTCTGTCTAGACCCAAAATCAAAACTATACTCACCGGATCCGGTCCTCAAACTTCCCAAGCAGGCGCATGAGTTGGACCTCGGACTCCCCTCACTCGGGTTCGAGGCGTTGGCTCCGACCGGGCCCGGCACCCGCCGAGGTCCGACCAGCTCCCTCCGATACAAGGGACCGGTGGCGCCAGGGAGCGGCCCTCGTCGGAAGGGCGCGATCCCGGCAGGACCAAGCCTATAGAGGCGGAAAGTCGTGGTATATTGCCCTATATACACTTTGATTCCACAACTTCCCGGCCAACGCACCAAGGAATATGTAGCAGCAAAGCGCAGACAAACCAATGATACCAGGAGTCTGTTCAGAAGGTCCAAATCATTTATTTGTGCACAAGTCTCAAGCAAGGCAATTTCAAAATGGCTGAGCAAAGTTTTCAAGCATTACAACAACTTTTATAGACTTCTGTTCCATTCTAGGTATAGAAAAACATTTCATTGGTCCCGGTACTCTCCCGTACCTCCCGTAGCCCTTCTATTGGTCCCGGTACTGATAAGTTTCTCCAATTATGTCCCTTCTGTGGGCTTCTGTAGGCATGACACCTGCCTGCCCCCCTTCTAGTCCCAATTACAATGGCCAGTTCATCAACTTGTTACTTTCACACTTTCAAGGTTATGGGACCATTTGTGCGTGCAGAAGAGCAAGGTTCTGTAACTCATCTGTCAGCACTCCTCATTATTTCTCTGCAAATGTACTTTTTCTTATCAGTAACTTTTTAAACATGTCTTTTCTGTATTTTTCCATTTCTTAATTCTGCAGTTCTGCTTACCTAAGCTAATTCAATATTTCTACTGAGTTCTTTCTTACAATAGCAGCATATTGGGGGATGTGCAATCCTATATGCCTCTCCACAGGCCTCATTTACAGGTCAAGCTAGCCATGCTGGCCTGCCTATGTCAGACACCGTGGGTCACAGGCCTGCACCTGCCACAAGAGGACTGCATTTTTTCACCATTCGCAGTCTCCCTTTAGCTAAAGAGCACAGTAAACTACATTTCCCAGCATCCATGCCTTCAACCTTTGTGACATCACCTCCTCCTGGAAGGGGTGGTGCTTACTGTACTGTTCAGTCAGTATTGATATCCTGCAACACCAGAGAGAAGTTGAGACTGAGAGCAAGCTCTGATCCTGCAAAGCTGCAGCCTCGGGGGCCCTGCAGAGAGTCAGGGCTGGAGTTGGTGCTGTGGGAAGGGCAGGAGAATGGCTGCAGGGTTTTCTGCTCAGCAGGTAGGAGACTGGCAATGCCACCCACCCTCTGATACACACATGCTGCATAGAGAAAAAAGAAGAAATGTCCCAGACACTGCTCAATCCAGAAAAGCCCCTCAGGCTCTTCTTCCTTGTTCCTCTCCCCTCTGGCTTTATTATGCCCTCACTTTCTGCTTCATCTCGTCTCTCTAGATTCTCCTTCCTCTCTGCCTCTTTCTTTTCTTTCTGCACTTTGTTTTGAGTGAACCCTGAGAAAATAAGAGCTTAAATTTAAAATTAATATATAGCAATATAGGAAGGCAGATAGATTTTGAATTTTAGATCACAATGTAGCAGCAGAGCGCAGACAAACCAATAATACCAGGAGTCTGTTCAGAAGGTCCAAATCATTTATTTGTGCACAAGTCTCAAGCAGAATCAAATTCAAAATGGCTGAGCAATGTTCTCTGGCAATACAACAACGTTTATAGACTTTTACTCCATTCTAGGTATAGGAAAACATTTCATTGGTCCCGGTAACCTCCCGTACCTCCCGTACCTCCTCTATTGGTCCCGGTACTGATATGATTATCCAATTATGTTCTTTGAGTGGGCTCAGCACCTGCTTACCCCCCCTTCTAGTCCCAATTACAATGGCCAGTTCACCAACTTGTTACTTTCCTTTTTCCAAGGCCATTGGGCTAGTTAATACGTGCGGGAAAGCAGGGCTCTGTAACCTTTCTGTCAGCAGTTTTAATTAAATCCCTTACAGCTGTATTCTCTTATCAGTGGCTTTTAAACATATTTTTCTGTATTTTTCCAACTTTCAGTTCTGCTTGTCTAAGCTAATCCAATACTTTTACTGAGTTCTAATTCTACAATAGCAGCATGTTGGGGAATGTGTAATTCCTATGGGCCTCTTCACAGGCTTCATTTACAGGTCAAACTAGTTAGGCCTGTCTGTTCATGTCAGACACTGTGGATCACAGGCCTTTACCTGCCACATTCCCCCCTTTGATTAATCTCACCCTATTATTTAATAAGGTGTGAGAATTAAATCACTTAAAATGGTTATATCATGGTCAGAGGTTTCCGACTATATGCAGGAGGTTTAGGTTGGTATAAGGCCATAATCTTAGTTGCGGTCTTCCGCTCTACTGTACTTTCAATAGCACTATGAATAGAACGCATACAACATGGGATTATACATGGTAACAGTAAAATGACAGCAATGATTATTAGTACTAGTATAAGGAAAGTTTTAAGTCCTCCTAGCCATGAGAAAAGGTTAGCAAACCAGTTAGGAAACTTTAGTGAATGCCAAGTTTGTACTAGCACATAAGCTTGCTTTCGCATAGTTTCAGCAATTTCTTCCACTACTTGACCTTTATCATCTATTTTTAAACAACAATTAGTTAGATTCAGCTTACCACATACTCCTCCTTCAGCTGCTAACAAATAATCAAGTGCTAAGCGGTTTTGATATATAGCAGTGCGCATCTGAGTACTTTGTCTAGCTAAAAGTGTAAGAGCTTGGCTAGTTTCATTGGTTATTATTTCAACTACTGCTTGTAAACGAATAATACGATTAATCATATAGACTGGGGTTCGATAGCCCCACATACCATCATCATTCCAGGTGGCGGGCCCATAATATTCAATGATTCTTTCTGGTGGCCAATCATCACCCCGCCACCTTTCCCACTTGCCTACCTGGAGGGGTGCTCTCTTCTGTCTCAGTGCTCTTTTATGTCTGTGATTAGTTGTGTATACTGGGTATCCTAATTGTTCTCCATGTTCCGTATTTAGAAGAAAGAAAGAAGGTCTGATGGTCCCTAAGACACACGCCCCTCCCCAGTGTGTAGGGAGTCGGGCATATGCTCTGTTTCCACAGATCCAATATAGGCCAGGTGGGGCTTGCCAGGCATGAGGCTTGGCAAGATTTGTCCATAAATGAGAAAGCTCAGGAAATCTAGCTAATGGGTTAGGTGGTTCAGGTTCTTTGATTCCTGACCAGCAAGACGTCTTTTTGGTAGTGTCATTGTAGAACTTTTGGCTAAGACAGACCAGCTGTCCTACCTGTTGTTTGAACTGGGGTCCAGTTCGTGCATAGCAAAGACGTCCAACTATTGAGTGCGCTAACACCCATTCGCTGGTAGTCTTATGTAATTCAGTTTGATTGTAAGTCATAGAATAATTCAATTCTTGGGCTTCCCATGGCCACTGGTCGCCCATTTGTGTCCCCCCACAAAAGTAACAATCTGAGATATTTAGACTGGACACTACTGCTCCAGCTAATTCTAAAAATAAGTTCTGGGAAGGATGGGGAATTTCAAACTTATTTACATGCATGGCTTCATAGAATGTGTCATGGATTTGGTACATAGATGATTTATGGGCCTGGGTATTTAATCTTTTATATACTATGGTTCCTGGATCTGATCCAGTCCCTGCAATTCGTATACCAAATCGGGATCCTTGTTTCCAATTTTCGGGTCTCCGAATAACCAACTCTAAGGGATTGCAAGCATTTTTCTTGCATTGGTCTATACCTTTGACATATGGCCTCCGTAATGTAGCTATGCGATTATCTTTGTTAACATTCTCTCTCCCACCAACCCAGGTGGCATAGAAGACACATTCCCATCTTGGGCAGAAGTAATCTGACTCTGGGGCTGTACTATATACGTCAGCTGAGACTTTCTTTCCTGTGCATGCTCCCCATCCAATGGTCCCTTCTGGACACATATATTTGTCACTCCATGTGTATGATTTTTCCCAACTACCACACTTAGAACGGCTATCTCTGTTGATTACTTCACAAGCATCAAAAGATAAAACAGCAGGTTGACTAGGATCTGTGAGTGGGCGTGTGGCATTGATCAAAGGTCCATCTGCATCTTTCCATCGCATTTCCAAGGTGTAATAGGATGGATTCTGATGCGGATTAAAGCATACTCTAGATTTACCCTTGGTACAGACATTCAGTTCAGTGGTATTATAAATACACCGAGTCACTTTACCAGTGCAGGAATAGTAAGAGTGATAAATCAAAGTCTGAGTTACTTTCGGTCCAGTTCGAGTAGAAGTAATGCAAGCAGTGCATGGAAGTAAGGCATGAGTCAGTTCAAAGCCTCCAAAACAGGCAACCAGGGCAAAGCAAAGATAAAGATACATGTTGATTGGAGTTCTTCTGAATCCTCAGCTTGAAAATCTTGACCACGACGTTCTTTTCTTCGTCCCGTTTGCTAATGAAGCAATTCAACGGGTGCTGAGTGTTGATTGAAGATCCTCAAGTTGTCCATCACACATTCCAGTTGGCTTCTGAAATATGGTTAATCAATGTAGTATCAAAACAGTGTGTAAGATCACACATATGAGGTTCGTTGAAACAAACTCTTGCTGTATGGAAAGACAGCAATCCTCTTCGAAAGACTTGGCTACTACAAGGCACTGTGACAAAGTGTCTAAGCTGCTGGTTGCCGTCTCAGAGTAACTCGCAAAGGTGCATCAGGATGCTGTTCTGCTGTCCACTGCTCAGGTTCTGGATCAGCTGCGGGCTTGACTCTGCTGTGGTGGATCCAGGAATCGATTTCTGCTACCTTTACTGCAGTTGGGGTAGACAGGATGACGGTGTACGGTCCCTTCCAATGGGGTTCCAGCGGTGTCTTCTTCCAATCTTTGATCCACACTGAGGTACCAGGCCGATAGGGATGCAAGGGTTCCGTCAAGTTGATAGGCAACTGGTCTTGGATCCACGCATGGAGAGTCTGCAGAACAAAACTAAGAGCTAGGAGTTCTTGCCTGGTTATTTCTGAACCAGTTTGGGCTAGACTTCCTTTAATTCCCTGCACTATTGGTGGGGGTTTACCATACAGAACTTCAAAAGGGGAAAATCCTGTTGACTTCACAGGAGCTGAGCGTATTCTGAGTAGAGCTATTGGGAGCACTTGGGGCCACTTCAGGCGTGTCTCCTGACAAAGCTTAGACATTTGGGCTTTTAAAGTACAATTCATTCGCTCAACTTTCCCTGAACTCTGGGGTCTGTATGCAGTGTGAAGCTTCCATTGTATCTGCAAAGCTTTTGCTAACTGTTGAGTAATCTGAGAAACAAATGAGGGCCCATTGTCTGACCCTATTACTGCTGGAATTCCAAATCTAGGGACAATCTCTCTCAGTAAAACTTTGGTGACTTCTCGAGCTTTCTCAGTTCTAGTTGGGAAGGCTTCTACCCACCCAGAGAAAGTACAAACTAATACTAATAGGTAGTGGTATCCATTGGCTTTTGGCATTTCAGTAAAATCAATTTGCAGGTGGTGCATGGGGGTTACACCTCCTGACTGAACTCGGGGTGGTGGTGTGGGACCTTGCTTGGCATTATTTTTGGCACAAATTAGACACTGGCGTGCCACTGAAGCTGATAGGGCTGCTAACATGGTAATGCAAAAATATGGTCTGAGTGCTCTTTCCATAGCACTTTTTCCATAGTGGGTGGCTTCGTGGAAGGCTTTACAAAGGCCGGACCTAACAATTCGGGAATTACTATTCGTCCTGGGGGTTGACTGCCCTCTGCTGGTGGCAACTCAATCCACCCATCTTTCAGTACTCCATCTTCCTTGTTACAGTAGTAATCTAATTCTTTGGTGGCATATCGTGGTGTCCATAAGTTCAAGGGTACTGGAAACAATGCTGCCTGCATGGGCATGGCTTGTGGTGTAATTTGTCCTGTCATAGCTGCTTGTCGTGCTGAGGCATCTGCAAACCTATTTCCTCGGGCAACTTCTCCTTTTCCTGCTTGATGTCCTCTGCAATGCATGACAGCTACACGAGTTGGGGCCCATACTGCATCAAGTAACATCAGTATCTCAGGGCCATACTTGACTGATTTTCCTCCGGACGTAATGAGCCCTCGTTCTTTGTAGAGAGCTCCATGGGCATGTAGGGTAGTGAAGGCATACTTAGAGTCTGTATATACATTTAGCACAAGTTTTGCACCTAACAGTAGTGCTCGAGTAAGTGCTATCAATTCTGCTTTCTGGGCTGATGTACCTGAGGCTAGAGCTGATGACTCAACGACTTCATGTTGAGTGACTACTGCATATCCGGCACAGCGTCGTTCATTGATGATGAGACTACTTCCATCTACGTAATAGACTTGGTCAGGATTGTCTATGGGTACATCTGTCAGGTCAGGTCGGCTTGAGAATACAGTGTCCATGACTTCTATACAGTCATGTTCTGGGAGTTCTTCACTAATAGGTATCAATGTGGCTGGATTCAAGGCATGGCTCACTTCCAGTTGTATCTGTGGGTTTTCACATAACATGCTCTGATATTTCAACATTCGGGAATTGGTGAGCCAATGATTTGCTTTTTGTTCCATAAGAAAAGGACTGCATGTGGCACAGTGACTCGCAGATTCTGTCCTAGTGTGAGCTTGTCTGCTTCACTCACTAACAATGCTGTAGCTGCAACTGCTCTCAAGCAAGGTGGCCATCCTTTGGCCACAGTGTCCAATTGTTTTGATAGGTATGCTACAGGTCGCTCCCAATTTCCCAATTTCTGAGTCAACATGCCTAAGGCATTTCCTTGTGCTTCATGTACAAACAAGTGGAAAGGCTTGTGAAGATCTGGTAGTCCAAGGGCTGGTGATGACATCAATTCTTCCTTTAACGTCTTGAAGGCTGTATCCTGCTCAGGTCCCCATTCCAGTGGCGACTTTTCTTCTCCTTTTGTGACTTCATACAGTGGTTTGGCGATTTGGGCAAAGTTGGGAATCCAGATTCGGCAATATCCTGCCGCTCCCAGAAAGGCTTTCTGGTAGTTGGGGTTGGAATTCTGCATACTGCTTCTTTTCTCTCTCTGCCTAATTTTCGGCTTCCTTTGGTTATACAAAAGCCCAAGTATTTCACTTCTTTTTGGCATAGTTGTGCTTTTGCTCTGGAAACTTTGTATCCAGCTTCATCTAGTAACTGCAAGAGATCTTTGGTGGCTTGTATACATTCACTTTCTGATACAGCAGCTATCAGCAGATCGTCCACGTATTGGAGAAGCACTCTCTTCCCCGGGGCCACTGGATAGCTTGAAAGGTCTTGATTTAGCGCAGCACTAAAGATGGTAGGCGAATTCTTGAATCCTTGGGGTAATCGTGTCCAAGTAAGTTGGCCCCCTCTTCCAGTGATAGGGTCCTGCCATTCAAATGCAAATAATATCTGACTTATGGGGGCTAATCTTATGCAAAAGAATGCATCTTTTAAATCTAGTACAGTGAAGTGGGTAGCTTCAGCAGGTATCAGTCCTAGAAGAGTGTAAGGATTGGGTACAACTGGATGTATGGTCTCAACTGCTTCATTCACTCTTCTTAGATCTTGCACCGGGCGGTAGTCGTCTGTTCCAGGCTTTTTTACTGGCAAGAGTGGAGTGTTCCATGGGGATTGACATACTTTTAGTAGGCCATGTTCTAGTAATCTTTGCAAGTGGTGGTGGATGCCTTCAATTGCAGCTCTTGGGATAGGGTACTGCTTGACATGTACTGGTGTAGCACTAGGCTTGAGAGTTACAATTATTGGAGCTATATGTTTGGCTAGGCCTGGAGGACTGCCTTCTGCCCATACTCCAGGTGGTGCATCAATGCTTTTCAAAGTTTGTTCAAAATAGGTGTCTTGGGCAGATTCATCACTGTAATATCTCCATTCTTCTTCTCGGGGAACTGTAAGCAGCATTATTCCTGCTGGTTTGGCTTGAGAATTTACTGTCATTTGCATTTCTCCTCTTTCTGTGAAGGATATTTGGGCTTGTAGCTTAGCTAACATATCTCGTCCCAGTAGTGGCACTGGACATTCAGGCATATAAAGGAATTGATGAGTTATTTGTTGTCCTCCTAGACTGCATATGCGATTCTGAAGAAAAGATTTTGTAGCTTTGGCACCAGTTGCTCCTACAACAGTGACTGCTTTTGTAGAAAATGGGGCTATCTTCTTGTCTACTACTGAATGTTCTGCTCCAGTATCAACCATAAAGTTCATAACTTGGTCTCCTATTTGTATTCCGACCATAGGCTCCTGGAGACCTAAAGCAAATTCGGAGCCCGGTCTGTCCTAATCCACGTCATCTTCATCATGGGCTGTCGTAGCCAATGCTTGTATGGCTTCTCCTCTTTCTCGCTGGTATTGCTCTCGATTGGCTCCTCCGCGGTTTCGGGGATGGCCTCGTCTTTCTTCTTTCCATTGATGATCGTTTCCGTCATCTTGATGGGCGTCTTCGAGTTGCGGGCATGCATCTCTCCAATGTCCTTCCTCCCTGCAGTAGGCGCATTGGTTTACGCCTAGCTGGGGCCGGCCTCCGCCTCGGCCCCGCCCCCTTCCTCTGCTCCGTCGACTAGGGATACCTCCCCTTTTCTGTTCAACTATGGCCGCAGCCAAAAAATCAGCTTTCTTCTTCATCTTTCGATCACATTCTCTCTGCCTTTCATTATCACGATTCACATACACTTTATGAGCGACTTCCAATAATTGAGTTGCATTCATGCCCGCAAACCCTTCTAATTTCTGTAATTTACGTCTAATGTCTGGTTGAGACTGATTTACAAAAGCAGAATTCACCATGCATAAACTTCCTGGTGCATCGGGATCATAAGGAGTATACATTCTATATGCTTCAGTTAATCTTTCGTAAAACACTGCCGGGCTCTCATCTATGCCTTGGGTAACTTCAGTAACTTTGGAAAGATTCATAGCTTTCTGGCCCCCCCTTTTCAGGCCCTGTATAAAGCCTTGGCGAAAACGGGCTAGGGCTCTAGCTCCTCTTTCTGTATTCGGATCCCATCGGGGGTCTTCATTCGGGAATTCTCTTTGGGCCGCTTCCCGATTATCTATTCTTTCCTCCCCCCTTTCTCCTGGAGCTACCGGGTTTTCTGCCAGCCAATCTATAGCTGCTTTTCTAATTCGTGTCCGCTCCTCTGTAGTACATAAGGTAGACAGGAGCTGGCGGCAATCTGCCCATGTTGGTTGGTGGGTTTCCATAATGGTATTCACTAATTCTGTAAGCTCTTGGGGCTTATTAGTATAGGAGGCATAATGTGTCCTCCAATTTAACAAATCAGTGGTAGAGAAGGGGACATACACATAATTTAGGGGTCCCGCCACCACCTCATTATCTTCATTTCTTATGGGTATTCCCGGGACTTGCCGTAAAGGCATCATCTTGGCAGTAGATGTCTTTTGGGATCTGAGAGATATTCTCGTAACTGTCCTGTCAGGGGTTATTTTCTTCTTTTCTTCATGCTTTACCTTAGATTTACTTTTCACTGGCGAGCTAACACTGGCAGCCACTTTTACACTGTCAGTATCACTCGGGGAATTTTCAGCTTCTTCCTTCTCTGTTTCTGTATCTGATTCTCCTTTTTCTGTCTCGGTAGAATCATCTTCTTCAATTAAAGGGAGCTCATCTACCTGCTCTTTGGGTAATAGCTCAGGGGTTGGGTCCCGTTCCTGCTGTCTCCGGGGCTCTGGGGCAGGACGTGGAGCTACTCTCACTGGGCGCTGGGTTTGGGGCTGTCGGGTAATCATTTCTGGGGAATCAGGATCTATCAGGATGGGTTTCTTTCTGGATTTTTCACCTTTCCCTTTCTTTCTAAGCTGTTCTATTTTCTGACTATAATCTGCCTTCGCTAACATTATTCTGCACTGTTCTTCATAACAGCGCTTCGCCCAAGGGGGCGGATCTTCACAAATACTTAACCAGGAATCTATATAGGGGTACTGATCGGGGTGCGCTATTCGCACTCTACGGTGCACTAACTGAATAAGTCCTACATTAAAGGTTCCCTCTCGGGGCCAGGTAGGGTCTAGGTCGGGCCACTCCCTAGTACACAAAATCTGTAAACGAGCTGCAGTCATTTTAATACCATAGTCTCCGGAATATCCTTCTTTAAAATGTGCGATCATACATTCTAATGGAGTGTTCCTAGTAGACCCCGCCCCTCCCATTTCGATGTGTGCGCGCAACAACAGACAAAAGGGAAAAGGAGGGCGGACCGTGGGTAAGGGGTTCTCACGGCCCTAGAAACATATAGGGAAAACGAATAACAAGACAAGACGACAATCGCTTCCCCCTTTTTGCGACCTGAACGCGGTCGCCCGGTCAGGAAATGCGCTACTCAAGGGTCCGCCTTTGCTTGGTCCGTGCTGCCAGACCTCTCATTCACACTTCATTCACACAATCATGCTAGCAACGTATCCCAGAATGCATTCATTTCTATCTATTCTGACTAGTCTTGTTCAAATTCCAAAATACAAGAAGACGGGGGTTTCGCCCTGCGAATACCCATGCGGGGTTACTCGGCCCGTCTTTGAGAGGTGATCAAGCTCTCTTACCAATTTCCAAGTTCCAAGTTCAATATCCAAATGGCAGCACTGCTCTTTCTTATCTGTCTAGACATAACAAATCAAAACTTTACTCACCGGATCCGGTCCTCAAACTTCCCAAGAAGCGCATGAGTTGGACCTCGGACTCCCCTCACTCGGGTTCGAGGTGTTGGCTCCAGCCGGGCCCGGCACCCGCCGAGGTCCGGCCAGCTCCCTCCGATTCAAGGGACCGGCGGCGCCAGGGAGCGAGCCCCCGTCGGAAGGGCGCGATCCCGGCAGGACCAAACCTGTAGAGGCGGAAAGTCGTGGTATATTGCCCTATATACACTCTGATTCCACAACTTCCCGGCCAACGCACCAAGAATATGTAGCAGCAGAGCGCAGACAAACCAATAATACCAGGAGTCTGTTCAGAAGGTCCAAATCATTTATTTGTGCACAAGTCTCAAGCAGAATCAAATTCAAAATGGCTGAGCAATGTTCTCTGGCAATACAACAACTTTTATAGACTTTTACTCCATTCTAGGTATAGGAAAACATTTCATTGGTCCCGGTAACCTCCCGTACCTCCTCTATTGGTCCCGGGTGGGTACTGATATGATTATCCAATTATGTTTCTTTGAGTGGGCTCAGCACCTGCTTACCCCCCCCCCCCTTCTAGTCCCAATTACAATGGCCAGTTCACCAACTTGTTACTTTCCTTTTTCCAAGGCCATTGGGCTAGTTAATACGTGCGGGGAAGCAGGGCTCTGTAACCTTTCTGTCAGCAGTTTTAATTAAATCCCTTACAGCTGTATTCTCTTATCAGTGGGCTTTTAAACATATTTTTCTGTATTTTTCCAACTTTCAGTTCTGCTTGTCTAAGCTAATCCAATACTTTTACTGAGTTCTAATTCTACAATAGCAGCATGTTGGGGAATGTGTAATTCCTATGGGCCTCTTCACACAGACTTCATTTACAGGTCAAACTAGTTAGGCCTGTCTGTTCATGTCAGACACTGTGGATCACAGGCCTTTACCTGCCACAACAACATTAATCATTTATTATTTATTTAACTGGTTTATATACCGCCTTATCAAATTGCCAAAGGTGGTTTACAGATAATAATTTAACTTAAATGTACATAGAACTGAAGTAGATCAACTTAACTGGATTTAACTTAATATGAGCAAAC